>OW971892.1:10617500-11122500 GCA_943193645.1 Acentria ephemerella | reverse complement strand
TAACCTAACCTAACCTAACCTAACCTAACCTAACCTAACCTAACCTAACCTAACCTAACCTAACCTAACCTAACCTAACCTAACCTAACCTAACCTAACCTAACCTAACCTAACCTAACCTAACCTAACCTAACCTAACCTAACCTAACCTAACCTAACCTAACCTAACCTAACCTAACCTAACCTAACCTAACCTAACCTAACCTAACCTAACCTAACCTAACCTAACCTAACCTAACCTAACCTAACCTAACCTAACCTAACCTAACCTAACCTAACCTAACCTAACCTAACCTAACCTAACCTAACCTAACCTAACCTAACCTAACCTAACCTAACCTAACCTAACCTAACCTAACCTAACCTAACCTAACCTAACCTAACCTAACCTAACCTAACCTAACCTAACCTAACCTAACCTAACCTAACCTAACCTAACCTAACCTAACCTAACCTAACCTAACCTAACCTAACCTAACCTAACCTAACCTAACCTAACCTAACCTAACCTAACCTAACCTAACCTAACCTAACCTAACCTAACCTAACCTAACCTAACCTAACCTAACCTAACCTAACCTAACCTAACCTAACCTAACCTAACCTAACCTAACCTAACCTAACCTAACCTAACCTAACCTAACCTAACCTAACCTAACCTAACCTAACCTAACCTAACCTAACCTAACCTAACCTAACCTAACCTAACCTAACCTAACCTAACCTAACCTAACCTAACCTAACCTAACCTAACCTAACCTAACCTAACCTAACCTAACCTAACCTAACCTAACCTAACCTAACCTAACCTAACCTAACCTAACCTAACCTAACCTAACCTAACCTAACCTAACCTAACCTAACCTAACCTAACCTAACCTAACCTAACCTAACCTAACCTAACCTAACCTAACCTAACCTAACCTAACCTAACCTAACCTAACCTAACCTAACCTAACCTAACCTAACCTAACCTAACCTAACCTAACCTAACCTAACCTAACCTAACCTAACCTAACCTAACCTAACCTAACCTAACCTAACCTAACCTAACCTAACCTAACCTAACCTAACCTAACCTAACCTAACCTAACCTAACCTAACCTAACCTAACCTAACCTAACCTAACCTAACCTAACCTAACCTAACCTAACCTAACCTAACCTAACCTAACCTAACCTAACCTAACCTAACCTAACCTAACCTAACCTAACCTAACCTTTTTTTTTTTTTTTTTTTTTTCATGTTGGAAAAACGTTTTATACGTACCCCGGCGTGATAAGGGGCCACGCCGAGGTTATGTCGGAGTCCTGCCTAAGAGACCGCAGTGTACCGACTAAAAAACCAACAGTATCCCGGAAGCGCTCATGCCATAAGAAAGATGCACCACGCGAGGAACAAAGTAGACGTTCGCGTGGTGCACCGGCATCGGTCGTCGCCGACCTCTACTCCTCCGAGAGATGTCCCCGGGACACGATGGACATCTCTCACGCGCTGGGGCTGAGTGTATGGTGAGTGATGGGGCCCTATCCCATCACCCACCGCCCCTGACTAAGGCTGGTTGAGCTGGCCATACAGCCGGCGCCTCCTGCCCTGTCGTCGCCTGCGGTTCGGGTCAGCGTCTGGCATAGCCTCGCGCTCCCGTTCCGCTGCCTCCTTCGCGAGCATGACTTGTTCGCAGAAGGAGGCAACAACGTCCCACGACGTTGCGCTGCCGACCATGTTTTGGATCATGGTCGGCAGCGAAAGGTCACCACCTATAGCGGAGATGAGGGCACGGCGTTGTGGCGCCCACTTGACACACGCAGCGAGTGTGTGCTGCGCCGTGTCCTCATCTGCTCCGCACTCGTTGCAGCGAGGGCCTGGCTCCCTGCCGAGCCTGTGCAGATACTGGCCGAAGCAGCCATGGTTCGTCAATATCTGCACAAGCCGGAAGGACAGAGAGCCGTGCCGTCGGGCAACCCATTCCGCCAAGTACGGCAGAATTCCCGTAACGGTCCAGTGGCCCGCCGAGGGCGACTGCAGCCTGACCCGCCACTTCCGCATGACTATGCGTTGGGCCCTCTCCCTCCAGCGCCGAATGAGCTCCGGCGCCGGACGCAAACCTTCCGCGCGGACAGCCGCGCTGCGCCTGTAAACGTCCGCCAGCGCTAAGGCGTCCAGGTCCCAGGGTGGGGTCCCGGCTAACAAGCACGCGGCCTCGTACGAGACGGTGCAGTACCCGCGTATGACCCTGACCGCCATGACCCGCTGCGAGCGTCGCAGCAGGGCCGTATTACGTGGCGACAGGGTCTCCGCCCACACCGGAGCACCGTACAAGGCCATCGACCGCACCACCCCGGTAAACAGGCGGCGGCAGGTCGCGTTAGGGCCGCTTACGTTAGGCAGGAGCCGGCTGAGAGCCCCGGCCGCTTGCATGAGTTTTGGACTCAAACGGCGGAAGTGTTCATTAAACGACCACCGTGAGTCCAAAACTAATCCCAAATAGCGCATGTGCGCACTTATGTCCACGCGCACCCTATTGATGGAAAGGTGCGCCCCGGCAGGCTGTCTACGACGTGGGCCGCAGAAGAAGATGGCCTCCGTCTTTTCGACCGCAACTTTCAGCCCCAGACTTTCGATGCGGCGCACTACCTGGCCCACGCCAACAGTGGCTAGGCGAATAGCGCCCTGAAAATCCGCCGCTCTGGCCAGGACCAGAGTGTCATCCGCGTAGCAAACAACACTCAGGCCCGGCAATAGTGCACCACGTAGCACGTAGTCGTAGCCGATGTTCCACAGGGTCGGCCCAAGCACCGAACCCTGTGGGACACCGCACGACATGCCCCGCTCTACGAGACTCCCGTCGCGGTCGACACACTGAATGCGCCGACCGCGCAGGTAGTCGCCAATGAGGCGCCTCAGGTACTCTGGGATATTATGGTACCTGAGGCCCTCATCTATCACGCTGAAGGGCAGGGTGTTAAACGCGTTGGCGATGTCCAGCGACACCGCGAGAACAACCCTGCCCCTGGCGGTCTCTTCCTCCGCTATAGCCCTGACGCTCATTATGGCGTCGATGGTGGAGCGGGCCTCACGAAAGCCGTACTGAGACGGCGACAAATTTGGACCCTCCGCATTCAGATGGCGGGTGATCCGCCCAGCGACGATGCGCTCCAACAGCTTCCCTACCTCCGCCAAGAGCACAATCGGGCGGTAGGCAGAAGGCGAGTTCAGCGGCTTGTTTGGCTTCTGAAGCAGGACGAGTCGTCCCACCTTCCAAGCCGCCGGAAATCTGCTGGACGCAAGACAGGCGTCAAAAAGCCCACGGACGTGACTCTCGAGGGACCCGAGGCAGATAGCCAAGATTCGGCCAGAAACGCCATCGGGACCCGGAGCCGTGGTTTTGGCCCGCATCTTCGACACGGCCGCATCGAACTCCCCGTCAGTGATGGTAGGCGGGGGGGACGACTGGTGGTCGTCGTCACTGTCCCGAAGTTGGCGGGACGCACGCATCGGCGGAACAAATTCCTCTCGCTCTGGAAACAGAGACGAGATCACCTCGCGCAGGAGGGAGGGCTGCAGCAATTCGATAGACGGGGGGCCTTTGGACAGTTTGTCACGGACCATTTTGTAGGGCCTGCCCCAGGGATCCCCGTCTATTTCCTCCAGCATGCGCTCGCGGGCGGATGTTTTTGCCCTGCTAATCGCAATCTGGAGGATTTTGCGAGCCTCGCTCACCTCCTGCTGCATGACCGTCTCGATCGCTGGGTCACGGCCTGTTCGGCGCCGTCGGTAACGCGTGAGTGCGCGGCGTTTAAAAGTGCAGTCCGCACGAAGAGCCGCAACCTCTGGGCACCACCAATACACTTCCTTTCTGGGGGGGCGACGTGTGGCTCGAGGCATGGCCGAATCGCTGATGCGCGTTAAGGCTTCGCCGAGCAGAGTTGCCTCTTCGTCGACCTCCCCCATCAAGGGCCGGGTATTGATTCCCTCAACGATTGCTGCCTCGATGGCCAAGTCCCTATCGAGTTTAGCCTGAGCCCACCGCGGAAAATTGTGCAAGCCGCCCCTGTTAGGGGGCGGGTGGATGACTTGATGTTGGGGGGAGACGCTGAACCGGATATACCGATGGTCGGACAACGTTTCCTCGTCCACGATAACCCGCCAATCGTGCACTCGCGCGGCGACAGCAGGGCTAGCGAATGTGACATCCACTATAGACCCACCCTGCTGCCTCACACACGTAAATTCGGTGCCACGATTGAGGACAACGAGTCCGACCATGGTGGCCCATTCCACCAGCAATTCTCCCCGAGTGTCAGTCCTCGGTGAGCCCCAGGCAGTGGCCTTTGCGTTAAGGTCGCCCATCAAGATGACCGGCCGTGGCTGAGCACGACGAACGACGACGGTCATCTCTCGCAGAAACTCCTCGAAATCAGCGAGGGTTTTGTTAGGCGAGAAGTAGCCTCCGATGACAACGAGGTCACCCCACAAGGCGGATACGAGACCCTGGCCTTTCTGCAGCACAGAAAAAGGCTGCGCCCCTGCGCCACACGAGCCCACGACAGCCACGGCACTGGAATGATCCGTGGCCCAGTATGGACTCGTGATGGCAAAGTACGGCTCTGAAGCCACGCTTACGTCAATAGACCACTGCCTCGAGGACTGGATAAATAGATCCTGAGCCCCCGAGCAGTGGTTCAGATTCCCCAACAAAAAGTTAATGGGTCGACCGAGGTCCATTAGTGCTCCATAGCCACCTGCTGCGAGCTCGCTGGAGGCGGAGCAGCACCCGACCCTTTTTCACCCGCGGCCCTAGCGGGGAGTTTGCCCTTCTTTTTGATGGAACGCGAGTTGCAGCTCTTTCCCATCATAGTATGTTGCGCTGGGCGTTTTGCCTCAGCGCAGATGGGACAGTGGGCAACTGCCGTGCAGGCCGCCGACTTGTGATCCGGCTTGCCGCACCGGAAACACAAGTTACTCCGGTCGACCGTCGATGGGCAACGTTGTTTAGTGTGGCCCGCCTCAAGGCATTTGTAGCACTTGAGGGGCTGAGCGTCAAGTAAGCGGACTTGGGCCGCACTCCAGCCCACCAATAACCGCTTCGCGTCCGCAAGGGTTTTACCCGCCACCACAGGGCAGCGGACCCAAGCAGAGCCCATTCCACCCGGTCCGCGACGGATGTCCCCAACACGGACCTGGTCCGTCAGGCAGTTGCCCTGTTGACAGATCGCCTGCACGACGTCGTTCTTCGAGATGGAGTCATCCAGGCCGGTGAGACGAAGATCAACCGTTTTGGTTGGTCTCGTGACCTGGACGCTCGGACCAAGAATCTCTTTCATCTTGGCGGCCAAAAGGTCCGCCTTGGCGTTGTTATTTTCGCCGACGACGTGCAGGATTCGAGCCCCAGTGGCGGTCTCTCGAATCTTGAGAGGCGGGAGGCCTAGGGCTTCTTTCTCTCCCTCAAGACCCAGCCTGGCCTTGGTGAGGATATCGGCATAGCTAAGGCCGTTCTTCTCGTCTTCCGGGCTTAAGCTAACCACTACCGCCGCAGACCGAGGGGCACGTAGTCTCGGGGCCCGTTTCCTCTTGGGCTTATCCGTAGCCGCTGCCCCCTGTTTAGCTGGAAGCTGGGCGTTAGGCTTGGCTGAATTCTGGGCGGTATTTTTGCCCTTCTTTCTCTTCACCACTGTCACCCAGCCGTCTGCGTCGGGTCCAGACTTGGACGAGGCCGACGACACAGGCGGGACAGGCTGGGAGACAGCCACAGACTCAGAAGCCACATCCTTCTTGCTTGCCTTGCCCTTGCCCGCTTTGGACTGCGGGGCCTTCCTAGGCGCGGGTTTTGGCGCAACTGCTGGTCTGGCTGCAGGAGCAGCGGAAGTGGCGGCAACGGCAGCCGCAGCAGCAGCAGCTCGCACTTCATGAGCGAGAGGAGGGCGCGGCCGATCCGGTGTGCGCTTGCTCTCCTCGTAAGTCGCGAACTTATTATCAATCATTTTGCCCACTTCCCGGAGCAAGGCACGGAAGGTATTCCCGTCGGGAAGGGGCTCATCCTCAGCCAAAACGACGGAGGGCTTGGAAGCCGTCGGAGGCGACCTGAAGTCGCTAGAGGACGGGACGACCTCGGGAGCGGGCAGACACACATCCGTCTCCATGGTCTCCACAACTGGACGGTTGGGGACGGGCAGCCTGGGCAAAGCTACCACAGGCGCCTGGGATCCCAATTGAGCGACCGTCTTCTTGAGCTCCTCAACGGTTTTCCGGAGGGCGTCAATCTCAGACTGCATCCGTCTATTCTCGGCATGCAGTCTCCGAGTCTCCTCAGTCGCAGTCCTCATACTGAGGGTCTCCACAATACGCCCCAGTGACAAATTGGCGTTCTTTACGTCTCGCTGCATTGTGCCCTTTACGTTTTTGGACTTGCCAATGGCAGTCGAGACCACTTCCATATATAACCGCGCACTACGCGCCAGACCGTCTGCCGACATCTCCTCGGCCTTTGAATCCTCTAAGGGAGGAAGGGCGCCTAGGTTGGCGGTTGAAGAATCCGCCTTCTTTAGCAGCCCACTCACTTGAGTCTCTAGGTCGGCCTCCTCCTCCAGCTCGCAGGCTTTCTTGTATTGGGCCTTTGCGTTGGCCCAGCCCACGTATTCATGCGTTGTCGGAGGTCGACCACGACTACGACCCTTGCTACCGCACTGCTCCTGAGGAGCGTCAAACTCACTGGAGTCCGAAGAATCAGACTCCTCTTGCCTCGGCCGTTTGGCCGTCGATTTCCTTGTGGATACTAGTCCACCACCAAGCGTCTCTAGATCTGAGGACGCGCACGAGTTGTGCCTACTTCTAGTTTTCACGCTCTCAGCGACACTGGCCGCTGAGGCCCACCTACTCAACATACTCTCCGAGCCGGAGCTCCTCATCAATGAATTTTTTGTTAAACGATTTGAACCTGCCATATGATTCCCACGAGTATGGGGGAAATAAAAAGTCCACCCCGGCAGTGCCCCCTGTACCGGGGTAACCCTAATACACCTGAGGGTCGGGCGGTCCTCAGGGTTGGCGCTAACTGGTGGACTTACCCAGCCCACCACCTTATAAATAAGGCGACCCGTCGCCACGTTCCCCAACGACAGGCCTTTGGGGTTTTTTATAGACGTTGTCTCGTCTTGGGCCGGCCGATTAAGGCAAGCCCCCTGCTCCCTACGCCGTCCGCGAGACATGACCACGACAACGACGAGGGTTTACAGGTTGTCCGACGATGGCCGAAGCCTGTCCGACTACCACGACACCGCAGCAGCCGAACTCGCCGCACCGCGGGCCTTGAAGGCCCGCCATACCACGCCACCCGAAGGTGGCCACTGAGCCGACCAATTAAGGTAAGCTCCGTCGGGACCGGCCAGTTAAGGCAAGCCCCAGAGACGACGTGATGGAGTGTGGAAGCACCCCACGTCGAAGAACAAAAAGTTCCGTGGGCCTTGGAGACCCACCATACCGCGACAAAAGTCCGCTGGCCCTAAAAAGAGCCTTTTCTACCACAAAGGCGCAATAGCACCACGAGCGAAAACGCTCCCAACACCGTCCGACAAAACGGACCGCGGCCAACTAGGCCGCCATCCACCGAGCCGAAGCTCCACCGGCCCCCACAAGGAGGGCCCCACCAGGGTGATTTTTTATAGAGGTTTTCTTCCTCGCAGCCCGACGCTCAGTGCGCCGAGCCCCCGACCCCCACAAAAACGTGAGGGCTTACGGGTTTGTGTGGCTGTGCAATGCCCGCCCTCAAAGAGACCAGGCAGCCACACGTCCAGTGCTGTCCGCGCCGGCCGCAGCCGGTACCCCCCATATCTGGAGGGCGTTCCCCTATCCGCAACCCGGGGGACGCGTCCGATGGCGTACTGGAACCGCAACACGGAACGGAAACCTTTTTTTTTTTTTTTTTTTTACGTCAGAAAATCCTTTATGGATACCCAGGGAGAAACGGGGGGGCTTGCCCCCTGGGTTATGTGGGAGTCGCCGGTGTAAAGAGCCGGCATACCCACTAAAAACTGACGATACCCATCTCACCACATAAGTGCGGCGCGACCGAGGCAGCTCATCGCACACTTCTCAGGTCGCGCACTGTGGCCGTCCTTTCGGACTCCTCTCAGGGTGGAAAGCGCCGTGGGTATGGGGCGCTTTCCAGCCGACTGCGGGGCGTGTTTAAAGTGAGTGGCGGAGCCCCCCTCCACCACTCCACGCCCCTAGCTAGGGCGGTTGAGGCTGCTGCGCATACAGCCGCCTCGCCCGGCCTTGCCTTCTACGGCGGATCGGATTGGCGAGGGGATCTTCCTCGCGAATCCGCTCCGCAGCCTCCTTCTGTGCCACCACGACCTCACAGAATTCGGCGACCGCCAACCATGACGTCTCGCTGCCGACCATCCTGTTGATGATAGTCGGCAGGGAGAGGTCATTACCGATGACTGCGGCGAGGACAGCGCGCTGTGTTGCCCACGCCGGGCAAACCTCCAGCGTGTGCTGCGCAGTGTCCTCGTCGCCGCCACAGTCAAAACAGCGCGGGCTCACCTCTCGGCCGGCCACCTTAAAGAGGTAGCTGCCGAAACACCCGTGTCCCGACAGCACCTGGGTCAGTCGGAAGGTGAGCGCGCCGTGTCTCCTACACAGCCATGCGGTCAGATTGGGCCGGATAGCCCCCACCGTGCGCACGCCAGCGACGGGGTCCTCCATGCGTCGCCGCCATGCTCTCAGCGCCGACAGTTCCGCCCGGTCTCTCCACCGCCTGATCAGTTCCGGCGATGGGCGTATTCCCTCCTCCCGCACCTCGGCGCTGCGCCTGTAAATGGCTGCCAGCGCTTTGGCGTCCAGATCCCAGGGGACAGTGCCCGCAAGGGCGCACGCGGCATCACCTGAGATGGTGCGGTAGCCGCGCACGACTTTGATGGCCATTACGCGCTGGGCCCTGCGTAGCAGTGCGGCGTTTTGTGGCGACAAAGTGTCCGCCCAGATTGGGGACCCGTATAGGGCCATGGATCTTACTACCCCAGTGTACAGCTTGCGGCATGCTACACTGGGGCCTCCCAGGTTGGGGAGAAGACGGCTAAGAGCGGCCGCCGCCCCGACCAGCTTGGGGCTAAGACGACGGAAGTGCACATTGAAGCTCCACCTGGAGTCGAGCTCGAGTCCGAGGTATCGCATATGCGGCCCGACCCCAATGTGCACTCCATTTATGTCCAGATGCGCGCCAGCTGGTGGCCCTCGACGGGCGCCATGGAACATGAGGGCCTCTGTTTTGTCCAGGGCGACCCTCAGTCCAAGGCGCTCAATGCGCCGGATGATCAGGGACGCGCCGGCGGTGGCGACGCGTGCTGCTTCGGCGTAATCTGCACCCTTGGCGAGGATCAGGGTGTCATCAGCATAGCAGACGACACCGAGACCCCGCAACCGTGCGCCGCGCAGCACCCAGTTGTACCCGATGTTCCACAGGAGTGGCCCAAGGACAGACCCCTGTGGAACACCGCATACCATTACCCTTCGTATGGGTACCCCGTCACGGTTGGTACACATGACGGGGCGGTCCCGCAGGTAGTGAGCCACTATCCGTCTGAGGTATGGCGGGACGCGATGATAGCGTAGCGCCTCGTCAATGCAGCTGTAGGGCAGGGTGTTAAAAGCGTTCGCTATGTCAAGGGACACAGCTATCGCCACCCCGCCTCTACTAACTGCCTCGTCAGCAAACGTCTTAACACGTCTGACGGCGTCGACGGTCGACCGGAGGTCGCGAAAACCAAATTGGCATTCCGCCAAGTTGGGGCCTGTCGTATTCAGGTGTTGGACGATGCGGGTGGATATAATCCGTTCTAAGAGTTTACCCGCTTCGTCCAGCAGCACAATTGGCCGGTAAGCCGACGGGATGTTAGCCGGCTTACCAGGTTTGTGTAGCAACACCAGGCGACCCGCCTTCCACTGCTGTGGGAATTGACCCGACGAAAGACAGCGGTTGTACACATCCCTCAAGCGGTCCTCCAGGATGGCGAGGGACAACGCCAGGACCCGTCCGGGAACACCATCCGGTCCCGGGGCCGTCTTTTTTGCCCGAAGGCGCGCGATGGCAACTTCCATCTCCCTGTCAGTAACCAGGGGGAGGGGGTCTTCATCGGGGTCAGGGTCTCGCGAAGGAGGCACCATGACTGGAGCGACGTGGTCTGCTCTGTCCGGGAACAGGACCGTGATAACTGACCCGAGCAGCTGAGGATCAAGGGTCTCCGTGACCGGGGCGCCGTGACCGCACAGCTTATTACGGACTGTACGGTATGGGCGTCCCCACGGATCCGCATCCAACTGCTCGAGCCACTGTTCCCTAGCCGCCTCCTTGGCCTTGAATATGGCCACGCGGAAAGCGTGCAGCTCGGTCTTGTACGCAGCGCGCAGCTGCTCCTCGGTAGTGGCGTCGCGACCAGTCCGCCGTCGCCGGTATCTGGTGTACGCTCTGCGCCTGACAATGCAAGAGCGGCGCATGTCGGCGAGGTCTTGCGACCACCAGTATACCTGCTTCCTCGGCGGACGACGCTGTGTGCGAGGCATTGAGGCGTCGCATATGCGCGTCATCGACTGCCCAAACGAGCGAGCCGCGTCGTCAACGCTCCCGGCTACATCCACGGACTGGGAGAAGCAATCCTCCAGCAATGCGGCCTCCTCTGCCAACTCCCTATTGAGCTTCGCCAGCGACCACCGGGGAAACAGCTGCGCTCGGTCACGGGACCTGGGCGCGGTTGAGTTGCCGTTCCCTGGTGGAGACACGTCGAACGTAATGTAGCGATGGTCCGACAATGTCTCCACGTCATCCTCGTGGACCCGCCAGTTGGACACGTGCGCAGCGAGAGCAGGGGTAGCAAACGTAACGTCTACTATGGATCCCCCCTGCTGTCGCACGCAGGTGTTGACGGATCCCCGATTGAGGACCAGAAGGCCCGATATGGCCAGCCAATCTTCCACTGCCGAGCCACGAGCATCAGTGGTGGGAGACCCCCATGCCGAGGACTTGGCATTGAGGTCTCCCAGCACCACCATTCGGGCCGCGGCTGTGCGTTGGATAGCAGCGCCGACCTCGTCCATGTACGTCTCGAATTCGGCCAGGACACGATTTGGGGAGAAGTAACAAGCAATTAGAGCTATGTCTCCCCATTTCGCGACGACAAAACCGTGTCCTCGCTCCAAGATGTTCAGGAGCGGGGAACGGGACGACGATGACCTTACAATGAGCACAGTAGTATCTAAGTCTGCAGCAAAATTGGAGTTGCTCGCCGGATAAAAGTACGGCTCAGCGACAGCGGCCAGGTCTATGGACCACTCCGACATGGTTTGCAAGAGTATGTCCTGCGCACCGCCGGAGTGGTTCAGATTGCCCTGCAGGAGTCGTAGTGGTGGTGTGTGGGCCATTAGGGATCCGTGACCATCTCTTCTGATTCCGCCTGGACGCGGTCGGCATTGTGGACGGCAGGGACCCTTCTGGCCGTCTTCTTCACTCTCGGGGGAGGAGGTGCTTTGCAGCTCTTACCCCTGATCACGTGGTCGGCTGGCCTTTTCGAGCCTGCACATAGCGCACAGTGAGGCTTAGCCGAACATGCCTTGGCCTGGTGATCAGGCTTCCCGCACCGAATGCAGAGCGCACTGCGATCGGTCTCCGCCTGGCAGAGCCGGCGGGTGTGGCCTATGTCGAAGCACCGATAGCAGGTCATCTGCCGTGGCTCTTGGGCGCGAACTCGCGCAGAGCTCCACCCGACAAGGAGACGACCCGCTTCGACTAGGGTTTTCACTGCACCGACCGGGCACTTTACCAGGACAGTGCCAAGACCGTCCGGACCTCGGCGGATCTCCCCACAAGAGACATCGGCGTGGGCACAGCTCGTCTTCTGTGAGATTGCGGCGACGACCTCCTCTTTCTCCACCGAGTCATCCAGCCCAGATACGCGTATCTCCGCGCACTTGGTAGGTCTGGAGACCTGGACGTTCTTGGACTGGATGTCGTCCGCGAGGATCCCTCTCAACTTCTCAGCCAGCAGATCCGCTTTTGCCCTATTTTCGACGGCTGAGTCGGCTTCGAAAACCTCGAATATGCGAGCTCCCGTGGCAGCCTCCTTCATTCTGAAGGGCTGCATGTTCAGCTCGCTGAGGTTTAAGCTGGACTTCGCCTTCTTGATGAGGTCCGAGTACGAGAGCCCCTGCTTTTCGGCCTCTGGATTGATCGTAATGACGACCGCCGCCGTGCGAGGCTCACGAAGCCGGCGCGGTTTCTTCGCCTTCTGTTGTGCCGCGCGAGTGGCAGGTGTAAGAGCAGGAGTAGGAGCCACAGACTGCGCCTTTACCTTCTTCGACCTCACTACAGTCACCCAGCCATCGCCCTTGGACTGGGCAGGTGGGGCAGAAGGTCCAGCACTTGCCGTGGACGGCCCGGGAACCGCCGGAAGATCCGAGACTGGCGGCGGAGCAGTCTTCTGGCCTCTCTTCTTACCCTTTTTGCCAGGTTTGACAGCCGGGGTGGAGGAGAGCTGAGACACCGAAGCTTTGCCCGATGGGACGGGTTTAGCTGTAGCAGCTGCCGACGTGGCTGGGGTGTCGATGTTCACTGGGGGCAATGACACCACCCTATCGCGGTCTGTGGCCAAAGGTGGCCGATGTCGTTTTGGGGGCAGGAGCCTCTCATCGCGCTCGAGTCCCTCAAATTTGGCACTGATCATGGTGCTGATTGACCCCATGATAGATCGCGACCATTCTTCGAAATATGCCGGCACTTCCGTATTTGGTTGTGCCGGCGGGGCGACTGAGTCACGCCACTCTCTCGTGCGGATTTCGCTGCGAAGCTCGGCAAGTTCTTTCCGCAGGTCGGCTAACTCGCGCTTAAGGCGCTCATTGTCGCTCAGGAGCTTTGTGTTTTCGCTCGAGGCAGAACATTTGAGAAGCGCCCGGGTGTTCTGGGCGATCGAGTCGGCTGCCTCTTTGAGGGCCTTCTGGAAGGTGCCCTTCAAGTTCCCCGATTTCTGGGCCACCTGCCTCAGGATCTCAACGTCCTTCTCAACGGCGTCACCAATTTGTGTTGCCAGAGGAGTCTCGTCCGAGGACATGTATGTGTCAGAGCCGCAGGTGGAGCGCAGGATGCGCCTTTCCAGCAGCTGGTCTGCCATCTCCTCTTCAGCCCTAAGTCGCAGCTCCTCTTTCTTGGCCGCGTTAAGTTGCCGCTTCGCCTCGGTCAGGCCTACGAAGTCTCCTGTTTTAATTGGGCGGCCTTTGCCGCGGCCTTTGCCTCGTCCAGTTGACGCCACTTTTGGGGACGTCACCGATCCCTCCGATTCGCTGCCCGAGATGTGCAGACCTACGTCTCCCCTGGTATTGTGGGGGCGCTTCCTTCCCAGAATTGTGGATGCTACCGTCTCCACGCTTTTGACAGACGCCGAACAATCGTCCGACATTGCCTCGGACATGCAGTCCGTAAGTACGACCTCACACCTTTTGGTAATGTCGGCCGGTTGAGCATTGCTCCAAAACCTGCCGCCTACCTCCTTCTGTTTCAGCGACAGAGCGCCGAATTCTTCACCAGGCTCACTCGTAGCCAATTTAACACTTGCCGCCCGAGATAACGGCAAGCGCCCGTGGTCAGCGGGATCGTATGACCTCGTGTCAACTGACACGGAGCAGTCTTGGCCCCCCCCAGATACAAGGGGCCTGCCAACGGCCGAAGCCGAAGGGAGGGATTCTCCACCATCGGTGGTACCCTCCTGGGGTAGTTTAGTTTTAAGAGCTGCGTCCATGGTGGTTGTTTCCATTTTTTGGCGAGTTAGGTTCTCGCTTGCCTCCCTATCACCGCAGTGCTAGGGACCAGACACCCACTGGCCATTCAGCCCATCGCCACACTCCGAGCTTAGGCTTGGGGCTTTTTTATTGAGGTGAGCTCCTCTCAGGCTAAGCCTCAGTGGCCTAGCCCCTTGGCCCTCTCAATGAGGGTAACAAGTTGCCCGACGAGGTCCTGTCATACAGGGATCCCCGCCGCGCAGTCGACAAAGAAGAACCAAAAAGGGACTTTGCGAAAAGGCGCGAGTGCGCCACGAGCGACAGACCGCTCCCGACCGAGTCCACCGCAAAAGGCGGACCGCGGGCCTTGAAGGCCCGCCACACCACGAGCCGAAGCTCCGCTGCCCCCCGAGGGGGCCCCAAGTGTCCGACCACTCTGCAAGCTCTCTTCCGAGGAGGAGAGTGCAAGAGTGGCGGAAAGGGTAATTTTTTAGAGAGGTTTTCTTCCTCGCGACCCAGCGCTAAGTGCAATGCGCCGAGCCCCCGACCCTCACGAAAACGTAAGGGCTACGGGATTGTGTGGCCGTGCAATGCCCGCCCTTAAAAAGACCAGGCAGCCACACTTCCAGTATTGTCCGCGCCGGCCGCAGCCGGTACCCCCCATATCTGGAGGGCGTTCCCCTATCCGCAACCCGGGGGACGCGTCCGATGGCAGACTGGAAACCGCACACGGACGGAACGGAAACCTAACCTAACCTAACCTAACCTAACCTAACCTAACCTAACCTAACCTAACCTAACCTAACCTAACCTAACCTAACCTAACCTAACCTAACCTAACCTAACCTAACCTAACCTAACCTTTTTTTTTTTTTTTTTTTTTACCGACGGAAAATGCATTTACGCATACCCCGGCACTTTTGGGAAAGCACCAGGGTTATGTGGGACTCTTCCCCCAGAGTGAGGGCCCTACCCACTAAAAACCGTCTCTTCCCCAGACAGGAGGCTGCCTACGAGGACGGATACGAGGAGCTTATCGCATACTTTCGCGTCCGCCCCGCAGCTCGGCCGGAATCGGCCACCGCCACTCCCCGGAGGGATGGAGTACACGCCCGAAGGCTTTCCTCCCCATCTTTGGAGACGTTGGGTACGACAGGGTTCCCACCCCTGCCGCCGTCCCCCGCGAACCTTGAAGGCTCGCAAGCCACGACCCACCCAAGAGGGAGGGTCCGCTGGTCCTGAAAAGGACCGTTTGGGTGTGGCCGGCGGAGAAAACTCCACCGCCACGGGCTAAGGTGCTGCTGTTGCGGGGACACAAGGGGCTTCAGCCCGCCCGGCGCCAACAACACCGTCGCCGAAGACGGCCGCATGAAGCGACCCGCCGGTCTTGGAGACCGGCCAACCACCGACCGCAAGGGTCCGCTAGCCAAAAGGCTCCACAAGGACGCAAAAGCGTCGCGAGCGAGTACCGCTCCCCTCTTTCCCGCCAAAAAGCGGGCGCAAGCTTTGCAAGCCTGCCAGACGACGACCAAAAAGGTCCGCTAGCCTTGACCCAGGCGTGGCGAAGGAAGCGCATACGCGAGGCAAAAACATACCCCGCGCATAACCACGACCTCTCCACCCTGGTTGGCCTGTACCGTGCATGTGCCGAGCCAGAGACATACCCGACACATAGCCACGGTACCGACCAAACAACCTGAGACAAGTGAGCCCATCGATGGCCGCTGAACGGCCCGCCACCTTGAAGGCGGCCAACCACCGATCAAAAATGATCACCGGCCCTGAAAAGAGCCTTTTCCCGTGGCCTAGAAGGCCACCATACCCCGTATGCTGAGGCAACCCATCGAATAAACAACGGTTGGGGTGTGAAGGCGGTGGGGCAAAAACACCCCACCACTCTCACACCCCACCGTGGACATGGTAAGCGGCGGTCCATGGGACGGAACCCACTGGCGCTTACACGCGGTTACCCTGTGCCCGGTTCCTTCAATGGACCTCAGCAACCGTTCGGACGAACAAACCCGTTCGACTACAGAGAGCCCCCGGGGGATTCGGAGGTTTGGGATTTATAGGCGGCTGCTTGATTTACATGGGGCGGCTAACACCATGGGTGCCCGGCGTCGCCCAACGGCCCAGAGGCCGGCGCTCACCCATCCTGCGCACCCAAGACACTGCGACTCTGTTTACCTACCCGCGCCAACCTTTGTGAGACTGGTTCGACCTCTACAAACTTTGCCGCAAAAGCGGCCGCGGGCCTTGAAGGCCCGCCAAACTACGACCGAAGTCCGCTGGCCCTAAAAAGAGCCTTTCGACTGAAGGCGTCGAAGCGCCATGAGCTTTCGCTCCCCACTGACCGCCACAGAAGACGGTTCGCGGGCCTTGAAGGCCCGCCATACCACGAGCCGAAGCTCCGCTGCCCCCCGAGGGGGGCCACCACTGGGTAATTTTTTAGAGAGGTTTTCTTCCTCGCGACCCAGCGCTAAGTGCAATGCGCCGAGTCCCCGACCCCCACGAAAACGTGCAGGGCTACGGGTTTGTGTGGCCGTGCAATGCCCGCCCTTAAAAAGACCAGGCAGCCACACAACCTAACCTAACCTAACCTAACCTAACCTAACCTAACCTAACCTAACCTAACCTAACCTAACCTAACCTAACCTAACCTAACCTAACCTTTTTTTTTTTTTTTTTTTTTTTTTTTTTTTACCGACGGAAAATGCATTTACGCATACCCCGGCACTTTTGGGAAAGCACCGGGGTTATGTGGGACTCTTCCCCCAGAGTGAGGGCCCTACCCACTAAAAACCGTCTCTTCCCCAGACAGGAGGCTGCCTACGAGGACGGATACGAGGAGCTTGTCGCATACTTTCGCGTCCGCCCCGCAGCTCGGCCGGAATCGGCCACCGCCACTCCCCGGAGGGATGGAGTACACGCCCGAAGGCTTTCCTCCCCATCTTTGGAGACGTTGGGTACGACAGGGTTCCCACCCCTGCCGCCGTCCCCCGCGAACCTTGAAGGCTCGCAAGCCACGACCCACCCAGGAGGGAGGGTCCGCTGGTCCTTAAAAGGACCGTTTGGGTGTGGCCGGCGGAGAAAACTCCGCCGCCACGGGCTAAGGTGCTGCTGTTGCGGGGACGCAAGGGGCTTCAGCCCGCCCGGCGCCAACAACACCGTCGCCGAAGACGGCCGCATGAAGCGACCCGCCGGTCTTGGAGACCGGCCAACCACCGACCGCAAGGGTCCACTAGCCATAAAGGCTCCACAAAGACGCAAAAGCGTCGCGAGCGAGTACCGCTCCCCTCTTTCCCGCCAAAAAGCGGGCGCAAGCTTTGGAAGCCTGCCAAACTTCGACCAAAAAGGTCCGCTAGCCTTGACCCAGGCGTGGCGAAGGACGCGCATACGCGAGGCAAAAACATACCCCGCGCATAACCACGACCTCTCCACCCTGGTTGGCCTGTACCGTGCATGTGCCGAGCCAGAGACATACCCGACACATAGCCACGATACCGACCAAACAACCTGAGACAAGTGAGCCCATCGATAGCCGCTGAACGGCCCGCCACCTTGAAGGCGGCCAACCACCGATCAAAAATGATCACCGGCCCTGAAAAGAGCCTTTTCCCGTGGCCTAGAAGGCCACCATACCCCGTATGCTGAGGCAACCCATCGAATAAACAACGGTTGGGGTGTGAAAGCGGTGGGGCAAAAACACCCCACCACTCTCACACCCCACCGTGAACATGGTAAGCGGCGGTCTATGGGACGGAACCCACTGGCGCTTAACTCGGTTACCCTGTGCCCGGTTCCTTCGATGGACCTCAGCAACCGTTCGGACAAACAAACCCGTTCGACTATAAAAAGCCCCCGGGGGATTCGGAGGTTTGGGAATTATTGGCGGTTGCTTGATTTACGTGGGGCGGCTAACACCATGGGTGCCCGGCGTCGCCCAACGGCCCAGAGGCCGGCGCTCACCCATCCTGCGCACCCACAACACTGCGACTCTGCTTACCAACCCGCACCAACCTTTGTGAGACTGGTTCGCCCTCTCCAAACTTTACCGCAAAAGCGGCCGCGGGCCTTGAAGGCCCGCCAAACTACGACCGAAGTCCGCTGGCCCTAAAAAGAGCCTTTCGACAGAAGGCGACGAAGCGCCATGAGCTTTCGCTCCCCACTGACCGCCACAGAAGACGGTTCGCGGGCCTTGAAGGCCCGCCATACCACGAGCCGAAGCTCCGCTGCCCCCCAAGGGGGCCACCACTGGGTGATTTTTTAGAGAGGTTTTCTTCCTCGCGACCCAGCGCTAAGTGCAATGCGCCGAGTCCCCGACCCCCACGAAAACGTGCAGGGCTACGGGTTTGTGTGGCCGTGCAATGCCCGCCCTTAAAAAGACCAGGCAGCCACACGGTGTCAGAGTATTAGCCAAATACGTAGCAATGTCCTGAAAAGGACATGACCACGTAAGTGCCCGGGGTACACCAGCCAATCACATTGTGAGACCCACCGTTCGCGCCAGATGCAATAGCATCGAACGCGACTGGCGATCCCCCCAATGCAACCGACATGCGTGGAGGTTCTCTGACCTAGTACCCCAACCTAACCTAACCTAACCTAACCTTTTTTTTTTTTTTTTTTTTTTTTAACGACGGAAAATGCGTTACGCATACCCCGGCACTTTTGGGAAGCACCGGGGTTATGTGGGACTCCTCCCCCAGAGTGGGGGCCCTACCCACTAAAAACCGTCGCTTCCCCAGACAGGAGGCTGCATACGAGGACGGACACGGGGAGCTCATCGCAGACGTCCGCATCCGCCCCGCAGCACGGCCGAAATCGGCCTCCACCACTCCCCGGAGGGATGGAGTACTCGCCCGCAGGCTTTCCTCCCCATCTCTGGGGACGTTAGATACGGCAGGGTTCCCACCCCTACCGCCGTCCCCCGCGAACCTTGAAGGCCCGCAAGCCACGACCCACCCAAGAGGGAGGGTCCGCTGGTCCTGAAAAGGACCGTTTGGGTGTGGCCGGCGGAGAAAACTCCACCGCCACGGGCTAAGGTGCTGCTGTTGCGGGGACACAAGGGGCTTCAGCCCGCCCGGCGCCAACAACACCGTCGCCGAAGACGGCCGCCTGAAGCGACCCGCAGCCTTGAAGGCCGCCCATCCTACGTCCCACCGGACAACTTCCCGCCGCAGACAAAACGCCGCACACCCGTCTGGGCCGCGACTTACTGTGACGCCGGAATGAGGTTAGACTTACGGGCTGGAAGACACCCCCCCGCAGAGGTTGACGAAGCCTCCGCGGCAACCAGCCCTGCGTTCCCAAAGACCGGGTCGGGTTGCACGGACACCACCACGTGTGCCCACGGCACGGACTGCGACGCGGGCTCTACTAAGCCCCAAACTACGACCCGAAGGTCCGCTGGCCTTGCCACAGGCGCGAAGAAGATTACGCATACGCGGGGCCAAAACATACCCCGCGCATAGCCGCAACTCCTCCGCCCTGCCTAATGTGTACCGTGCATGAGCCAAGCCCAACGAAACACTTGACCCATAGCCACGGTACCCACCAGACAACCTGTGACAATTCCGCCCAACACTGGCCGCTGAACGGCCCGCCACCTTGAAGGCAGCCAAATCCACCGATCAAAAAGATCCGCCGGCCCTAAAAAGAGCCTTCGTCAAAAGGCGACGAAGCGCCACGAGCGAAAATCCGCTCCCCACTCGTCCACCGTAGAAGGCGGACCGCGGGCCTTGAAGGCCCGCCAACCCACGAGCCGAAGCTCCGCTGCCCCCCGAGGGGGGGCCACCACTGGGTAATTTTTTAGAGAGGTTTTCTTCCTCGCGACCCAGCGCTAAGTGCAATGCGCCGAGCCCCCGACCCTCACGAAAACGTAAGGGCTACGGGTTTGTGTGGCCGTGCAATGCCCGCCCTTAAAAAGACCAGGCAGCCACACGGTGTCAGAGTATTAGCCAAATACGTAGCAATGTCCTGAAAAGGACATGACCACGTAAGTGCCCAGGGTACACCGGCCAATCACATTGTGAGACCCACCGTTCGCGCCAGATGCAATAGCATCGAACGCGACTGGCGATCCCCCCAATGCAACCGACACGCGAGGAGGTTCTCTGACCTAGTACCCCAACCTAACCTAACCTTTTTTTTTTTTTTTTTTTTTTAATGTTGGAAAAACGTTTTATACGTACCCCGGCGTGATAAGGGGCCACGCCGAGGTTATGTCGGAGTCCTGCCTAAGAGACCGCAGTGTACCGACTAAAAAACCAACAGTATCCCGGAAGCGCTCATGCCATAAGAAAGATGCACCACGCGAGGAACATAGTAGACGTTCGCGTGGTGCACCGGCATCGGTCGTCGCCGACCTCTACTCCTCCGAGAGATGTCCCCGGGACACGATGGACATCTCTCACGCGCTGGGGCTGAGTGTATGGTGAGTGATGGGGCCCTATCCCATCACCCACCGCCCCTGACTAAGGCTGGTTGAGCTGGCCATACAGCCGGCGCCTCCTGCCCTGTCGTCGCCTGCGGTTCGGGTCAGCGTCTGGCATAGCCTCGCGCTCCCGTTCCGCTGCCTCCTTCGCGAGCATGACTTGTTCGCAGAAGGAGGCAACAACGTCCCACGACGTTGCGCTGCCGACCATGTTTTGGATCATGGTCGGCAGCGAAAGGTCAACACCAATAGCGGAGATGAGGGCGCGGCGTTGTGGCGCCCACTTGACGCACACAGCGAGTGTGTGCTGCGCCGTGTCCTCATCCGCTCCGCACTCGTTGCAGCGAGGGCCCGGCTCCCTGCCGAGCCTGTGCAGATACTGGCCGAAGCAACCATGATTCGTCAATATCTGCACAAGCCGGAAGGACAGAGAGCCGTGCCGCCGGGCAACCCATTCCGCCAAGTGCGGCAGAATTCCCGTAACGGTCCAGTGGCCCGCCGAGGGCGACTGCAGCCTGACCCGCCACTTCCGCATGACTATGCGTTGGGCCCTATCCCTCCAGCGCCGAATGAGCTCCGGCGCCGGACGCAAACCTTCAGCGCGGACAGCCGCACTGCGCCTATAGACGTCGGCTAACGCCAAGGCGTCCAGGTCCCAGGGTGGGGTCCCGGCTAACAAGCACGCGGCCTCGTACGAGACGGTGCAGTACCCGCGTATGACCCTGACCGCCATGACCCGCTGCGAGCGTCGCAGCAGGGCCGTATTACGTGGCGACAGGGTCTCCGCCCACACCGGAGCACCGTACAAGGCCATCGACCGCACCACCCCGGTAAACAGGCGGCGGCAGGTCGCGTTAGGGCCGCTAACGTTGGGCAGGAGCCGGCTGAGAGCCCCGGCCGCTTGCATAAGCTTTGGACTCAAACGGCGGAAGTGTTCATCGAACGACCACCGTGAGTCCAACACCAAACCCAGATAACGCATGTGCGCACTTATGTTTACGCGCACCCTATTGATAAAAAGGTGCGCCCCGGCAGGCTGTCTACGACGTGGGCCGCAGAAGAAAATGGCCTCCGTCTTTTCGGCCGCAACTTTCAGCCCTAGGCTTTCGATCCGGCGCACAACTTGGCCCACGCCAACGGTGGCTAGGCGAATGGCGCCCTGAAAATCTGCCGCTCTAGCCAGGACCAGAGTGTCATCCGCGTAACAAACGACACTCAGGCCTGGCAGCAGCGCGCCCCGGAGCACAAAATCGTACCCTATGTTCCACAGGGTCGGCCCAAGCACCGAACCCTGCGGAACGCCACACGTCATCCCCTTCTCTACGAGACTCCCGTCGCGGTCGACACACTGAATGCGCCGACCGCGCAGGTAGTCGCCAATGAGGCGCCTCAGGTACTCTGGGATGTTATGGTACCTGAGGCCCTCGTCTATCACGCTGAAGGGCAGGGTGTTGAACGCGTTGGCGATGTCTAATGACACCGCGAGAACAACCCTGCCCCTAGCGGTCTCCTCCTCCGCGACAGCCCTGACGCTCATGATAGCGTCGACGGTGGAGCGGGCCTCGCGAAAGCCGTACTGAGCCGGCGACAAATTCGGACCCTCCGCATTCAGGTGGCGGGTGATCCGCCCAGCGACGATGCGCTCAAAAAGCTTCCCTACCTCCGCCAAGAGAACAATCGGGCGGTAGGCAGAGGGCAAATTCGGCGGCTTATTCGGCTTCTGGAGCAGGACGAGTCGCCCCACCTTCCAGGGAGCCGGAAAACTGCTGGATGCAAAGCACGCATCGAAAAGCCCACGGACGTGGCTCTCCAGGGACCCGAGGTAGATAGCCAAAATTCGGCCGGAGACACCATCGGGACCCGGAGCCGTGGTTTTGGCCCGCATCTTCGACACGGCCGCATCGAACTCCCCGTCAGTGATGGTAGGCGGGGGGGACGACTGGTGGTCGTCGTCACTATCCCGAACTTGGCGGGACGCACGCATCGGCGGGACAAACTCCTCTCGCTCTGGAAACAGAGACGAGATCACCTCGCGCAGGAGGGAGGGCTGCAGCAAATCGATAGCCGGGGGGCCTTTGGACAGTTTGTCGCGGACCATTTTATAGGGCCTGCCCCAGGGATCCCCGTCTATTTCCTCCAGCATGCGCTCGCGGGCGGATGTTTTTGCCCTGCTAATCGCAAGCTGGAGGATTTTGCGAGCCTCGCTCACCTCCTGCTGCATGACCGCCTCGGTCGCCGGATCACGGCCAGTTCTGCGCCGTCGACACCGCGTGAGGGCACGGCGCTTAGCGGTGCAGTCCGCGCGGAGGGCCGCCACTTCAGGGCACCACCAGTACACCTCCCTTTTGGGGGGCCGACGTGTGGCTCGAGGCATCGCCGAATCGCTGACGCGCGTTAGGGCTTCGCCGAGCAGAGTTGCCTCTTCGTCAACCTCCCCCATCGTGGGCCGGATGTTAATGGCTTCCACGATCGCCGCCTCAATGGCCAGATCTCGGTCCAACTTGGACTGGGCCCACCTCGGGAACTTGTGCAAGCCGCCCCTGTTAGGGGGCGGGTGGATGACGTGGTGTTGAGGGGAGACGCTGAACCGAATATACCTATGGTCGGACAACGTTTCCTCGTCCACGATGACACGCCAATCGTGCACTCGTGCGGCGACAGCAGGGCTAGCGAACGTGACATCCACTATAGACCCACCCTGCTGCCTCACACACGTGTATTCGGTGCCACGATTGAGGACAACGAGTCCGACCATGGTGGCCCATTCCACCAGCAGTTCTCCCCGAGTGTCAGTCCTCGGTGAGCCCCAGGCAGTAGCCTTTGCGTTAAGGTCGCCCATGAAAATGACTGGCCGTGGCTGAGCACGACGCACGACAATGGTAGCTTCCCGAAGGAACTCCTCAAAGTCGGCCAGGGTTTTGTTGGGGGAAAAGTAACCTCCAACAACTACGAGGTCTCCCCACAAGGCGGAGACGAGACCCTGGCCTTTCTGCAGCACGGAAAAAGGCTGCGCACCCGCGCCACACGAGCCCACGACAGCCACGGCACTGGAATGATCCGTGGCCCAGTATGGACTCGTGATAGCAAAGTACGGCTCTGAAGCCACACTGACATCAATCGACCACTGCCTCGAGGACTGGATAAATAGATCCTGAGCCCCCGAGCAGTGATTGAGATTCCCCAGCAAGAAGTTAATGGGTCGACCGAGGTCCATTAGTGCTCCATAGCCACCTGCTGCGAGCTCGCTGGAGGCGGAGCAGCACCCGACCCTTTGTCACCCGCGGCCCTAGCGGGGAGTTTGCCCTTCTTTTTGATGGACCGCGAGTTGCAGCTCTTTCCCATCATAGTATGTTGCGCTGGGCGTTTTGCCTCAGCGCAGATGGGACAGTGGGCAACTGCCGTGCAGGCCGCCGACTTGTGATCCGGCTTGCCGCACCGGAAACACAAGTTACTCCGGTCGACCGTCGATGGGCAACGTTGTTTGGTGTGGCCCGCCTCAAGGCATTTGTAGCACTTGAGGGGCTGAGCGTCGAGTAAGCGGACTTGGGCCGCACTCCAGCCCACCAATAACCGCTTCGCGTCCGCAAGGGTTTTACCCGCCACCACAGGGCAGCGGACCCAAGCGGAGCCCATTCCACCCGGTCCGCGACGGATGTCCCCGACACGGACCTGGTCCGTCAGGCAGTTGCCCTGTTGGCAGATCGCCTGCACGACGTCGTTCTTCGAGATGGAGTCATCCAGGCCGGTGAGACGAAGATCAACCGTTTTGGTTGGTCTCGTGACCTGGACGCTCGGACCAAGAATCTCTTTCATCTTGGCGGCCAGAAGGTCCGCCTTGGCGTTGTTATTTTCGCCGACGACGTGCAGGATTCGAGCCCCAGTTGCGGTCTCTCGAATCTTGAGAGGCGGGAGGCCTAGGGCTTCTTTTTCGCCCTCAATACCCAGCCTGGCCTTGGTGAGAACGTCGGCGTAACTAAGCCCGTTCTTCTCATCTTCGGGACTTAGCGTAACCACGACCGCTGCAGACCGAGGGGCACGCAATCTCGGGGCCCGCTTCTTCTTGGGCTTGTCCGTAGCCGCAGCCCCCTGTTTGGATGGAGGTTGGGCGTTAGCTTTGGCAGGGTTCTGGACGGCATTTTTGCCCTTCTTCCTCTTCACCACTGTCACCCAGCCGTCTGCGTCGGGTCCAGACTTGGACGAGGCCGACGACACAGGCGGGACAGGCTGGGAGACAGCCACAGGCTCAGAGGCCACACTCTTCTTACCAGACTTGCCCTTGCCCGCTTTGGACTGCGGGGCCTTTCTAGGCGCGGGTTTCGGTGCAGCTGCTGGTGGGGCTGCAGAAGCAGCGGAAGTGGCCGCAACGGCAGCCGCAGCAGCAGCAGCTCGCATTTCGTGAGCGAGGGGAGGGCGCGGCCGATCCGGTGTGCGCTTGCTCTCCTCGTACGTAGCAAACTTGCTGTCGATCATCTTCCCCACTTCCCGGAGCAGAGCACGGAAAGAATTCCCGTCGGGAAGGGGGGCATCCTCGGGCGAAACGAGGGAGGGCCTGTCAGCCGTCTGAGGCGACCTGAAGTCGCTAGAGGACGGGACGACCTCGGGAGCGGGCAGACACGCGTCCGTCTCCATGGTCTCCGCTACTGGACGGTTGGGGATGGGCAGCCTGGGCAAAGACACCACAGGCGCCTGGGATCCCAATTGAGCGACCGTTTTCGTGAGCTCCTCAACGGTTTTCCGGAGGGCGTCAATCTCAGACTGCATCCTTCTATTCTCGGCATGCAGTCTCCGAGTCTCCTCAGTCGAAGTCCTCATACTGAGGGTCTCCACGATACGCCCCAGTGACAGATTGGCGTTCTTTACGTCCCGCTGCATTGTCCCCTTTACATTTTTGGACTTGCCGATGGCAGTCGAGACCACTTCCATATACAATCGCGCGCTACGCGCCAGACCATCTGCCGACATCTCCTCGGCCTTTGAATCCTCTAAGGGAGGAAGGGCGCCTAAGTTGGCGGTTGAAGAATCCGCCTTCTTTAACAACCCACTCACTTGAGTCTCTAGATCGGCCTCCTCCTCCAACTCGCAGGCTTTCTTGTATTGGGCCTTTGCGTTGGCCCAGCCCACGTACTCAAATGTTGTCGGAGGTCGACCACGACTACGACCCTTCTCACTGATATGCTCCTGCGAAGCACTAAACTCACTGGAGTCTGATGAGTATGACTCCTCTTCTTGTCTCGGCCGTTTGGCCGTCGATTTCCTTTTTAATGACTCGGACGCGAGTCCACCACCAAGCGTCTCCCGATCGGTCGACGCGCACGAATTGTGCCTACTTCTGGTTTTCACACTCTCAGCGACACTAGCCGCTGAGGCCCACCTACTTAACATACCCTCCGAGCCGGAGCTCCTCGTCAAAGATTTTTTAGAGAAACGATTATTAGAACTTGCCATAAGGTTCCCACGAGCATGGGGGAAATAAAACGTCCACCCCGGCAGTGCCCCCTGTACCGGGGTAACCCTAATACACCTGAGGGTCGGGCGGTCCTCAGGGTTGGCGCTAGCTGGTGGACTTACCCAGCCCACCACCTTATAAATAAGGCGACCCGTCGCCACGTTCCCAACGACAGGCCTTTGGGGTTTTTTATAGACGTTGTCTCGTCTTGGGCCGGCCGATTAAGGCAAGCCCCCTGCTCCCTACGCCGTCCGCGAGACATGACCACGACAACGACGAGGGTTTACAGGTTGTCCGACGATGGCCGAAGCCTGTCCGACTACTACGACACCGCAGCAGCCGAACTCGCCGCACCGCGGGCCTTGAAGGCCCGCCATACCACGCCACCCGAAGGTGGCCACTGAGCCGACCAATTAAGGTAAGCTCCGTCGGGACCGGCCAGTTAAGGCAAGCCCCAGAGACGACGTGATGGAGTGTGGAAGCACCCCACGTCGAAGAACAAAAAGTTCCGTGGGCCTTGGAGACCCACCATACCGCGACAAAAGTCCGCTGGCCCTAAAAAGAGCCTTTTCTACCACAAAGGCGCAATAGCACCACGAGCGAAAACGCTCCCAACACCGTCCGACAAAACGGACCGCGGCCAACTAGGCCGCCATCCACCGAGCCGAAGCTCCACCGGCCCCCACAAGGAGGGCCCCACCAGGGTGATTTTTTATAGAGGTTTTCTTCCTCGCAGCCCGACGCTCAGTGCGCCGAGCCCCCGACCCCCACAAAAGCGTGAGGGCTTACGGGTTTGTGTGGCTGTGCAATGCCCGCCCTCAAAGAGACCAGGCAGCCACACGTCCAGTGCTGTCCGCGCCGGCCGCAGCCGGTACCCCCCATATCTGGAGGGCGTTCCCCTATCCGCAACCCGGGGGACGCGTCCGATGGCGTACTGGAACCGCAACACGGACCTAACCTAACCTAACCTAACCTAACCTAACCTAACCTAACCTAACCTAACCTAACCTAACCTAACCTAACCTAACCTAACCTTTTTTTTTTTTTTTTTTTTTTTTTTTTTTTTTTTTGTCGCAGGGGAATGCATTGACGCATTTCCTTCCCGATTCGGGGAAACCGGGAAGGGGTATGTGGGACTCCCGGGCAACGGTGCCCGTCCTACCCACTAAACCCCTGCGTGTTTCGACACGCTGCAATTGGCGCTGCCATGGGGTGCTCATCGCATTCGCCACAGCAGCGTCGCAGCGAGCCCTTGGCGGGCTCTTCCGCGAGGTGGTATGGGATACTCTCAAAACAAGGGGAGTATCCCTCATCGCAGAGGCCGTGCAATGCAGGTACTGATCCCCATCAGTACCCGCTGACCTCTACTTGGCGGAGGCGGACGTTAGTCCGCCCGCCGAGACGGTCCGCTCCGGGGTTGTAAAGACCCCTGAGCGGACCGCCCCGACGGCACCCCGCCTCGTCCCAAAAGGGTCGAGGCAGGGCGCTTCGCCTCCCGTGACCTGTCAGCAGCAGGGGCAGGTGGGGGCGGCCTAGGGCCGTCGCCACCTCCCCCACCACCAAGAGGTCTCCCTCGCGTGCCGCGCCTCAGCTGCTGTAAGCAGCTTTTACTGCCCGCCATGTGGTTGGCCGGTAAACCGGCGTCGCCACACGGCGCACAGTGAGGCGCAGCCGAGCACTCGGCGGCCTTGTGGCCCGGTCGACCGCAGCGAAGACAAACGTCGCTGCGGTCGACTGCCGACGGGCACAGCTGCTTGGTGTGCCCCACACCAAGACAGCGGTGGCACATCATTGGGCGGCTTTCTGCCACGGAAACGCGGACAGTGCTCCACCCAACGGAAAGCCGGCCGCCCTTGCCGATATCCCTCGCCGCAGCCGCGGGGCAGGTGACCCTTACGGATCCCGAGCCCCACCGGCCGCGGCGAATGATACCGACACGGACCATGTCACCAGGGACACATCCGGCACGAGCGATCGCCCCCCGGATGTCGTCCCCGGTGATTGTGTCATCCAGACCGGTCAAAAGGAGCTCCCCCGTCTTGACCGGTCTTGTGACCACGGCATCTTCGCCGATCACCTCCTGGAGGCGAGCGGCGAAGATGTCGGCCTTCTCCACACGATCCTGGCCCGCGATCGTGAGGACACGGGCACCCGTCTTCGTTGGCTTTATGCGGAGCTCCGGTATGTCGGAGTCTCCTGCGGTAGCTGCTCTCGCCCGAGTCAGAACGGACAAGTAGGTTTCCCCACGCCGCTCAGCCTCGGGCGAGAGCACCACCGCTATAGCCGCAGTGGTTGGTACCCGGATCCGGGCGCCCGCCTTCTTCTTCCTCCTCCGCCTCTTCTTTTTCCCTCCGCCTGTCTGCGCTGGGGCCTGCGCTGGCCGCGTGGTATTGCGTGCGGCGCTGGCGTAAGTGCTCTCCTGCACGGATCGCGCGGGTGCAGCACTCGGCGTGGTGGTCGTCGGCATTGGGGCTGAGGGGGGCTTCTTCTTGGCCCTCTTCCTCCTGACGAGCGTGAAGCCGTCGTCGCCTGCCGTCGTCTGTTCGGAGGGAGCGGTTGGGGCACGCTCCGCTGTCGTCTGCGGTGGAGGAGGGGGAGCGGTGGTGGTAGTGGCTCTCGCCGCCCTGTCCACCTCCGCCCGCGCTTCCAGGAAGCGCTCCACGACCCGCAGTATCCGGGCGTCCTCCGCGTCGCGCGTCTCGCTGCTGGCCGGCTCCAGCCTCTCCCGGACATCGACTGCCGGGAGGTCCTCTTCTGCGACGGCAGCAGCCCTATCGCCACACACGCACTCTCTGCTGGGCTCCGGTCTAGTGGCCACCGCTGCGGTCAGCTGGTCCACCTTCTCTTCCAGCACTTTGCACTCCGAGCGCAGCGCGTCTATCTGCGCGCTCTGGAGTGAAAGATCACTACGCAGGCGGCTATTCTCCGCCTGTAGCCTCCTTACTTCGGCGGACGCTGACCGCTCGTGCAGCGCCACCACGGTGTCTTCGAGGCGGTCTGCGCTCTCCCTCAGGGCACGGACGAATGTGCCCTTCAGGTTCTTCGAGCGCATAGCCACTCGCGTGACCACCGCGATGTCGTCCAGTGCCCGGGCCTTCAGAAGGCTCAGGGCGGGGTCGTCGGGGCGCTCGCCCGGCGGGGGCATGCGGCAGCGCTCCCAGCTCCTCTGTGCAGCCTCCACGAGTCTCTCTATCTCCTCGTCGCTGCACAGGTTCGCGCCTAGCCAGCCGCCGCTGGCCGCCGCCTCCCTGTCTTCTGTGGATCGCCGAGGGTTATGTACCCTCTGTGGCACAGGCGACCCACTCGGCGTCCTCGGCTCCGAGACCACATGCTGGCGCCGTCCTCTCCGTGCCGATGGCACCTTCGGTCCGAAAGACCCCTCTGAAGGGCAGGGTTGTTTGACCCTCCTCTTGCGGCTCCCACTGCGGAGCACACGCCCCTCCTGCGCTCCATCCTCACTTGCGCTGGCCGAGATGGTTAGGGAGTCGTCGCTGTCCAGCGAATTGCACGACGCTCCCCCGAAGAACCTTCCTTCGAAATCTCCGTCCCGGGAACCTCCGGCTTCCGCCCACGTCCCAGGACCACTATCCTCATCGGTGCCGCTATGCCGGCTCCTAATGTCGTCGATGTTGTAACGGAGACGCACAGATTGCGCGCCCCCGAAGCGAGTAGTGCCCCCCCCAGATACGATGGGGCTGTCCGCCGAAGCGGAGAGGGATTCCCCGGCCGCGTGGCAACCGGGACCCTCCTGGAGATTTGTATTGCTGCTCGCTTGTTCCATATTTTAACCTTCTCCCAACTTCATCAACAAAACAAAAACAAAACTAAAAAGATAGAAGAAAACAAGAAGAAGAAATAAATAAAACAAAATAAAAACAGAAAAGAAAAACAAAAAGATAGAGAAAATAAAAGGAAAATAAAAAGGTTCCGGGGCTTGGGACCGGGCTCCCCCCGGCCACTCAGCCTATCGCCACCCCGGGGAACTTAGGCTTAGGTCGGTGGCGGCAAAAGCCGTTGGCTGACCGAAGTCTGACCACCGAAAAACATCCGTCCACTCTGCAAACTCTCTTCCGAAGAGGAGAGTGCAAGAGCGGACTGGGTAATTTTTTATTGAGGTTTTCTTCCTCGCAGCCCGACGCTCAGTGTGCCGGGCCCCCGACCCGTGAGGGCAACGGGCTAGTGTGACCGTGCAATGCCCGCCCTGACAGAACAGAGCGAGCAGCCACACTCTCCGCGACCTTGAAGGCCGCCAACCCACGACCCGAAGGTCCACTGCCCCGACTGGGGCCACCAAAGGGTAATTTTTTAGAGAGGTTTTCTTCCTCGCGACCCAGCGCTAAGTGCAATGCGCCGAGCCCCCGACCCCCACGAAAACGTGCAGGGCTACGGGTTTGTGTGGCCGTGCAATGCCCGCCCTTAAAAAGACCAGGCAGCCACACGGTGTCAGAGTATTAGCCAAATACGTAGCAATGTCCTGAAAAGGACATGACCACGTAAGTGCCCGGGGTACACCAGCCAATCACATTGTGAGACCCACCGTTCGCGCCAGATGCAATAGCATCGAACGCGACTGGCGATCCCCCCAATGCAACCGACATGCGAGGAGGTTCTCTGACCTAGTACCCCAACCTAACCTAACCTAACCTAACCTAACCTAACCTAACCTAACCTAACCTTTTTTTTTTTTTTTTTTTTTTTTTTTTTTTTTGTCGCAGGGGAATGCATTGACGCATTTCCTTCCCGATTCGGGGAAACCGGGAAGGGGTATGTGGGACTCCCGGGCAACGGTGCCCGTCCTACCCACTAAACCCCTGCGTGTTTCGACACGCTGCAATTGGCGCTGCCATGGGGTGCTCATCGCATTCGCCACAGCAGCGTCGCAGCGAGCCCTTGGCGGGCTCTTCCACGAGGTGGTATGGGATACTCACGAAACATGGGGAGTATCCCTCATCGCAGAGGCCGTGCAATGCAGGTACTGATCCCCATCAGCACCCGCTGGCCTCTACTTGGCGGAGGCGGACGTTAGTCCGCCCGCCGAGACGGTCCGCTCCGAGGTTGTAAAGACCTCTGAGCGGACCGCCCCGACGGCACCCCACCTCGTCCCAAAAGGGTCGAGGCAGGGCGCTTCGCCTCCCGTGACCTGTCAGCGGCAGGGGCAAGTGGGGGCGGCCTAGGGCCGTCGCCACCCCCCCCACCACCAAGAGGTCTACCTCGCGTGCCGCGCCTCAGCTGCTGTAAGCAGCTTTTACTGCCCGCCATGTGGTTGGCCGGTAAACCGGCGTCGCCACACGGCGCACAGTGAGGCGCAGCCGAGCACTCGGCGGCCTTGTGGCCCGGTCGACCGCAGCGAAGACAAACGTCGCTGCGGTCGACTGCCGACGGGCACAGCTGCTTGGTGTGCCCCACACCAAGACAGCGGTGGCACATCATTGGGCGGCTTTCTGCCACGGAAACGCGGACAGTGCTCCACCCAACGGAAAGCCGGCCGCCCTTGCCGATATCCCTCGCCGCAGCCGCGGGGCAGGTGACCCTTACGGATCCCGAGCCCCACCGGCCGCGGCGAATGATGCCGACACGGACCATGTCACCAGGGACACATCCGGCACGAGCGATCGCCCCCCGGATGTCGTCCCCGGTGATTGTGTCGTCCAGACCGGTCAAACGGAGCTCCCCCGTCTTGACCGGTCTGGTGACGACGGCGTCTTCGCCGATCACCTCCTGGAGGCGAGCGGCGAAGACGTCAGCCTTCTCCACACGATCCTGGCCCGCGATCGTGAGGACACGGGCACCCGTCTTCGTGGGCTTTATGCGGAGCTCCGGTACGTCGGAGTCTCCCGCGGTAGCTGCTCTCGCCCGAGTCAGGACGGACAAGTAGGTTTCCCCACGCCGCTCCGCCTCGGGCGAGAGCACCACCGCTATGGCCGCAGTGGTCGGCACCCGGATCCGGGCACCCGCCTTCTTCTTCCTCCTCCGCTTCTTTTTCCTCCTACCATCCGCCGCCCCAGGTGGAGGCTGCGCTGGGGTTTGCGCCGGCCGCGCTGTGCTGCGTGTGGCGCTGGCGTAGGTGGTCTCGGGTCGCGCGGGTGCTACCCTCGGCGCGGTCGTAGTCGGTGTCGGGGCAGAGGGGGGCTTCTTCTTAGCCCTCCTTGATCTGACGAGCGTGAAGCCGTCGTGCTCCATGCCGTCGCCTGCCGTCTCTACAATGGGAGCGGGTGGGGCATGCTCCGTTGTCGCCTGCTGGGTGGGGGGAGCGGCGGTGGTGGTGGCTCTCGCCGCCCTGTCCACCTCCGCTCGCGCTTCCAGGAAGCGCTCCACGACCCGGAGTATCCGCGCGTCCTCTTCGTCGCGCGTCTCGCCTCTGGCTGGCTCCGGCCTCTCCCGTAGGTCCACTGGCGGGAGATCCTCCTCGGCGTTCGCTGCGGCCCTGCCGCCGCACGCGCACTCATTCGTAGGCTCGGGAACAGCGGCCACCGCGGCGGTCAGCTGGTCGACCCTCTGCTCCAGCACCTTGCACTCCGAGCGGAGCGCGTCAATTTGCGCGCTCTGGAGTGACATGTCGCTTCGCAGGCGGCTGTTCTCGGCCTGCAACCTCTTCACCTCCGAGGACGCCGACCGCTCGTGCAGCGCCACCACGGTGTCTTCTAGGCGGTCTGCGCTCTCCCTCAGGGCACGGACGAATGTGCCCTTCAGGTTCTTGGAGCGCATAGCCACTCGCGTGACCACCGCGATGTCGTCGAGGGCCCGTGCCTTCAGTAGGCTCAGGGCGGGGTCGTCGGGGCGCTCTCCCGGCGGGGGCATGCGGCAGCGCTCCCAGCTCCTCTGTGCAGCCTCCACGAGTCTCTCGATCTCCTCGTCGCTGCACAGGTTCGCGCCCAGCCAGCCGCCGCTGGCCGCCGCCTCCCGGTCTTCTGTGGATCGCCTGGGGTTATGTACCCTCTGTGGTACCGGCGACTCACTAGGCGTCCTGGGTTCCGATACCCTGAGTTGACGCCGTCCTCTCTGTGCCGTAGGCACCTTCGGTCGTGAGGACTCCTCTGTCGGGCTGGGCTTCTTGGCCGTTCGCTTCCGGCTCCCGCTGCGAAGCACCCGCCCTTCCCGCTCTCCGTCCTCGCTGGCGCTGGCCGAGATGGTTAGGGAGTCGTCGCTGTCCAGCGAATTGCACGACGCTCCCCCGAAGAACCTTCCCTCGTAAACTCCGTCCCGGGAACCTCCGGCTTCCGCCCACGTCCCAGGACCACTTTCCTCATCGGTGCCGCTGTTCGCTCCGCGGCTCCTAAGCCTCTCCATGTCATAACGGAGACGCACAGATTGTGCGCCCCCGAAGCGAGTAGTGCCCCCCCCAGATACGTTGGGGCTGTCCGCCGAAGCGGAGAGGGATTCCCCGGCCGCGTGGCGACCGGGACCCTCCTGGAGATCCGTGTTGCTATTCGCTTTTTCCATTATGATAAATTCAACTCCAATCTTCGTCATCAAAAATAAACAAAACAAAACCAAAAAAGATAGAAGAAAACAAGAAGAAGATATAAATAAACAAAAGAAAAACAGAAAAGAAAACCAAAAGATAGAAAAATAAAAATGAAATAAAAAGGTTCCGGGGCTTGGGACCGGGCTCCCCCCGGCCATTCAGCCCATCGCCACCCCGGGAAACTTGAGCTTAGGTCGGTGGCGGCAAAAGCCGTTGACTGACCGAAGTCTGACCACCGAATATCCGTCCACTCTGCGACCTCTCTTCCGAAGAGGAGAGCGCAAGAGTAGCGGACTGGGTAATTTTTTATTGAGGTTTTCTTCCTCGCAGCCCGGCGCTCAGTGTGCCGGGCCCCCGACCCGTGAGGGCAACGGGCTAGTGTGACCGTGCAATGCCCGCCCTGACAGAACAGAGCGAGCAGCCACACTCTCCGCGGCCTAGAAGGCCGCCATACCACGACCCGAAGGTCCGCTGCCCCCCAAGGGGGGGGGCCACCAAAGGGTAATTTTTTAGAGAGGTTTTCTTCCTCGCGACCCAGCGCTAAGTGCAATGCGCCGAGCCCCCGACCCCCACGAAAACGTGCAGGGCAACCTAACCTTTTTTTTTTTTTTTTTTTTGGCGCAGGGGAATGCATTGACGCATTTCCGTCCCGGTTCGGGGAAACCGGGAAGGGGTATGTGGGACTCCCGGGCAACGGTGCCCGTCCTACCCACTAAACCCCTGCGTTGTTCCGACACACTGCAATTGGCGCTGCCATGGGGTACTTATCGCATTCACCACAGCAGCGTCGCAGCGAGCCTTTGGCAGGCTCTTCCACGAGGTGGGATGGGATACTCTCGAAACAAGAGGAGTATCCCTCGTCGCAGAGACCGTGCAATGCAGGTACCGTTCCCCTTGAGTACCCGCTGGCCCCTACTCGGCGATGGTAGACTGGCATAGGAGAAAACTCCCGACCAGCCCGCCCGCCGGGACGGGAGACTTCAGGGTGTAAAAAGCCCCGAAGTAACCCGCCCCGACGGCCCCCCCCATCATCGTCCTAATAAGGACGGTGTTGGGCGGGGCCTCGCCTCCCGCGATCCATCGGTGACAGGGGGGGCGGCAGAGGACGGCCTAGGGCCGCCGCCGCCGCCACCCCTGCCAGCGAGGGATCTGCCTCGCGTGCGTCGCTTCAGTTGCTGTAAGCAACTTTTACTGCCCACCATGTGGTCAGCCGGTAAACCGGCCTCGGCACATGGGGGGCAGTGAAGCGGCGCCGAGCACTCGACGGCCTTGTGGCCCGACTGGCCGCAGCGGAAGCACGCTCCACTGCGGTCAGTTGCCGACGGGCACTGCGGCTTGGTGTGCCCCACACCCAAGCAGCGGTAGCACATCATGGGTCGCTGCTCCAGCACGACAACGCGCACGGAGCACCAACCCACGATGAGCTGGCCGTCTTTGCTGATGAGCTTCGCCGCAGCCGCAGGACACGTGACCCTTACGGATCCCGAGCCCCACCGGCCGCGGCGAATCTCACCAGCGCGGACCCGGTCCAGGGGACACTGTCCGGCACGAGCGACCGCCGCCCGAACCTCGTCCACCTGCACGGAGTCGTCCAGCCCGGTCACGCGCAGATCGGCGCACTTGACCGGGACGGACACTCTGACGTCGTCACCGAGCACCCCACGGAGGCGCTCGGCGAGGAGGTCGGCCCTAGCCGCGCTGTCCGGGCCCAGCACCTTCAACAGGCGGGCCCCCGCCATCGTGTGCCGCATCCTCACAGTAGGGCGGTCAGGGTCGTCCCTCGTCGCGTCTCTCGCCCGGGTCAGCGCGTCCGCGTAGGTGACGCCGCGCTCGACGGCCTCAGGCGAGAGGGCAAGGGAGACGGCTGCGAGAGTCGGCACCCGCAATTGGGCACGCTTGCGTCGCTTCCTCTTCTTCTTCTTGGCACCACCTTGGACTTGGCGCGGCTGCGGCTGCGGTGCAGGGGCTTGCACCTGCCGCTGCGCGGGAGTCTTTGCGGCTTGCGCATACGACTTCTGCGCCCGACGGGGGGCAGGCTGGGGCGGCTTAGGCGCTGGTGGTGTGACGGCCGGTTGCGCGGGCTTCTTGGGCTGGGGCTTGGCCTTCCTTCGCTTCCTCTTGCCGACGAGGGTGAAGCCATCTTGCTCCATCACTACCTCGTCGGCAACGCCAGGTGGTTCCACCGCTACAGGCGGGTGGGTGGCGGTCTGTTCTTTTCCAAGACGCGCGTCCAACACGCGCCCAAAAAGACGCATGAGGCGCGCGTCCTCAACGTCGCGGTCGAGATCCGGACCAGGCCTTCCTTCTCTCACGCGAACTGCGGGGAGCTCCTCCATGTCAACGCAGCTTTCGACGCCAGGTGGTGGTTCTACTGATGGTGGTAGCACGGGCGGGGGCGGAGGTGCGGGCATGAAGGCAGCCTCAAGCCGCCGCTGTAGCCCCTGGCACTCCTCACGCAGCCCGTTGCATTCGCCGCGCAGGGCATCCAACTGCGCGCGCATCAGGTCCATTTCGCCGGTGATTTTGCTGTTCTCCGCCTGCAAGCGCCTGACCTCCGCTGTGGCAGTCCGCTCGTACATTGCGTCCAGCGTGTCTTCGATGCGGCTGGCGGCCGCTTTTAGGTCTCGCACCCACGTGCCCTTCAAGTTTTTGGACCTGACGGCAATGCGACCTATTATCGCGAGGTCGTCCATCACCCGACACTTTAGCAGTCCCAGTGGCGGGTCCGTCGGCCGCTCTCCAGGCAGCGGCATGCGGCAGCGCGCCCAAGAGTTGATCGCATTCTGCGACAGCCGTGCGATTTCTTCGTCTGAATCGAGGGTGGCGAGGAAACCTCCGCCTAGTTGGGCCTCCCGCTCCTCAGAAGACCGTCGCCGTACCGTGACGTACCCCGGAGCCCGTGTAGAGGGCAGGCTCGACGGAGCTGACGACGCCGGCGACGCTGGAGGTGTTGGCGACGGGGCTGACGGTGCCGCCAGGGCTGGTGAGGCCGACTGGTCCGATGCGGCCAACTTTTGCAGAATCCGCCGCGATACTCTCTTCAATACAACTTTTGCCTCCGGCAGCCCTTCCCGAACACTGGGCGGGTCAGCCGGAAGCCGCTTTCTACTCCCGCTTCTTAAAAGTCGCGTTCCTTTGCCGTGTGACGCGTCCGATACAGTGTCATCGCTGTCTAGAGCGGTCGACATGGCGCTGTCAGTGTGCTCCTCCTCCACTTCAGAACCACAGCCAACACTGCTGTCCCTACTTCTAATCTTCTCCGCCTCCTCTTCAACAGACCGGAGACGCTGTGAAGCGCCCCCGACGCGGTGATTGCCCCCCCCAGAAACGGTGGGGCTGCCCGAGCCCGAAGGCCCGGGGAGGGATTCTCCGACCGCAAGGCGGCCGGTACCCTCCTGGGGTAGTTTGTTTATATCAGTCGCGTTTTCCATATTGTGTTACTCCCAGAACAAACATCGAAATAAAATAAAACAAAACTAAAAAGACACAAGAAAAGAAGAATAAGATATAAATAAAACAAAACAAAACAGAAAAGAAAACCAAAAAGACAGAAAATAAAAAGGAAAATAAAAGGACCAGGGCTCGGGACCGGGCTCCCCCCGGCCACTCAGCCTATCGCCGCCCTGGGAAACTTAGGCTTAGGTCGGTGGCGGCAAAAGCCGTTGGCTGACCGAAGTCTGACCACCGAGAGTGTAATTTTTTATTGAGGTTTTCTTCCTCGCAGCCCAGCGCTCAGTGCGCCGAGCCCCCGACCCGTGAGGGCAACGGGCTAGTGTGACCGTGCAATGCCCGCCCTGACAGAACAGAGCGAGCAGCCACACTCTCCGCGACCTTGAAGGCCGCCAACCCACGACCCGAAGGTCCACTGCCCCGACTGGGGCCACCAAAGGGTAATTTTTTAGAGAGGTTTTCTTCCTCGCGACCCAGCGCCAAGTGCAATGCGCCGAGCCCCCGACCCCCACGAAAACGTGCAGGGCTACGGGTTTGTGTGGCCGTGCAATGCCCGCCCTTAAAAAGACCAGGCAGCCACACGGTGTCAGAGTATTAGCCAAATACGTAGCAATGTCCTGAAAAGGACATGACCACGTAAGTGCCCGGGGTACACCAGCCAATCACATTGTGAGACCCACCGTTCGCGCCAGATGCAATAGCATCGAACGCGACTGGCGATCCCCCCAATGCAACCGACATGCGAGGAGGTTCTCTGACCTAGTACCCCAGGGCAACCTAACCTAACCTAACCTAACCTAACCTAACCTAACCTTTTTTTTTTTTTTTTTTTTTTTTTTTTTTGTCGCAGGGGAATGCATTGACGCATTTCCTTCCCGATTCGGGGAAACCGGGAAGGGGTATGTGGGACTCCCGGGCAACGGTGCCCGTCCTACCCACTAAACCCCTGCGTGTTTCGACACGCCGCAATTGGCGCTGCCATGGGGTGCTCATCGCATTCGCCACAGCAGCGTCGCAGCGAGCCCTTGGCGGGCTCTTCCACGAGGTGGTATGGGATACTCACGAAACATGGGGAGTATCCCTCATCGCAGAGGCCGTGCAATGCAGGTACTGATCCCCATCAGTACCCGCTGGCCTCTACTTGGCGGAGGCGGACGTTAGTCCGCCCGCCGAGACGGTCCGCTCCGAGGTTGTAAAGACCTCTGAGCGGACCGCCCCGACGGCACCCCACCTCGTCCCAAAAGGGTCGAGGCAGGGCGCTTCGCCTCCCGTGACCTGTCAGCGGTAGGGGCAAGTGGGGGCGGCCTAGGGCCGTCGCCACCCCCCCCACCACCAAGAGGTCTCCCTCGCGTGCCGCGCCTCAGCTGCTGTAAGCAGCTTTTACTGCCCGCCATGTGACTGGCCGGTAAACCGGCGTCGCCACACGGCGCACAGTGAGGCGCAGCCGAGCACTCGGCGGCCTTGTGGCCCGGTCGACCGCAGCGAAGACAAACGTCGCTGCGGTCGACTGCCGACGGGCACAGCTGCTTGGTGTGCCCCACACCAAGACAGCGGTGGCACATCATTGGGCGGCTTTCTGCCACGGAGACGCGGACAGTGCTCCACCCAACGGAAAGCCGGCCGCCCTTGCCGATATCCCTCGCCGCAGCCGCAGGGCAGGTGACCCTTACGGATCCCGAGCCCCACCGGCCGCGGCGAATGATACCGACACGGACCATGTCACCGGGGACACATCCGGCACGAGCGATCGCCCCCCGGATGTCGTCCCCGGTGATTGTGTCATCCAGACCGGTCAAACGGAGCTCCCCCGTCTTGACCGGTCTGGTGACGACGGCGTCTTCGCCGATCACCTCCTGGAGGCGAGCGGCGAAGACGTCAGCCTTCTCCACACGATCCTGGCCCGCGATCGTGAGGACACGGGCACCCGTCTTCGTGGGCTTGATGCGGAGCTCCGGTACGTCGGAGTCTCCCGCGGTGGCTGCTCTCGCCCGGGTCAGGACGGACAAGTAGGTTTCCCCACGCCGCTCCGCCTCGGGCGAGAGCACCACCGCTATGGCCGCAGTGGTCGGCACCCGGATCCGGGCACCCGCCTTCTTCTTCCTCCTCCGCCTCTTCTTCCTACCGCCGGCCGCCCCAGGTGAAGGCTGCGCTGGGGCTTGCTCTGGCCGCGTGTTATTGCGCGTGGCGCCGGCGTAGGTGACTCTCTGCGTGGATCGCGCGGGTGCAGCAGTCGGCGCGGTCGTCGTCGGCATCGGGGCTGAGGGGGGCTTCTTTTTGGCCCTCTTCCTCCTGACGAGCGTGAAGCCGTCGTCGCCTGCCGTCGTCTGTTCGGTGGGAGCGGGTGGGGCATGCTCCGTTGTCGCCTGCTGGGTGGGGGGAGCGGCGGTGGTAGTGGCTCTCGCCGCCCTGTCCACCTCCGCTCGCGCTTCCAGGAAGCGCTCCACGACCCGTAGTATACGCGCGTCCTCCTCGTCGCGAGTATCGCCTCTCTCTGGCTCCGGCCTCTCCCGTAGGTCCACTGGCGGGAGATCCTCCTCCGTCTCGGCGTTCGCTGCGGCCCTGCCGCCGCACGCGCACTCGTTAGTAGGCTCGGGAACAGCGGCCACCGCGGCGGTCAGCTGGTTGACCCTCTGCTCCAGCACCTTGCACTCCGAGCGGAGCGCGTCAATCTGCGCGCTCTGGAGTGACAGGTCGCTTCGCAGGCGGCTGTTCTCGGCCTGCAGCCTCTTCACCTCGGAGGACGCCGACCGCTCGTGCAGCGCCACCACGGTGTCTTCTAGGCGGTCTGCGCTCTCCCTCAGGGCACGGACGAATGTGCCCTTCAGGTTTTTGGAGCGCATAGCCACTCGCGTGACCACCGCGATGTCGTCTAGGGCCCGGGCCTTAAGAAGGCTCAAGGCGGGGTCGTCGGGCCGCTCGCCCGGCGGGGGCATACGGCAGCGCTCCCAGCTCCTCTGTGCAGCCTGCATGAGCCTCTCTATTTCGTCATCACTACAGAGGTTCACGCCCAGCCAACCACCGCTGGCCGCCGCCTCCCTATCCTCTACTGACCGCCGAGGATTGTGGATCCTCTGCGGAACCGGTGACTCACTCGGCGTTCTCGGCTCCGAGGCCCTAAGTTGGCGCCGTCCTCTGTGCGCTGTGGGCACTTTCGGCCGTGATGACTCCTCTGACGGGCTGGGCTTCTTGGCCGTTCTCTTCCGGCTCCCGCTGCGAAGCACACGCCCTTCCCGCGTTCCGTCCTCGCTGGCGCTGGCGGAGATGTTCTCGGAGTCGTCACTGTCGAGCGAATTGCACGACGCTCCTCCGAAGAACCTATCTTCAAATCCTCCGTCCCGGGAACCTCCGGCTTCCGCCCACGTCCCAGGACCACTATCATCATCGGTGCCGCTGTGTCGGCTCCTAAGTTCGTCGACGTTATAACGGAGACACACAGATTGTGCGCCCCCGAAGCGAGTAGTGCCCCCCCCAGATACGATGGGGCTGTCCGCCGAAGCGGAGAGGGATTCCCCGGCCGCGTGGCAACCGGGACCCTCCTGGAGATTTGTATTGCTGCTCGCTTGTTCCATTTTGTTAACATTCTCCCAACTTCATCAAATAAAACAAAAAACAAAACTAAAAAGATAGAAGAAAACAAGAATAAGAAAAAATTAAACAAAAGAAAAACAGAAAAGAAAAACAAAAAGACAGATAAACAAAAGGGAAAATAAAAAGGTTCCGGGGCTTGGGACCGGGCTCCCCCCGGCCATTCAGCCCATCGCCACCCCGGGAAACTTGAGCTTAGGTCGGTGGCGGCAAAAGCCGTTGGCTGACCGAAGTCTGACCACCGAAAAACATCCGTCCACTCTGCAAACTCTCTTCCGAAGAGGAGAGTGCAAGAGCGGACTGGGTAATTTTTTATTGAGGTTTTCTTCCTCGCAGCCCGACGCTCAGTGCGCCGGGCCCCCGACCCGTGAGGGCAACGGGCTAGTGTGACCGTGCAATGCCCGCCCTGACAGAACAGGGCGAGCAGCCACACTCTCCGCGACCTTGAAGGCCGCCAACCCACGACCCGAAGGTCCACTGCCCCGACTGGGGCCACCAAAGGGTAATTTTTTAGAGAGGTTTTCTTCCTCGCGACCCAGCGCTAAGTGCAATGCGCCGAGCCCCCGACCCCCACGAAAACGTGAGGGCTACGGGATTGTGTGGCCGTGCAATGCCCGCCCTTAAAAAGACCAGGCAGCCACACTTCCAGTATTGTCCGCGCCGGCCGCAGCCGGTACCCCCCATATCTGGAGGGCGTTCCCCTATCCGCAACCCGGGGGACGCGTCCGATGGCAGACTGGAAACCGCACACGGAAACCTTTTTTTTTTTTTTTTTTTTTTTTTTTTTTTTTTTTTTTTTTTTTTTTTTTCGTCGGAAAATCCTTTATGGATACCCAGGGAGATACTGGGGGCTTGCCCCCTGGGTTATGTGGGAGTCACTGGTGTAGAGAGCCAGCATACCCACTAAAAACCGACGTTTGCCACTAACCACATAATGGAGCGGGTCAGGGGAGCTCATCGCATTCCGTCCTGTCCCGCGCCGTGGCTGTCTTTACGACCCGTCTTTGGGTGGAGTGATGTGCCGTGGCAAAACAGACACACCCTCCCAGTCTTGGGACACGTTGGCAGGTGGTAGAGCCCCCCTCTACCACCCCGTGCCCAGACTATGGCGGTTGGAGCAGCTGCTGCTGGGCATGCAGCCGCCGCCTTCGGCCGAGTCTCCGCCTCCGGAGCGGGTTCGCCGCGGGATCCTCCTCGCGGGCCCTTTCCGCCGCCTCTTTCTGCGACAACACATCCTCACAGAAAGAGGCAACCGCCGACCAATGTGTCTCACTGCCGACCATCTTGTGGATGACGGCCGACAGGGACAGGTCACTACCAATGGCCGCGGTGAGGACTGCGCGCTGTGCCGACCACGCCGGACATGAAGTCAGCGTGTGCTGCGCAGAGTCCTCACCGCCGCCGCACTCATGGCACCGAGGGGTCGCCTCCCGACCGGCTATGCCACACAGGTATTTGCCGAAGCACCCATGGCCTGTGAGCATTTGAGTGAGCCGGAAGGTTAGCGCCCCGTGCCTACGTCTAAGCCATTCGCCTAGATTGGGCCGAATTCCGTCTATCGTCCACTTGCCGGCTATAGGGCTCACCATACGGCCCCGCCACTCGCGTATAGTGGACGCTTCCGCACGATTCCTCCACCGTTTGACTATTTCCGGCGGGGGTCGCACTCCCTCTCGTCGCACCGCAGCACTGCGCCGATAGACGGCCGCCAGCGCCTTGGCGTCGAGGTCCCATGGAGGGGAACCGGCTAGTGCGCACGCGGCATCCCCGGAAACAGTCCGGTAGCCGCGAACAACCTTAAGCGCAATAATGCGCTGCGCCCTGCGGAGTGAGGCAGCGTTCCTCGGTGACAACGAGTCTGCCCACACCGGCGACCCGTATAGGGCCATAGACCTGACGACCCCAGTGTACAATCTCCGACATGTAACACTGGGGCCGCCCAAGTTCGGCAAAAGTCGGCTGAGTGCTCCCGCCGTCCCCACCAGTTTAGGGCAAAGGCGACGGAAGTGCTCATCGAATGACCATTTAGGGTCTAATTCCAGTCCTAAATAGCGCATATGCGCCTTTACATCTATGCGCACGTTATTTATGGTGATGTGCGCGCCCCTGGGAGGTCCTTGACGGGGCCCGTAAAATAGCAGGGCCTCCGTTTTGGAGAGTGCGACCTTCAGTCCAAGGGACTCTATACGTCCGACTGTCAATGAAACGCCAACAGTGGCGAGGCGAGCGGCTTCCCGATAGTCATCGGCCCGAGCAAGAACTAGAGTATCGTCTGCATAGCAGACGACACTGAGCCCTGTGAGTAGCGCGCCCCGCAACACCCAATTGTATCCGATGTTCCACAGGAGCGGGCCTAAAACCGACCCCTGTGGAACACCGCATGCCATGACCCTTCTCACAAGAGTCCCATCTTTACCCGGACACAAAACGAGTCGGTCTTGGAGATAATGGGCGACCAACTTGCGTAGATAGAGGGGTACTCCGTGATAATGGAGCGCCTCTACAATGCAACTGAAGGGTAGGGTGTTGAAGGCGTTGGCGATATCAAGAGATACCGCCATAACGACCCTACCCCTCGACACGGCGTCCTCCGCTAAGGTCTTGACGCGGAGGATTGCGTCCACCGTTGAACGGTTCTCCCGGAACCCGAATTGACAATCGGCCAGGTTCGGCCCCGTCGTGTTAAGGTGTCGGACGATGCGGGCGGAGACTATGCGCTCTAGGAGCTTGCCCGCCTCGTCCAACAAAACGATCGGACGATAAGCCGACGGATGGTCTGTCGGCTTTCCCGGCTTCTGTAGCAGTACCAGGCGTCCTTTTTTCCACACGTCAGGAAATTGTCCCATGGTAAAACAGTGGTCAAAAATTCCTCGTAGCCTCTCTTCTAGGACAGACAGGGATAGAGCGAGAACTCGTCCGTGTACTCCATCTGGTCCCGGGGCGGTGTTTTTCGCCCGAAGTCTTAATAATGCGGCACCCATCTCTGCATTGGTAATAGGAGGTGGTGGATCTTCTGAGAGTTGCGCCGCTGAAGCTGGAGCCATCAGCGGCGCAACATGTTCTGCCTGCTCAGGAAAAAGGGCGAAAATCACCGACTCCAGAAGTTGCGGCTCAAGAGTTTCCGCGACTGGGGGGCCCTGGTTGCACAGTTTGCTGCGCACTGCGCGGTATGGGCGCCCCCATGGGTCAGCGTCAAGCTCCTCGAGCCACCTTTCTCGTGCAGCAGTTTTGGCCTCAAAAATCGAGACACGAAAAGCGTGACGGGCTTCTTTATAGCTAGTTTGAAGCTGCGCCTCTTGCTCTGGCGTTCTCCCTGTTCTACGTCGGCGGTATTTAGAGAGAGCGCGACGCCGAACAATACAGATTCGTCTTAAGTCAGCTAGATCTTCCGACCACCAGTATACTTCACGCCTAGGTGGGCGGCGCTTAGTACGGGGCATCGACGAGTCGCAGATTCGCTGCATGGACTCCCCGAACTTATGTGCCAGCTCATCTACTCCCGCCGAAGATGTTCGAGACTGGGTGAACCAGTCCTCGACGAGAGCAGCCTCTACCACGAGGTCTTTCTTCAATTTTGACAGGGTCCAGCGAGGGAACGGCTGCACAGTATTCGCCGGCCTCGGCCCACTTCCAACCGACCCTAAAGAGGGAGACACGTCGAACGTTATGTACAGGTGGTCCGACAGTGTCTCCACCTCCTCGTGGACTCGCCAGTTCGTCACATGTGTAGCGAGAGCAGGGGTAGCAAACGAGACGTCCACTACAGAACCCCCCTGCTGTCGCACACAGGTGTTGGCAGAGCCACGGTTAAGGACTAGTAGATTGCAAGCTACAGCCCATTCTTCGACGGTCGCACCTCGAGCATCAGTGAAGGGAGAACCCCAAGCCGATGATTTGGCGTTGAGGTCTCCCAGCACGATAGTTTGGATGGGAGCGACTCGCTGAACTACAGCACCGACTGAATCGATGTACGACTCGAATTCCGAAAGGCCGCGATTTGGGGAGAAGTACGTTCCTATAAGCACAATCTCTCCCCATTTCGCAGCGACAAATCCATGGCCCCGCTCCAAGATGTTCAGGGGCGGGGACCTCGACGAGGATGACCGGATGATAGCCACCGTCGTGTCTAAGTCAGAGGCGTAGTTGGCGCCTGGCGGAGAAGAGTAAGGTTCCGCAACAACCGCAATGTCGATGAACCACTCCGACATGGTTTGCAGGAGCAGGTCTTGCGCACCGCCGGAGTGGTTCAGGTTGCTCTGCAGGAGGTTGAGATGATGTGAGCTGGCCATTAGGCGTCCGTAATCATGGCTTCCTCCTGCGACTTAGCCGTAACTTCTTTGGGAGCAGCCTGGGTTCTAGGGGTTGCATTTCGTCCTTTGCGGGGGAGAGGAGCTTTACAGCTTTTCCCCCGAATCACGTGGTTGGCTGGCCTCTTTAGTTGAGCGCAAATCGCGCAGTGAGGTTCAGCCGTGCACTCGGCTATCTTATGGCCAGGTTGACCGCAGCGGAAACATAGGGTGCTGCGGTCAGTTTCGGCCGGACAACGATGGCGAGTATGTCCTACATCTAAACACCTGTAACAGGTCATCTGCCGTCTTTCTTGGGCCCGGACTCGAGCCGAGCTCCAACCAACCAGGAGCCGACCTGCTTCCAGAATAGCCTTTACTGCGCTGATGGGGCACTTGACTACTGCTGTGCCAAGACCATCAGGGCCGCGGCGTATATCGCCCACCGTGACATTGCTGTGCGCGCACCCGGTCTTTTGCGCCACAGCAACGACAACGTCGTATTTTTCTACAGAGTCATCCAGGCCAGATAGACGGATTTCCGCACACTTTGTTGGCCTGGTGACTCGAACGTCCGCCTCAAGAACCTCTCTGAGCCTGGCTGCCACCGCATCAGCCTTAGAACTATTGACGGCAGCGTCTTTGTCCACTGACACCTCGAGAATACGGGCGCCAGTGGCAGCCTCTTTTATCTTGAAGCCTTCCGCAGACAGGCCTAACTCCTCCAAGTTGATGGCCGCTTTCGCCTTCTTGATGGTGTCGGCGTAAGTGAGGCCCCTCTTTTCCGCCTCCGGGTCTATCGACAGAACGATAGCCGCTGACCGGGTGTCCCGAATTCTACGCGGCTTCTTCTGCGCCTTAGCCTTTGCCGGGGCTGCGCTGCCCTGCTTTGGTAGACGTTGAGCAGGCCGCGAAGCTGGCTTGGGCTCCGTCTTCTTGCCCTTCTTGCTGCGGACTAAAGTCCACCCCTCGGCGTTAGGACCGGGCGCTGACGCCGAAGAAGGTGTGGCAGCCTTTCTAGGGGCTGGCTGTGGGGCTGGGGTTGGCTGAGGCGCCGTTCCGGCTTTGGCCGCTTCTGCGTAACCCTTGGCCTTGCCCTTGCCCTTACCCTTACCCTTATTTGGGCCAGGGGTCGTCGTCTGAGCAGCAGGTCCTTTTGTTTTGGGTGCCGCTTGCACTCTTGGCGCAGGAGTTGGAATGACCGCTGCTGCGGCCTGCGTCGCCGCCTTCTTGGTCTCATGTGCCAAGGGGGGACGGGGACGATCCGGCGTGCGCTGGCTTTCTTTAAAAGCGTCCAACTTGTTATCCATCATTGCCCCCACTTGATGTAATATGGAGGTGATGAGGGCCGTCTGCGACATTTCCCCTACGATAGAAACAGGGGGGTCCGGCTTAGTTACGGGCGGTACACGGCTAGCCCGTTTTGTACGTTGCGGCAGAGGCTCGGAGAACGGAGTTGGTAAAGAGTCTTCAATCTCCATATCCGAGCCCTGCTCAACGACGACCTTCTGAGGAGTTGGTGCGACGCTCTTCTCCGTGAGCTTTTGAACAGCAGCCTTAACTTCCTCGAGCTCCTTGCAGAGCATATCCACCCTCGCTTTTAATTGAGCATTCTCCGCAACCAACATGCGGTTTTCTTCGCTGACGGTACGGGTCTGCAACGAGTCCACAATGTTGCCCAGAGATTTGGTCGCGATCTTGATGTCCCGTAACACCGTACCCTTAATGTGCTTAGACTTGCCAGCAGCCGTCGACACAACCTCCATATAGAGTCGCGCACTTTGCGCCAGTTGGGCCGCTGACAAATCATCCACAACCGATCCGTCTAGTAGTTCCGGTACATCCTTACACTTCGCCCGGGCAGCGTCTGCCACCTCGAGCCTCCTGTGTACCTCTTCTTCGTAGTCAGCCTCCTCCTCCATCTCGCAGGCCTTTACATACTCGGCCTTTGCCTTGGCCAGACCCACGTATTCAAAGGTGGTAGGAGGCCTACCACGTCCTCTACCTGAGCCGCGCCCGTGGCCCGCAGAATCTTTGGGCGATGGGGCAGCAAACTCAACATCGGAACCAGAATCCGTCCCGTCTTTTGTTCTAGGGCGCTTGGCCCGTTTTGATCTCCTACGTTCTTCGAAGACAGACTTACTATCAAACGTCCCGTCTGTGTCCACTTCGGACGATGCGCGAGAATTGCGCTCACCTGTAATTTCGCTCTCGACGACGCTTGCCGCCGAGGCCCACCGACTTAAACTTCCGGAGCGAGAGCTCCCTCCTCTACTTACATCATTGGGTTTAAAGGTTAATTTTATTGACTTATCCATGCGAGTCCCACGAGTATGGGGGAAATAAAACGTCCACCCCGGCAGTGCCCCCTGTACCGGGGTAACCCTAATACTCCTGAGGGTCGGGCGGTACTCAGGGTTGGCGCTCGCTGGTGGACTTACCCAGCCCACCACCTTAAAAATAAGGCGACCCGTCGCCGCGTTGCCCAACGACAGGCCTTTGGGGTTTTTTATTGTGGTTGTCTCCACTCAGGGCCGGCCGGTTAAGGCAAGCCCCCCTGGTCCACGCGGGGTAACAGGTTGCCCGACGGGGAGCCGAAGCCCACCCAGCGACTGCAAAACCACAGCCGCCAGACCCGCCGCGCACGCGGGCCTTGAAGGCCCGCCATACCACGCCGCCCGAAGGCGGCCGCTGAGCCGGCCAATTAAGGCAAGCTCCGTCCGGGACAGCCAATTAAGGCAAGCCCGAGAACGCCCCTCGAAAGCACGAGGTGCCAGGCGCACAAAAAAGCGCCTCCACAACAAACGGTTCCGCGAGTACTGCTCGCCATCCACCGACAAAAGTCCACTGGCCCTGAGAAGAGCCTTTACATCACAAAAGGCGCGAGTGCGCCACGAGCGAAAAGCCGCTCCCGACTGAGTCTACCACCAAAAGGCAGACCGCGGGCCTTGAAGGCCCGCCATACCACGAGCCGAAGCTCCGCTGCCCCCCGAGGGGGGCCCCACAAGGGTAATTTTTTATAGAGGTTTTCTTCCTCGCAGCCCGACGCTCAGTGCGCCGAGCCCCCGACCCCCACAAAAGTGTGAAGGCTTACGGGTTTGTGTGGCTGTGCAATGCCCGCCCTCAAAGAGACCAGGCAGCCACACGTCCAGTGCTGTCCGCGCCGGCCGCAGCCGGTACCCCCCATATCTGGAGGGCGTTCCCCTATCCGCAACCCGGGGGACGCGTCCGATGGCGTACTGGAACCGCAACACGGAGCACACGGAAACCTTTTTTTTTTTTTTTTTTATCGACGGAAAATGCGTTACGCATACCCCGGTGCTTATGGGAAGCGCCGGGGTTATGTGGGACTCCTCCCCCAGAGTGGGGGCCCTACCCACTAAAAACCGTCGCTTCTCCAGCAGGCTGCATATGAGGACGGACGCGGGGAGCTCATCGCAGACGTCCGCATCCGCCCCGCAGGACGACCGTTTCCGGCCACCGCCGCTCCCCGGAGGGATGGAGTACTAACCCGCAGGCTTTCCTCCCCACACACGGAGACGTGGAATGCGGCAAGGGTCCCACCCCCTACCGCCGTCCCCCGCGAACCTTGCAGGTCCGCTAGCCACGACCCCCCCGGGAGGAGAGGTCCACTGGTCCTGAGAAGGACCGTTTGGGTGTGGCCGGCAGAGAATTCTCCGCCGCCACGGGCTCAGACGTTGCCGTTGCGGGGACACAGGGGGCTTAAGAGCCCGCCCGGCGCCGACAACACCGTCACCGACGACCAGCCGCCTGAAGCGACCCGCCGGTTTTGCAAACCGGCCATCCACCGACCGCGAAGGGTCCGCTAGCCATGAAGGCTCCCACTAAGCTGCATAAAAGCGGCGCGCAGCCTTGAAGGCCGCCATACCTCGTCCCGCCGGACAACTTCCCGCCACAGTCAAAACGCCGCACACCCGTCTGGGCCGCGCCTTACGGTGACGCCGGAATGAGGTTAGACTTATGGGCCGGAAGTGACCCCCGCGGAGGTTCATCACGTCTCCGCGGCAACCAGCCCTGCGTTCCCAAAAACCGGGTCGGGTTGCACGGACACCACCACGTGTGCCCACGGCACGGACTGCAGCGCGGGCTCTACAAAGCCCCAAACTACGACCCGAAGGTCCGCTGGCCTTGACACAGGCGCGAAGAAGATTACGCATACGCGGGGCCACAACATACCCCACGCATAGCCGCAACTCCTCCGCTCTGCCTAATGTGTACCGTGCATGAGCCAAGCCCAACGAAACACTTGACCCATAACCACGGTACCCACCAAACAACCTATGCCAATTCCGCCCAACACTGGCCGCTGAACGGCCCGCCACCTTAAAGGCAGCCAAACTAAGCAGCTTCTTCCAGCCTTTTCGACAAAAGGCGACAAAGCGCCACGAGCGAACAACCGCTCCCCACTCACCGCCACAGAAGGCGGTTCGCGGGCCTTGAAGGCCCGCCATTCCACGAGCCGAAGCTCCACTGCCCCCCGAGGGGGCCCCACCAGGGTAATTTTTTAGAGAGGTTTTCTTCCTCGCGACCCAGCGCTAAGTGCAATGCGCCGAGCCCCCGACCCCCACAAAAATGTGCAGGGCTACGGGTTTGTGTGGCCGTGCAATGCCCGCCCTTAAAAAGACCAGGCAGCCACACGGTGTCAGAGTATTAGCCAAATAGGTAGCCATGTCCTGAAAAGGACATGACCACGTAAGTGCCCAGGGTACACCGGCCAATCACATTGTGAGACCCACCGTTCGCGCCATATGCAATAGCATCGAACGCGACTGGCGATCCCCCCAATGCAACCGACACGCGAGGAGGTTCTCTGACCTAGTACCCCGAGCACACGGAAACCTAACCTAACCTAACCTAACCTAACCTAACCTAACCTAACCTAACCTAACCTAACCTAACCTAACCTAACCTTTTTTTTTTTTTTTTTTTTTTTTTGTCGCAGGGGAATGCATTGACGCATTTCCTTCCCGATTCGGGGAAACCGGGAAGGGGTATGTGGGACTCCCGGGCAACGGTGCCCGTCCTACCCACTAAACCCCTGCGTGTTTCGACACGCTGCAATTGGCGCTGCCATGGGGTGCTCATCGCATTCGCCACAGCAGCGTCGCAGCGAGCCCTTGGCGGGCTCTTCCACGAGGTGGTATGGGATACTCACGAAACATGGGGAGTATCCCTCATCGCAGAGGCCGTGCAATGCAGGTACTGATCCCCATCAGCACCCGCTGGCCTCTACTTGGCGGAGGCGGACGTTAGTCCGCCCGCCGAGACGGTCCGCTCCGAGGTTGTAAAGACCTCTGAGCGGACCGCCCCGACGGCACCCCACCTCGTCCCAAAAGGGTCGAGGCAGGGCGCTTCGCCTCCCGTGACCTGTCAGCGGCAGGGGCAAGTGGGGGCGGCCTAGGGCCGTCGCCACCCCCCCCACCACCAAGAGGTCTACCTCGCGTGCCGCGCCTTAGCTGCTGTAAGCAGCTTTTACTGCCCGCCATGTGGTTGGCCGGTAAACCGGCGTCGCCACACGGCGCACAGTGAGGCGCAGCCGAGCACTCGGCGGCCTTGTGGCCCGGTCGACCGCAGCGAAGACAAACGTCGCTGCGGTCGACTGCCGACGGGCACAGCTGCTTGGTGTGCCCCACACCAAGACAGCGGTGGCACATCATTGGGCGGCTTTCTGCCACGGAAACGCGGACAGTGCTCCACCCAACGGAAAGCCGGCCGCCCTTGCCGATATCCCTCGCCGCAGCCGCGGGGCAGGTGACCCTTACGGATCCCGAGCCCCACCGGCCGCGGCGAATGATGCCGACACGGACCATGTCACCAGGGACACATCCGGCACGAGCGATCGCCCCCCGGATGTCGTCCCCGGTGATTGTGTCATCCAGACCGGTCAAACGGAGCTCCCCCGTCTTGACCGGTCTGGTGATGACGGCGTCTTCGCCGATTACCTCCTGGAGGCGAGCGGCGAAGACGTCAGCCTTCTCCACACGATCCTGGCCCGCGATCGTGAGGACACGGGCACCCGTCTTCGTCGGCTTGATGCGGAGCTCCGGTACGTCGGAGTCTCCCGCGGTGGCTGCTCTCGCCCGGGTCAGGACGGACAAGTAGGTTTCCCCACGCCGCTCCGCCTCGGGCGAGAGCACCACCGCTATGGCCGCAGTGGTCGGCACCCGGATCCGGGCACCCGCCTTCTTCTTCCTCCTCCGCCTCTTTTTCCTCCTACCATCCGCCGCCCCAGGTGAAGGCTGCGCTGGGGTTTGCGCCGGCCGCGCTGTGCTGCGTGTGGCGCTGGCGTAGGTGGTCTCGGGACGCGCGGGTGCAACCCTCGGCGCGGTCGTCGTCGGTGTCGGGGCAGAGGGGGGCTTCTTCTTAGCCCTCTTCCTCCTGACGACTGTGAAGCCGTCGTCGCCTGCCGTCGTCTGTCCCATGGGAGCGGTTGGGGCACGCTCCACTGTCATCTGCGGTGAAGGGGGAGCGGTGGTGGCAGTGGCTCTAGCCGCCCTGTCCACCTCCGCCCGCGCTTCCAGGAAGCGCTCCACGACCCGTAAAATACGGGCGTCCTCGTCGTCGCGCTCCCTGCTGCTGGCTGGCTCCGGCTCCGGTCGCTCCCGCAGGTCGACTGCCGGGAGGATCTCCTCTATGCCGGCGTTCGCAGCGGCCCTGCCGCCGCACGCACACTCGCTGCTGGGCTCCGGTACAGCGGCCACCGCGGCGGTCAGTTGGTCAACCCTCTGCTCCAGCACCTTGCACTCCGAGCGGAGCGCGTCAATTTGCGCGCTCTGGAGTGACATGTCGCTTCGCAGGCGGCTGTTCTCGGCCTGCAACCTCTTCACCTCCGAGGACGCCGACCGCTCGTGCAGCGCCACCACGGTGTCTTCTAGGCGGTCTGCGCTCTCCCTCAGGGCACGGACGAATGTGCCCTTCAGGTTCTTGGAGCGCATAGCCACTCGCGTGACCACCGCGATGTCGTCGAGGGCCCGTGCCTTCAGTAGGCTCAGGGCGGGGTCGTCGGGGCGCTCGCCCGGCGGGGGCATGCGGCAGCGCTCCCAGCTCCTCTGTGCAGCCTCCACGAGTCTCTCAATCTCCTCGTCGCTGCACAGGTTCGCGCCCAGCCAGCCGCCGCTGGCCGCCGCCTCCCTGTCTTCAGTGGATCGCCTGGGATTGTGTACCCTCTGCGGTACCGGCGACTCACTCGGCGTCCTTGGCTCCGAAACCCTGAGCTGACGCCGTCCTCTCTGTGCCGTGGGCACCTTCGGCCGTGAGGACTCCTCGGTCGGGCTGAGCTTCTTGGCCGTTCGCTTCCGGCTCCCACTGCGAAGCACACGCCCTTCTCGCGCTCCGTCCTCGCTGGCGCTGGCGGAGATGACTTCGGAGTCGTCGCTGTCGAGCGAGTTGCACGACGCTCCTCCGAAGAATCTTCCTTCAAAAACTCCGTCCCGGGAACCTCCGGCTTCCGCCCACGTCCCAGGACCACTTTCGTCGTCCGTGCCGCTCTGCACTCCGCGGCTCCCCAATCCGTCGATGTTGTAACGGAGACGCACAGATTGTGCGCCCCCGAAGCGAGTAGTGCCCCCCCCAGATACGATGGGGCTGTCCGCCGAAGCGGAGAGGGATTCCCCGGCCGCGTGGCGACCGGGACCCTCCTGGAGATCTGTGTTGCTATTCGCTTGGTCCATATTTTTAAATCTCTCCAACGTCATCAACAAAACAAAACAAAAACAAAACTAAAAAGGTAGAAGAAAACAAGAAGAAGATATAAATAAACAAAAGAAAAAACAGAAAAGAGAAACAAAAAGATAGAGAAACAAAAAAGGAAAATAAAAAGGTTCCGGGGCTTGGGACCGGGCTCCCCCCGGCCACTCAGCCTATCGCCACCCCGGGGAACTTAGGCTTAGGTCGGTGGCGGCAAAAGCCGTTGGCTGACCGAAGTCTGACCACCGATAAACATCCGTCCACTCTGCAAACTCTCTTCCGAAGAGGAGAGTGCAAGAGTAGCGGACTGGGTAATTTTTTATTGAGGTTTTCTTCCTCGCAGCCCGGCGCTCAGTGTGCCGGGCCCCCGACCCGTGAGGGCAACGGGCTAGTGTGACCGTGCAATGCCCGCCCTGACAGAACAGAGCGAGCAGCCACACTCTCCGCGGCCTTGAAGGCCGCCAACCCACGACCCGAAGGTCCGCTGCCCCCCAAGGGGGGCCACCAAAGGGTAATTTTTTAGAGAGGTTTTCTTCCTCGCGACCCAGCGCTAAGTGCAATGCGCCGGGCCCCCGACCCCCACGAAAACGTGCAGGGCTACGGGTTTGTGTGGCCGTGCAATGCCCGCCCTTAAAAAGACCAGGCAGCCACACGGTGTCAGAGTATTAGCCAAATACGTAGCAATGTCCTGAAAAGGACATGACCACGTAAGTGCCCGGGGTACACCAGCCAATCACATTGTGAGACCCACCGTTCGCGCCAGATGCAATAGCATCGAACGCGACTGGCGATCCCCCCAATGCAACCGACATGCGAGGAGGTTCTCTGACCTAGTACCCCAACCTTTTTTTTTTTTTTTTTTTTTTTTTTTTTTACGTCAGAAAATCCTTTATGGATACCCAGGGAGAAACGGGGGGGCTTGCCCCCTGGGTTATGTGGGAGTCGCCGGTGTAAAGAGCCGGCATACCCACTAAAAACTGACGATACCCATCTCACCACATAAGTGCGGCGCGACCGAGGCAGCTCATCGCACACTTCTCAGGTCGCGCACTGTGGCCGTCCTTTCGGACTCATCTCAGGGTGGAAAGCGCCATGGGTATGGGGCGCTTTCCAGCCGACTGCGGGGCGTGTTTAAAGTGAGTGGCGGAGCCCCCCTCCACCACTCCACGCCCCTAGCTAGGGCGGTTGAGGCTGCTGCGCATACAGCCGCCTCGCCCGGCCTTGCCTTCTACGGCGGATCGGATTGGCGAGGGGATCTTCCTCGCGAATCCGTTCCGCAGCCTCCTTCTGTGCCACCACAACCTCACAGAATTCGGCGACCGCCAACCATGACGTCTCGCTGCCGACCATCCTATTGATGATAGTCGGCAGGGAGAGGTCATTACCGATGACTGCGGCGAGGACAGCGCGCTGTGTTGCCCACGCCGGGCAAACCTCCAGCGTGTGCTGCGCAGTGTCCTCGTCGCCGCCACAGTCAAAACAGCGCGGGCTCACCTCTCGGCCGGCCACCTTAAAGAGGTAGCTGCCGAAACACCCGTGTCCCGACAGCACCTGGGTCAGTCGGAAGGTGAGCGCGCCGTGTCTCCTACGCAGCCACGCGGTCAGAATGGGCCGAACGGCCCCCACCGTGCGCACGCCAGCAACGGGATCCTCCATGCGCCGCCGCCACGCTCTCAGCGCCGACAGCTCCGCCCGGTCTCTCCACCGCCTGATTAGTTCTGGCGAGGGGCGCATGCCCTCCTCCCGCACCTCGGCGCTGCGCCTGTAAATGGCTGCCAGCGCTTTGGCGTCCAGGTCCCAGGGGACAGTGCCCGCAAGTACGCACGCGGCATCACCTGAGATGGTGCGGTAGCCGCGCACGACTTTGATGGCCATTACGCGCTGGGCCCTGCGTAGCAGTGCGGCGTTTTGTGGCGACAAAGTGTCCGCCCAGATTGGGGACCCGTATAGGGCCATGGATCTTACTACCCCAGTGTACAGCTTGCGGCATGCTACACTGGGGCCTCCCAGGTTGGGGAGAAGACGGCTAAGAGCGGCCGCCGCCCCGACCAGCTTGGGGCTAAGACGGCGGAAGTGCACATTGAAACTCCACCTGGAATCGAGCTCGAGTCCGAGGTATCGCATATGCGACTTGATTTCAATGTGCACTCCATTTATGTCCAGCTGCGCGTCAGCTGGTGGCCCTCGACGTGCGCCATGAAACATGAGGGCCTCTGTCTTCTCAAGGGCGACCCTCAGACCGAGGCGCTCAATGCGCCGGATGATTAGGGACGCGCCGGCGGTGGCGACGCGTGCTGCTTCGGCGTAATCTGCACCCCTGGCGAGGATCAGGGTGTCATCGGCATAGCAGACGACACCGAGACCCCGCAGCCGTGCGCCGCGCAGCACCCAGTTGTACCCGATGTTCCACAGGAGTGGCCCAAGGACAGACCCCTGTGGAACACCGCATACCATTACCCTTCGTATGGGTACCCCGTCACGGTTAGTACACATGACGGGGCGGTCCCGCAGGTAGTGAGCCACTATCCGTCTGAGGTATGGCGGGACGCGATGATAGCGCAGTGCCTCGTCAATGCAGCTGTAGGGCAGGGTGTTGAACGCGTTCGCTATATCAAGGGATACAGCTATCGCCACCCCGCCTCTACCAACTGCCTCGTCGGTAAACGCTTTAACCCGTCTGACGGCGTCGATGGTGGACCGGAGGTCGCGGAATCCAAACTGGCATTCCGCCAAGTTGGGGCCCGTCGAATTCAGGTGCTGGACGATGCGGGTGGATATAATCCGTTCTAAGAGTTTACCCGCTTCGTCCAGCAACACAATTGGCCGGTAAGCCGACGGGGTGTTAGCCGGCCTACCCGGTTTGTGTAGCAACACCAGGCGACCCGCCTTCCACTGCTGTGGGAATTGTCCCGACGAAAGGCAGCGGTTGTACACGTCCCTCAAGCGATCCTCCAGGATGGCGAGGGACAACGCCAGGACCCGTCCGGGCACACCATCCGGTCCCGGGGCCGTCTTTTTTGCCCGAAGGCGAGTGATGGCAACCTCCATCTCCCCGTCAGTAACCAAGGGGAGGGGGTCTTCATCGGGGTCAGGGTCTCGCGAAGGAGGCACCATGACTGGAGCGACGTGGTCTGCTCTGTCCGGGAACAGGACCGTGATAACTGACCCGAGCAGCTGAGGATCAAGGGTCTCCGTGACCGGGGCGCCGTGACCGCACAGCTTATTACGGACTGTACGGTATGGGCGTCCCCACGGATCCGCATCCAACTGCTCAAGCCACTGTTCCCTAGCCGCCTCCTTGGCCTTGAATATGGCCACGCGGAAGGTGTGCAGCTCAGTCTTGTAAGCAGCGCGCAGCTGCTCCTCGGTAGTGGCGTCGCGACCAGTCCGCCGTCGCCGGTATCTGGTGTACGCTCTGCGCCTGACAATGCAAGAGCGGCGCATGTCGGCGAGGTCTTGCGACCACCAGTATACCTGCTTCCTCGGCGGACGACGTTGTGTGCGAGGCATTGAGGCATCGCATATGCGCGTCATCGACTGCCCAAACGAGCGAGCCGCATCGTCAACGCTCCCAGCTTCATCTACGGACTGGGAGAAGCAATCCTCCAGCAATGCGGCCTCTTCTGCCAGCTCCCTATTGAGCTTCGCCAGCGACCACCGGGGAAACAGCTGCGCTCGGTCACGGGACCTGGGCGCGGTTGAGTTGCCGTTCCCTGGTGGAGACACGTCGAACGTAATGTAGCGATGGTCCGACAATGTCTCCACGTCATCCTCGTGGACCCGCCAGTTGGACACGTGCGCGGCGAGAGCAGGGGTAGCAAACGTAACGTCTACTATGGATCCCCCCTGCTGTCGCACGCAGGTGTTGACGGATCCCCGATTGAGGACCAGAAGGCCCGATATGGCCAGCCAATCTTCCACTGCCGAGCCACGAGCATCAGTGGTGGGAGACCCCCATGCCGAGGACTTGGCATTGAGGTCTCCCAGCACCACCGCTCGGGATGCAGCTGCGCGTTGGATAGCAGCGCCAACCTCGTCGATGTATGCTTCGAACTCGGCCAGGACACGATTTGGGGAGAAGTAACAAGCAATTAGAGCTATGTCTCCCCATTTCGCGACGACAAAACCGTGCCCCCGCTCCAAGATGTTCAGGAGCGGGGAACGGGACGACGATGACCTTACAATGAGCACAGTAGTGTCTAAGTCTGCAGCAAAATTGGAGTTGCTCGCCGGATAAAAGTACGGCTCAGCGACAGCGGCCAGGTCTATAGACCACTCCGACATGGTTTGCAAGAGTATGTCCTGCGCACCGCCGGAGTGGTTCAGGTTGCCCTGCAGGAGTCGTAGTGGTGGTGTGTGGGCCATTAGGGATCCGTGACCATCTCTTCTGGATCCGCCTGGACGCGGTCTGCATTCTGGACGGCAGGGACCCTTCTGGCCGTCTTCTTAGTTCTCGGGGGAGGAGGTGCTTTGCAGCTCTTACCCCTGATCACGTGGTCAGCTGGCCTTTTTGAGCCTGCACATAGCGCACAGTGAGGCTTAGCCGAGCATGCCTTAGCCTGATGGTCTGGCTTCCCGCACCGAATGCAGAGCGCACTGCGATCGGTCTCCGCCTGGCAGAGCCGGCGGGTGTGGCCTATGTCGAAGCACCGGTAGCAGGTCATCTGCCGTGGCTCTTGGGCGCGAACTCGCGCAGAGCTCCACCCGACAAGGAGACGACCCGCTTCGACTAGGGTTTTTACTGCACCGACTGGGCACTTTACCAGGACAGTGCCAAGACCGTCCGGACCTCGGCGGATCTCCCCACAAGAAACATCGGCGTGGGCACAGCTCGTCTTCTGTGAGATTGCGGCGACGACCTCCTCTTTCTCCACGGAGTCATCCAGCCCAGACACACGTATCTCCGCGCACTTGGTAGGTCTGGAGACCTGGACGTTCTTGGACTGGATGTCGTCCGCGAGGATCCCTCTCAACTTCTCAGCCAGCAAATCCGCTTTTGCCCTATTTTCGACGGCTGAGTCGGCTTCGAAAACCTCGAATATGCGAGCGCCCGTGGCAGCCTCCTTCATTCTGAAGGGCTGCATGTTCAGCTCGCTGAGGTTTAGGCTGGACTTCGCCTTCTTGATGAGGTCCGAGTACGAGAGCCCCTGTTTTTCGGCCTCCGGATTGATCGTAATGACGACCGCCGCCGTGCGAGGCTCACGAAGCCGGCGCGGTTTCTTCGCCTTCTGTTGTGCCGCGCGAGTGGCAGGTGTAAGAGCAGGAGTAGGAGCCACAGACTGCGCCTTTACCTTCTTCGACCTCACTACAGTCACCCAGCTATCGCTTTTGGACTGGGCATGTGGGGTAGAAGGTCCGGTATTCGCCGTGGAAGGCCCGGGAACCGCCGGAAGATCAGAGACTGGCGGCAGAGCAGTCTTCTGGCCCCTCTTCTTACCCTTTTTGCCAGGCTTAACAGCCGGGGTGGAGGGGGGCTGAGACACCGAAGCTTTGCCCGATGTAACGGGTTTCGCTGTAGCAGCTGCCGACGTGGTTGGAGCGTCGATGTCCACTGGGGGCAGTGACACCACCCTATCACGGTCTGCGGCCAAAGGTGGCCGATGTCGTTTTGGGGGCAGAAGCCTCTCGTCGCGCTCGAGTCCCTCAAATTTGGCACAGATCATGGTGCTGATTGATCCCATGATTGATCGCGACCATTCTTCGAAATATGCCGGCACTTCCGTATTTGGTTGTGCCGGCGGGGCGACTGAGTCACGCCACTCTCTTGTGCGGATTTCGCTGCGAAGCTCGGCAAGTTCCTTCCGCAGGTCGGCTATCTCGCGCTTAAGGCGCTCATTGTCGCTTTGGAGCTTTGAGTTTTCGCTCGAAGCAGAACATTTGAGAAGTGCCCGGGTATTCTGGGCAATCGAGTCGGCTGCCTCTTTGAGGGCCTTCTGAAAGGTGCCCTTCAAGTTCCCCGATTTCTGGGCCACCTGTCTCAAAATCTCGACGTCTTTCTCCACGGCGTCGCCAATTTGCGTTGCGAGAGGAGTTTCGTCCGAGGACATGTATGTGTCAGAACCGCAGGTGGAGCGAAGGACGCGCCTTTCCAGCAGCTGGTCTGCCATCTCCTCCTCAGACCTGAGTCGCAGCTCCTCTTTCTTGGCCGCGTTAAGTTGCCGCTTAGCCTCGGCCAGACCTATGAAGTCTCCTGTCTTAATTGGGCGGCCTTTGCCGCGGCCTTTGCCTCGTCCAGTTGACGCAACTTTTGGGGACGTCACCGATCCCTCCGAGTCGCTGCCCGAGATGTGCAGGCTTACGTCTCCCCTGGTGTTGTGGGGGCGCTTCCTGCCAAGAATTGTGGATGCCACCGTCTCGACGCTTTTAACTGATGCCGAACAATCGTCCGACATTGCCTCGGACATGCAGTCCGTAAGCACGACCTCGCATCTTTTAGTTATGTCGGCCGGTTGAGCTTTGCTCCAAAACCTGCCGCCTACCTCCTTCTGTTTCAGCGACAGAGCGCCGAATTCGTCACCAGGCTCACTCGTAGCCAATTTAACACTTGCCGCCCGAGATAACGGCAAGCGCCCGTGGTCAGCGGGATCGTATGACCTCGTGTCAACTGACACGGAGCAGTCTTGGCCCCCCCCAGATACAAGGGGCCTGCCAACGGCCGAAGCCGAAGGGAGGGATTCTCCACCATCGGTGGTACCCTCCTGGGGTAGTTTAGTTTTAAGAGCTGCGTCCATGATGGTTGTTTCCATTTTTTGGCGAGTTAGGTTCTCGCTTACCTCCCTATCACCGCAGTGCTAGGGACCAGACACCCACTGGCCATTCAGCCCATCGCCACACTCCGAGCTTAGGCTTGGGGCTTTTTTATTGAGGTGAGCTCCTCTCAGGCTAAGCCTCAGTGGCCTAGCCCCTTGGCCCTCTCAATGAGGGTAACAAGTTGCCCGACGAGGTCCTGTCACACAGGGATCCCCGCCGCGCAGTCGACAAAGAAGTACCAAAAAAGGGACTTTGCGAAAAGGCGCGAGTGCGCCACGAGCGACAAACCGCTCCCAACCGAGTCCACCGCAGAAGGCGGACCGCGGGCCTTGAAGGCCCGCCACACCACGAGCCGAAGCTCCGCTGCCCCCCGAGGGGGCCCCAAGTGTCCGACCACTCTGCAAGCTCTCTTCCGAGGAGGAGAGTGCAAGAGTGGCGGAAAGGGGTAATTTTTTAGAGAGGTTTTCTTCCTCGCGACCCAGCGCTAAGTGCAATGCGCCGAGCCCCCGACCCCCACGAAAACGTGAGGGCTACGGGATTGTGTGGCCGTGCAATGCCCGCCCTCAAAGAGACCAGGCAGCCACACTTCCAGTATTGTCCGCGCCGGCCGTAGCCGGTACCCCCCATATCTGGGGGGCGTTCCCCTATCCGCAACCCGGGGGACGCGTCCGATGGCAGACTGGAAACCGCACACGGAACCTAGTACCCCAACCTAACCTAACCTAACCTAACCTAACCTAACCTAACCTAACCTAACCTAACCTAACCTAACCTAACCTTTTTTTTTTTTTTTTTTTTTTTTTTTTTTTTTTTTTTTTTTTTTGTCGCAGGGGAATGCATTGACGCATTTCCTTCCCGATTCGGGGAAACCGGGAAGGGGTATGTGGGACTCCCGGGCAACAGAGCCCGTCCTACCCACTAAACCCCTGCGTGTTTCGACACGCTGCAATTGGCGCTGCCATGGGGTGCTCATCGCATTCGCCACAGCAGCGTCGCAGCGAGCCCTTGGCGGGCTCTTCCGCGAGGTGGTATGGGATACTCTCAAAACAAGGGGAGTATCCCTCATCGCAGAGGCCGTGCAATGCAGGTACTGATCCCCATCAGTACCCGCTGACCTCTACTTGGCGGAGGCGGACGTTAGTCCGCCCGCCGAGACGGTCCGCTCCGAGGTTGTAAAGACCCCTGAGCGGACCGCCCCGACGGCGCTCCGCCTCGTCCCAAAAGGGTCGAGGCAGGGCGCTTCGCCTCCCGTGACCTGTCAGCAGCAGGGGCAGGTGGGGGCGGCCTAGGGCCGTCGCCACCCCCCCCACCACCAAGAGGTCTACCTCGCGTGCCGCGCCTCAGCTGCTGTAAGCAGCTTTTACTGCCCGCCATGTGGTTGGCCGGTAAACCGGCGTCGCCACACGGCGCACAGTGAGGCGCAGCCGAGCACTCGGCGGCCTTGTGGCCCGGTCGACCGCAGCGAAGACAAACGTCGCTGCGGTCGACTGCCGACGGGCACAGCTGCTTGGTGTGCCCCACACCAAGACAGCGGTGGCACATCATTGGGCGGCTTTCTGCCACGGAAACGCGGACAGTGCTCCACCCAACGGAAAGCCGGCCGCCCTTGCCGATATCCCTCGCCGCAGCCGCGGGGCAGGTGACCCTTACGGATCCCGAGCCCCACCGGCCGCGGCGAATGATACCGACACGGACCATATCACCAGGGACACATCCGGCACGAGCGATCGCCCCCCGGACGTCGTCCCCGGTGATTGTGTCATCCAGACCGGTCAAAAGGAGCTCCCCCGTCTTGACCGGTCTTGTGACCACGGCATCTTCGCCGATCACCTCCTGGAGGCGAGCGGCGAAGATGTCGGCCTTCTCCACACGATCCTGGCCCGCGATCGTGAGGACACGGGCACCCGTCTTCGTCGGCTTGATGCGGAGCTCCGGTACGTCGGAGTCTCCCGCAGTGGCTGCTCTCGCCCGGGTCAGGACGGACAAGTAGGTTTCCCCACGCCGCTCCGCCTCGGGCGAGAGCACCACCGCTATGGCCGCAGTGGTCGGCACCCGTATCCGGGCACCCGCCTTCTTCTTCCTCCTCCGCCTCTTTCGTTTCCTTCCGCCTGCTGCCCCAGGCGAAGGTTGCGCTGGGGCTTGCGCCGGCCGCGTGGTATTGCGTGCGGCGCTGGCGTAGGTGCTCTCCTGCACGGATCGCGCGGGTGCAGCACTCGGCGCGGTGGTCGTCGGTGTCGGGGCAGAGGGGGGGGGCTTCTTCTTAGCCCTCTTCCTCCTGACGAGCGTGAAGCCGTCGTCGCCTGCCGTCGTCTGTTCGGAGGGAGCGGTTGGGGCACGCTCCGCTGTCGTCTGCGGTGGAGGAGGGGGAGCGGTGGTGGTAGTGGCTCTCGCCGCCCTGTCCACCTCCGCTCGCGCTTCCAGGTAGCGCTCGACTACCCGTAGTATACGGGCGTCCTCGGCGTCACGCTCATCTTGGCCAGCTGCGTCCAGTCTCTCCCTGACGTTGACGGCCGGGAGGTCCTCCTCTACGCCGGCGTTTGCTGCGGCCCTGCCGCCGCACGCACACTCGCTGCTGGGCTCCGGTGCAGCGGCCACCGCGGCGGTCAGCTGGTCGACCTTTTGTTCCAGCACCTTGCACTCCGAGCGCAGCGCGTCGATCTGCGCGCTCTGGAGTGAGAGGTCACTTCTGAGGCGGCTGTTCTCGGCCTGCAACCTCTTCACCTCGGAGGAGGCCGACCGCTCGTGCAGCGCCACCACGGTGTCCTCTAGGCGGTCTGCGCTCTCCCTCAGGGCACGGACGAATGTGCCCTTCAGGTTCTTGGAGCGCATAGCCACTCTCGTGACCACCGCGATGTCGTCCAAGGCCCGTGCCTTCAGCAGGCTCAGGGCGGGGTCGTCGGGGCGTTCGCCCGGCGGGGGCATACGGCAGCGCTCCCAGCTTCGACGAGCCGACTCCATGAGCCTCTCTATCTCGTCGTCGCTACAGAGGTTCACGCCGAGCCAGCCGCCGCTGGCTGCCGCCTCCCTGTCCTCTACCGACCGCCGAGGGTTGTGGATCCTCTGCGGTACCGGCGACTCACTCGGCGTTCTTGGCTCCGAGGCCCTAAGCTGGCGCCGCCCTCTTTGTGCCGTGGGCACTTTCGGTCGCGATGACTCCTCCGACGGGCCGGGCCTCTTGGCCGTCCTCTTGCGGCTCCCGCTGCGAAGCACGCGCCCTTCTCCGTCCTCGCTGGCACTGGCAGAGATGGTTAAGGAGTCGTCGCTGTCCAGCGAATTGCAGGACGCTCCTCCGAAGAACCTTTCTTCAACCTCAAATACTCCGTCCCGGGAACCTCCGGCTTCCGCCCACGTCCCAGGACCACTATCATCATCGGTGCCGCTATGTCGGCTCCTAAGTTCGTCGACGTTATAACGGAGACGCACAGATTGTGCGCCCCCGGAGCGAGTAGTGCCCCCCCCAGATACGTTGGGGCTGTCCGCCGAAGCGGAGAGGGATTCCCCGGCCGCGTGGCAACCGGGACCCTCCTGGAGATTTGTGTTACTGCTCGCTTGTGCCATATTTAAATCCATACTCCAATCTTCATCATATAATAAAACAAAAACAAAACTAAAAAGATACAAGAAAACAAGAAGAAGATATAAATAAACAAAAGAAAAACAGAAAAGAGAAACAAAAAGATAGACAAAATAAAAAGGAAATAAAAAAGGGTTCCGGGGCTTGGGACCGGGCTCCCCCCGGCCACTCAGCCTATCGCCACCCCGGGGAACTTAGGCTTAGGTCGGTGGCGGCAAAAGCCGTTGGCTGACCGAAGTCTGACCACCGAAAAAGCATCCGTCCACTCTGCAACTCTCTTCCGAAGAGGAGAGTGCAAGAGTAGCGGACTGGGTAATTTTTTATTGAGGTTTTCTTCCTCGCAGCCCAGCGCTCGGTGCGCCGAGCCCCCGACCCGTGAGGGCAACGGGCTAGTGTGACCGTGCAATGCCCACCCTGACAGAACAGAGCGGGCAGCCACACTCTCCGCGACCTTGAAGGCCGCCATACCACGACCCGAAGGTCCGCTGCCCCCCAAGGGGGCCACCAAAGGGTAATTTTTTAGAGAGGTTTTCTTCCTCGCGACCCAGCGCTAAGTGCAATGCGCCGAGTCCCCGACCCCCACGAAAACGTGCAGGGCTACGGGTTTGTGTGGCCGTGCAATGCCCGCCCTTAAAAAGACCAGGCAGCCACACGGTGTCAGAGTATTAGCCAAATACGTAGCAATGTCCTGAAAAGGACATGACCACGTAAGTGCCCGGGGTACACCAGCCAATCACATTGTGAGACCCACCGTTCGCGCCAGATGCAATAGCATCGAACGCGACTGGCGATCCCCCCAATGCAACCGACATGCGAGGAGGTTCTCTGACCTAGTACCCCAACCTAACCTAACCTAACCTAACCTAACCTAACCTAACCTAACCTAACCTAACCTAACCTAACCTAACCTAACCGGTCTGACGTGGTAAGAGTTCGGTTCACTTTCCACTCTTGGATTTTCCCTAGAAGAGATGAGCTACAAGCCGTAACATCTACGATGCTCGTGCACAGCTTCCCCCTGCGGTATTCTTCAAAGGTCGGTGTGTCTCCCGAGTTTAGAATATGGAAGTTTATCTCGTTTAGGAAGGAGCTGTATGCCTCTCCTCTCTGGTTTTCGGCTGAGCTACCCCACCACTGGCTCCAGGCATTTACATCACCCCCGATCATTACGTTTGGCGTTTGGAGTTTCTCGCACACCGCTTTTGTACGCTCTATGTACGGCTCTATAGGTTGGTCGCCTTCGAAGTAGACTGAGACGACTCCAAGCTTCAGAGTTCCGGCTTCCAGTATTACCGCACATTCGGTTTCGTTGACAAGTTGAGGGTCGTGTATCACCCTCAAAAGGTCGCTGAAAACTATTATGGCGGCCTTTACTGGTTTTTGCCTATTTATGGAGCATTGAATAACCCTAGTTCCTGGGTACTGTTTTAGTGTCCCTCTGGAACCTACATATGGTTCTTGAACTAAGGCTATTGCCACTCCATTCTTCTCTGCTGCTAGGTGTAGCTCTGCGGTTGCCTGTTTGGATCTTCGCAGGTTGGCTTGGATGATCTTAAGCCTTGTTTTTCTGCCTACTTCTTGGGTGACTGAGCCGTTCCTGCGTGTGGTGTCCTTAGCAGTATGCGATTTTTGAACGAGCTATCCTGTCCCATGACTGCCATTGCGGGCAGAGCGGACTGAACGCCACGTGTGGTTCTATTCCGGTCGTGTCCTGCTTCCCTCTTGCACAGTTTTTGCAATGAGGTGTGTTGCCCTCCTCTCGGTTTTTGCACTCGTGCCACGCGTGTTTCCCTCCGCAGTAGTTGCAGAGTTGGTGGCTCTCTTTGCAGAGTGTTTTTGTGTGTCCGAAATTCAGGCATTTAGCACATTGTATTAGCGGGCTCTGATCCTCTACCGGTCTTCTTTCCAGTCCGATGTGGATCGTTCCCGCCTCAAGCATGCGCTTATGGAGTTGTGGGGACACTTCCAGAACAGGGTGGCACTGTAGCTCGTTCCTTGTCCGTTTTCTGTACTTCACACGGACTTCCGACTGTTCGGCGCTGAAGTCCTGGAACAACTTCTTGTTCTGCGCCTTGAGATTTTCTACTATCTCCGAGTCCGTGTGGTATGCCATTAAGTTGTTAATTCTGATCAGGGGGTTCGATGTTTTTGCCTCCTTTACTTTTAGGGAGTTGTTGGTGCGGATCTTGTTTTGTAGTATTTGAATGTCCTGTTTACGCTCACAGCTAAGCACCACCTTGCTATTTCTAGCTTTTCTGACCCTGTCCACCGTAACCCCTGTGGTCTTAAAATCCAATGTTGCCCTAATCGCTTCTATAACATTATCCCCGGTTTTGGTGGGGTCTGTTGAAGAAACGATTATCGCATGATTGGTTCTTGGGGCCGGTTTTGTTTTTACCATTTCGGCGTATGTTGATGGTTTCAGGGTCGGTGTAGGTGTTACTCCCTTATAGCTCGAGTTTATCCAGGTGTTCTTTATCGCTTTATTTAGGGCCCTGGATTGGGTGGCCATCTCAGACATCTCTGCTCGTAGAGGATTTATCAAACCCTCTATTTGCGTCTGTGCGTCTGTGATGGCCATCTCTGATGCAAGGCCCATGACGCCTGCGGACTGTGTTCCCCCGTTTACATACACTATATCCTTTATTTCAAGGATGTCCTCGAGGATCTGGCCAGTCTTCACCACCATTGGAGCTGTAACCTCCTTTAGCTCCTCGTGGAGGTCATCTCGCGTCGCTGCCTTTGGCCCTTCAAGAAGTGTTTTAACTTCTCTAAGGTCCCCGCGGATCGCTTTGATGTCCTCCTCTATCTTATGCAGTGGCTGCTCTGATAGTGTGAGAGGAGCTTTAGGGGGGGTACTTGAGCGGGCTCGTTCCTGTTTCTTGCCCTTCTTCCCCTGAGGCTCTGTAGCTGCAGTTTTTAGACTGTGCCACCAATGGGGAGCCTTGGGGGGGGTATCTGAACGGGCTCGCTCCTGTCTCTCCTTTTTCCTCTCCTGGAGCTCAGCTGTATCCATCTTTAGGTAGTGTACTTCTGTCGATAGATCCCCCAGGGTTTTCTTTATGTCTTGGAGGAGGGTGGTGTTGTCATTGTGGGGGCATGCGACCGGAGTCGGCGTTGTGGAGGCAGCTTCCACGGCAGCTGGCTTCTTCTCCGAGATGGATGATTTGATCTTTTTGATCATCCCATCCATCTCAAAGTTCAGCCAACTTTGGACGCCTTCCACAGCTTTCTGTGTGGTCTCTTGTGTCCGTCTAGCTGCCTTCTGGTTTTCGATGAACTCTTTGTGGAGTTCTCCCAGCGCCCTCGCATGTGCCTTTTCCAGTCGCACCCTCTCCCTTTCGGCTCTCACTCTTTCCTTCTCCAGGTTCAGACGGTGTCTTTGCCTGGAGTCGGCTAGCGAGAGCACGAGCTCGTAAAGGTTTTGTAGGCATTCTACTGCTGTGGCCCTCAACTCCCTTTTCAGGGTCTTCGAGCTCTCCAGTGCCTGTTTCCCTGTTTGTAGGAACTCCCTCGCTTTGTCGGTAGCGAGATCCTTGCATACTCCTGTTGGTCCTCCTATGGGTGGTAGCATGCTGGGACGTCCGGTCTCGCTCTCTACGTCTGTCCAATTGTCCTCAGAATCCTCCGCTTTTTCCTCCCACACTCCTTGATCTTTAAGGTCTTTTTGTAGTTGTGACCATTTTTCTTGGTGTGTGTTTGGATGCTTCTCCTCCTCGTCCTCGGACTGTACCGTCTTCTCAGGTGTTGTCGAGAAGACTATACTGTAGTGGTCCTTAGCGGGGTGGACTTCTGCCTTGGATTCCTCCGACTGGGGCTGGTTTGTTTGAGCTGGGAGTTCCCCCTCCTCCTGTGGTGTTGGTTTTGCTTGTGCCGGTTTTACTGGTGTCATCACTGAGGTGTCCAGCAGTGAGAGGTTGGCCAGATTTCTCACCTCATCAACCGCTGTTTTCCGCGCATATGCTTGCGCATTTCTCAACGACGCCACCCTCCGTAGTCCTCCTGTCACCGTCCTTTTTGCCAAAACCTGCTGTTTGGAGACCTCATGGCAAAGGTTTGTAGGTCCCCTTGTCGCACAAACACTTGTTCTTTTCTGTACTTTGTGTGTTGTTGACCTGTGTTTCTTTGTTTCTCCCTGTTTTTTTTGTGTGTACCCTGGTAGAGTGTCTAGTGGTGTAGTGTCTGTGGATGTTGTTGGGGATGGGGTAGGAATTGTAATTGGGTCTTTCCCACTTGACGGTAATACCTGCTCGGCGGTGGCTTCATGTTGTGGTGAGGCACTACCGGACGCTGGCACTGCGACCTCTTGACTCAGGTCCTCCCTTGCTGATGTGGAGGGGGTAGTGTTGGGAGCAGATGACGGTGACGACATGGTTAGTGTTAGTTGTTATTATTATTTATTACAATGTAACTTAATTTACTTAAGTACTACTTAAAATTATCTTATCTACTTAGACTTCTAATTTGTTGGGACTTGAGTGGGATTTCAATTTGTACAGCCGATGGTCTCTGCTTTTCCCGAGGTGGTGTTTGAGATGTTTCTTGATGAAGGGGCTTGATTACTCGAAATCCCTTGGGGCCAATAGACTAGATTTTGTTTGCTGATTCCAATGGAATTTTTCCCGACTTCCTAGGGTCAATATAGCGGAAGTTAGGCCCCGGGGGGGTGAGGTAACCAAGGTCGGGGGGGAGGGGGGGGGGAAGGGGGGGGGGGGTTTCGTGGGAAGGCTATTGGCGGGGGTAGGGGGGGTAGGTCACCCCGAAGGAGGGGGGTAGGGAAGTGCGGAAGGGGTGGGGAAGGTATAGGAGGGCTAGAGGGTTCGTTTGGGGGGGTAGGCGGGAGTAGGGTGGGGGGTAGGTAGGGTAGGTTTTTGATGGGGGGGGGTAGGGAAGCTCTGGAAAGGTGATTGGGGGGGTAGGGGAGGGTAGGCGAGGGGTAGAAGAGGGTAGGCGCAGGGTAGGAAGGGTTGGGAAAAAGTGAAAATATCAATGGGAAGGTGAGGAAGGGTCTGAGGGGGTAGGGGTTGGTTTCTATGTGAGGTAGTGGGGTGGGGGGGGTGGGGTGGTTGGGGGTTTGTGAGGTTTGGAGGTTGCTCGAGGTTGTGGGGTTAGGGTGCCTTCACCTGATGTCTCCTGTGGTGGAAGCACTCCTCTGCTGTTATTATTTGAGGAGTTCCCTGGATGCACCCTTTCAGAGCTGTTACTTGTCTTCAGCCCTGATCTTCCGCAGTCCTCGAGCCGTCAGAGGTGTCTTGTGGTTCGGATTGTTGAGGTAGGTTATGTTCTATGGCGCCAGTCTGGCGGCACGCGTCACCTCTAACTCGTAAACAAGTCCGTTACTATGGCAAAATCCGTACCTTTAGACACCCCTGGATCCTTCTGGTTTGGTGGTACGAGCCTGGATGTTACGCCGTTGGGTTCGTCTTGGCGGTGGCTTCCTGATGGTGTTTAGTAGGTGTGTGTGCAACTCACCGCTTTGGTGTTATTAAGCGTCAAAGTTCAGGTCCTGTAACTCCTGGATCCTTGGGCGGATAAACCTTAATCCACAGAACTCTTTCTCCCTTTATATCATCGATACACAAACTTTAACAGCGCGATTCAGAATGGAACAGTGCCATCTATGATAAAGTAGTGGAAGTTTGGACAATAGTTGATGTATATGTATATTACATTTGGAGATTGTATTACGATTATTCGCCAAGAGGCTCATTCGCCAAGAGACACATCCGTATGGAAGCTCTTGGGGAATGGGACAGGAGATATGGGGGGGGGGGGGGGGGGGGTGGATGCAGTGGCGGCGTAAAACCTTTAAGAATTTTAAGAAATAAGAATTATTATTTTATAAGAACATTTTTAGTAATTAATGTAGTCTATGTCCATTTAATAATATTATTGTCCGAATTATTTAAATGACTCGGATTATGTCCGAGGATGTGTATTCGGCGATTCAGAATTTGACTGTGCCATCTGTGTTGTTAATTTAAACCTATGTAGATAGGGTACTCTGTGTTACATCAAAATGAGTAACAATATTCATATTCTAATGTTAAATGCTTTAAATTATTTGAAAATTGTTTCTATTAATCGGATAATGAGTTTTGTAGTTGGTTTATAAGTTGTGATTACTGACTTGTTAATAATTAACTAAACTGGATATGAAACGTACGCGCTTGCAACGCCATCTGAGGCGCGTTACACAGAGTTATCAAAATAAAACTTAGCTTAGCTTACTTTCTTGATCAGAACCAGCGACCGCTAGCAAGGTCAAAGGTTCTGATGATAAGTTCTTTTCTTTTTACACCTACTTTTAAAATATTTTCCGATATATATCTTCTTCTCGTTCTCCATTTCTATTGGGTTTGAAACCGTTAGTTATGAAGGGTAGCTTGGCTGTTGTGATGACCTTTGTCAGTTAAGTAATCTCCTTCCATAACAGAATGTAGTCTAGATAATGTGACTTTGTTGAGTACAAGCCTTCTATTAAGCCCCCCCCCCACCACGTCAAGGTGGTCCCTTGGGGGGGGGGGGGTTTATTATTATTATTTTTACATTAATTTTAAATCTTCCCAATCCCTCGACGGCTCGAGGGTCAGGACGACAGAGAGAGGAATCGGCGGACAATTCTGGCGTATTAATATTATTATTATTTTCTTTTTATTTCTAACGTTGTATTGGATAATCGAAATAACTTTGCAAAGTGGGGATATAAATAAAATAAGAAAAACATTTATTTCTCATAATTTTTATTTATTTCATTTGTGGAAGTCATGAGGGACAGGATTTATTAACATTTTGAGTGTCGTTTTGTTCCACAGCTCGTGATGTACTCGGGCGCTCGCTCCGTCGTATCCGGTCGGCAGCATGGCGGCGCTCTGCACCTAACGAACCGTGGACGACGCCGATCGCCTCGATATCGTTACAATCTCATTAGATTTTTAAAATTAACTATAATATTATATTTACACGGACGTGCGAGCCCATTCGCAATCGGCCTCGATACGATTACATTACTATTTACAAAGAGAAAAGGTGAAAAATATAACAGTAACACGAAATAAACTGTATATTTTGATCAATAATAATACTGCAGTCGATCATCGTGTACGGGAACACTGTCATAGTGTCTGTGGTCACTGCCAGCGTCCGTCGTCAGGCATACGTCCTAATTACCGTGTACACAGTGATCGATCGCGAACAACATCGTGTATCGTGAGCACTGGTCGGGGCGGACGTCGAGCGAGCGGCTCGCGAGCTTGTTCACGCGGCTCGCGAGCGCCAGCGGTGGGCCAGCGCCGCGCACAGCGCCAGCGACAGCGAGCGCGCGAGCGGCGCACCGCGCGACAACCGGCTCCCGTTGCGGCTCAGCGTCGCCGCCATCTTGTCACCTGGATACAGTACACGTAGTATTATGATCTCACTCGCAGTCAAAGCATGCATTCATTCAAAATGTTGAGTGGTGACAGAGTGCCTGCCCTCGGAGACGTAGACGAGGATGTGCGCGGGCGTCGTGTTGGCGGCGCGGCAGGAGTAGTTCCCGGAGTGCGCGGGCGCGGCGGCGCGGATCGCGAGCGACGACTGCGTGCGGGCGCCGCGCGCCGTGCGGACGGTGACCCCCCGCGACGCGTCGTAGTTGATCATGCGCGCGTTGTGGTACCAGAACACGTACTGCGGCGGCTCCGGGCTCTGCAACAAGACCGGGACCGCCGGCGGTACACTTGTACACACGTCTACAATTTCAGTTCAATTATCACATTCTTGTATGTAGTATTGACCAGCAGTAATTTTAATTAAACAAATTATCTTTTCAATCTTATGGTTACTATGTTTATACAGAATTACATGGGTACTACATACTAAAAAGAATTTGATTTTTTTTGAACGTTTCACGTAATTCACCTTCTCGATGATGCAGACGAGGTTGATGGTAGAGCCGACGTCGACGTGGTGCTCGTCAGCGCCGAGGATGAAGGCCTCGGGCACGGCGACGGCCAGCCGCACCAGCCGCGACAGCGTGCCGCGCGCCGTCGACACCTGACGCACACCACCACGTCACCACACACACACTCATGTCATGCTGGAACGTTTACACAGAGCAGAGCCTGGCCACCATCAGACGATCATACGAATAGGAGGAATCAGGTAAAACACACAGAGCAGTGCGACGCGAAGTTACATATTGTGTCGTCACGCCCCAGAAGGGGGAGAGTTGGCAACAGAAGGGACGCATAAAGATAATTGTAGGGAGCACAGATCAGCGCCGAAGGGGAAAGAGCCCTATGCAAGTACCCTCGCGCTCTCCCGTGATTCGGTCCGTATGCCGCAAGGTAGACAGGACCATGGGTTGGTGGAGGGATACTCCTACTATTAAGAAGCGATTCCCCACTGTAGGATTTCTAATCACCGGGCACCAAGATCCAAGGGATGTGTGGCGGACACATCCCTTGGATCTTGGTGCCATCTTGGAGTCTCCAGGGTGCTCGAGCTATGAGACAGCGATAAACCTCAGGTGCCTCTAAAGGCTATGACCTCAGCTCAGGTGAATCGTGGTATGGAGGAGAAAAACACCCAGGTACGTATCTGTACCTGTTATAGCGCAACGAATGTGGACCGGGTCTTTGCACCCTTGTACGATCAAGACTTCAGTCTAAAATATCTACTCAGAAACAAAGGTCTCCAAACAGAGCGAATATAACTAGACATTACATTACACGCCAGAATGCCGTTGTATATACTATATCTATTATACACCAACAATAAAACTAAATAATAATAATAATAATATAAAAAAAAAAAAAAAAAAAAAAAAAACAGCAATATACCTGACACTCGTAAGTGCCGTTGTCTCTCTTCTGCACGTATTTGATCTGCAGGATCCAATCATCGGAACCCTCGCTGTGTAGCACCTGTTAAAGATATACCAAAGGAATGTTTAGTATTTTATAAGTTAATAAGAATGAAATATATTAATTAGGTCGGTAAAAAGTCTTATCGCATATAGTCATACATCCGCCATATAGCTCTGACCTTGCACCTTCAGCTGCTTCGGTCTCTTTATTAATTCTTTAGACAGCGTCAGGTTAACAACAAGAGAGGACTGCCAAAACTACTTGATGCATTTTTTTTTTATCAGAAGACCCAAAATTTTAACAGCCACGGTATCGGACGGATCATGTCTCTACCTACAAGATGGAAGAAACACGAACAAAGAAATCTACGAAAAAAAAAAAAAAAAAAAAAAAAAAAAAAAAAAAAAAAAAAAAACTAAATTTATATAATGAATGGCGATACCTGGAACCGCTCATCATTGGTGTACATGAGCACTCCGGAGCTGATGATGTGCCAGTCGCGGCGCCGCACCCACGACACCTGCAACGTAAGGGTCACGGCTCACCGGGTCATGCCAAGATATATATATTTAATTAACATACATGAAATAGATATAACATTTAATATTTGTAACTAGCCATTTTGCAGACTGATTCACTATCATTCGTATAGGTTCACTATTTGTTTTTTAAATTTTCATATAATATTGTTTTTTTGTATGTGTGTGTGTGTGTGTGTGTGTGTGTGTGTGTGTGTGTGTGTGCGTGTGTGTGTGTGTGTGTGTGTGTGTGTGTGATTGTAGACGGACCCCTCTCTCGCCGAGGTTCCTGACGGGACAGTGCAGGAAGGCGACGGCACCAAGCTGGACCAGCACGTCCTCCTCCGTGTTGTTGATGCTGGGCTCGCGCGCCACGTGCAGACCTTCCAGCGACCCGTACCTGAGGGTCCAAATCAATTGGTTTTCAAAGTCAAAGTCAAGGTTTTTAAAGCAGTATAAAATTAGTCAAAGTCAAAGTTAAAATATCTTTATTTAAATAGACTCATTTACTAAGTTCTTTTAAATCGTCAGAACAGGGAATATGTATGAGAAAAATAAACAAATGTAATTAATAATATTTTTACTCACGAGGCATTGAATCACAACATATATGTAGAATATGCTTCGAAACCATTGTCATCCCTAGATTGAATATTAAAACCCAGGTTTCGGTAACTCAGTACCTGCCTGGCTTGGGAAACTTTCATGGGCACGTAGTGGTACTTCCGCCATTACCGCACACCACCGGGCGAGTAGTTCACATACTTATCGTATAAGAAATTAGAAATTTAAATCAAATTTAATTTCTGTAAGGGTAAATATAGTTTCTTTCCTACAACAATGAACATTGCAAGATGATCGATATTATACTATAAGAAATAGGGACTATTTTATGATTATAAACCGATGTCAAATTATCTGTACTTGGTTTCTAGGTCACAAATTTGATGTTCTAATAACGGGATCCTATTCAGTATAATTTTGACATATCACATACGGAAGGAATTATAACCATTCGTAGTGAGGTTATTATTGAAAGCAAGTAGCAGTGTATCGTGCGCGTGGTACCAGAGGTCTCTCCAGGCTGGCACGTCGTCCACGTCGGGCAGGTCGGCGCCCACGTCAGCCGCGGCCGCCGCCAGCGCTGCGACCACTACCACAGCCCCCGCCGCCCCCCGCATGCCGCCGCACCACCTGCAACACGTCACCGACATACCACATCGACATGTGCAGCTCGCGTGTTCCTACCAACACGGTCCACTACTTGAGTTAAATGTCGGGTGTGTGTGCGACTACTAGCGCACATCTCTACACGACTCAGATTGTATTTTCGATTGAAAATTGTTACATGGATTTATTTAATCCATCCAAAAAAAAAAAAAAAAAAAAAAAAAAAAAGATGCTGTTGAAACAATGTTGAATTAAATAAATAAATAAGTCGTATGTAAAACACGAGCTCTTCTCGGCTCAAACAAATGTACCCGAGCTATGCGGCGTTAGATCCTTTGTAATAAAACGAAATTGTTATTGACATCATACAACACGTGTGTGTGTTAGCAATAGAGACGTGTTTACTCCAAATCTTGGCCACTTCATTACGCAATGATCGGTCTTCAACGAGCATCGGCGGGCGGTATTGTCAATGTATTCAGCTCACCGTACGTACGAGCTATGATCACATATCTATTATATCTATTGTTTCCCGCTGTGTCGTGTCATGACGCGTGTCCAAAACTAACAAGGATTTATTGAGATCTATTCTAATTGATGACTTTATTTCCCTCCATTGGAAAAGCGACAGGAAAAAGTATAAATGTGTTTATCGGGTCGCGTACACTTGAATGAGTTTCAGCTCAAATTGAGGCGTTTGTATCGCGACTTGAAAGGGTTGTTGGTGCGTGCGGCGGGGCGGGGGCGGGGCGGGGCGGGGCGGGGGAGGGGGGGGGGGACGCGCCTAATGCCGGTGATTGATCACCGCCCGCGCAGAGATTGATGGGATTTTTACGAGCGCCGGTACCTGCGGCCGCTTTGTGCCACGAGCGAGGCACAAATGTACGGTACGCTTGATATTAGGGCGGCTCGCTATTCTACTGAATGTATGAAACATGGTCAAATAGACATTGAAGATGCCATAGTTTGCCAGTGTATTGATATAATAGGAAATAGTGTTGGTTGTAGTCACACTGGGAGCACTGCTAATATCATACAAAATACTGAGCAAACACAAGCGTACCATTAAATAAAAAAAAAAAAAAAAAAAAAAAAAAAGTCTAAACATTTTTTGTAGGTATTAATTGTTTAATTCTGAAGCCTGCGCTAGTACATCCCAAACCTAGACAAAGATACGCTCGGCGTAGCGTAGCCTGCACTGGTTGTATCGTAACTACTACTACACCGTCATGAACTTGTTTCGTTTGAGGAACGGAACTTCCAAAACAGAGTCATTGCTGTATTTTATGTTTAGCACCAAGACTACTACTTCAGCGGTGTCATAGTAACCGTCATTAATATGTACATGGATGTAGTAGTCTTGTTGCGCCGGCGCTCGCGTCACGTGTCACGTGTCACGTGATACATCGTCGATGACGAACTGCGAACCACGTGATTTTCCATATTAGATCCACTCAGTCGTAGCTCCCGCCGGACTCAATTCGCTTATCCATAATTTGATTTATTCAACGACTTGGAAAGATTAAAAGTTTTTAGCCGAGTGCAGGCGCCGGAGGCTGTTAATCAATCACTCAAACTCCCCCTCCCCCCTCCCTCCTCCCCCACTCCTCACCAGCTGCCAGCAGGACCTATATTGTGTCGTCATGGCACAAAGTATTATTTGATTTTATTCAGAATATCAACTTTCTTAATATTTAATTATCTATCGAACTAAATAACAACTGAATAAATATTGTAACGGTCTGAGGATAATAAAATTCCCTTGTACCGTTGATGAAATGTTAGCTCAGTTAGCAGTTAGCTCGGGTATTTTATTTCAAATAATATTAGCAAAAATTTCACTTCTAAGAAATTTCTAATGAAAATATCTGACAACCTATAGTTTTTCTGGGAAATTCTACAAATTGGAAGCAATTCAAAGTAATTTCCTTGAAGTGTAACAGATTAAATACTGCGTCTTAGTATTTGTTTCGGCATTTATAATGAAGAAACTTGTATCTGAACGTAGATAGATAGATTGCTTATAACTGAGCTGCAGAAGGAAAATATAAAGGACAAAGGCGCAGGTAGGTGGCCGCGGCACGTCGGTTACTATGACACCGCTGGAGATTACACTCGCATGATGGAGGGAAAATATAAAATAAAAAAAAAAAAAAACCATTTACTTTATTAATGATGGTCTCCTTCTCACATGTTAACTAATCATAGTAATAATAAAAATGGTCTCCATTCGTGAATCAGCAAGAACTTAAGTTAACTCTTTAATCATCCTACTGATGGGCTAAAAACTGGACCTGCTGGATAAATTAATGAAGAAAATCTGATGAATGTTTATCCGTTAACGATTTTTAAGCATTACGAGGGAACGGGCCACGACTCCACGTCACCACTGGCTCCACACGGGACACCGCGGTGTATAGTCCTGACATTCTGCTATTGTTAACATGATGGGCGCCACCATCACAACATTCATCTTGTACCAACACATATTTCAAATATTGTAAATCAGATAATTATAGGACTGTGATAAGAGACTTCAATATTTAAGACAAAAAGGTAAGTGGATATGTGGCCGCGAGAGGCGTAGCACGTGCAAATATGCATGAATTTAATGTAAATGACAGAAAAAGCTACTTTTTTATATTTATTGAAATCTAGGGATCACCTACTCAACAGGTATGTCGATAAATCGAGAAAATTACTTTTAAAAAAAAAAAAAAAAAAAAAATGAAATGCTAATACGTTTGTTTTTACACCGAAACACACACAACTACTCAAACAAACTTATATCTGATAGAATCTGAAAATATAAAAATGATCAAAAGTGATAAAGCTGCGCGTGGTACATCGACTGATGGTTACATTTGTTGATACTTAAACTTGTCATTTAAACAAAAAATAATAATTTTTAAGAACAACAAAATTGAGGGCAGACTGTCGCAAAGCTTAAAATAAATATCAGAGACAAGCGTAATGAGCATGTGTCAACTTTGCTTGTTATAAAGTTGGTGCGTTACGTTACGTTCAGGCGCCGGAGCCCGGCATTGATTTGAGGGAAAGTACTTATACATTTCGTTATATATAAGAATTCTTAAGACGATTAAAAATGTAATGAAATGCATGGGATTGATCTCCATATTAATTAAATTATTTCAGGGAGAGGTGGGTCCGTCAAATCCTCTGTACTGGATCAAATAATAATTAAGATTGTCGTGCGGTGTTTCTGCATTGAGTAAGGCTGCGACAGCTCACTATACTACTGCACAGATAATACAATACTCATAAGGCCTAATACAGAGTCGTTTACATTGGCTCTAAAACATTTTCGTTGAAATACAATACAGATTAATTTATTTCATTTACAGATTCTTCAAATAACAATTGAATGATAATTATGAAGCCTCCTTTATTGAAATTTATTAAGTTAATGTTTTATCTTGACGAGTTAAGTCGGCCTTGTGAACGAGTCGCGCAGAGCGTCTACAAAGGTTATTACCTAAAGAATGCGTTATCCTGAGCCGGGATAATAGGGGAGGGGTCTACCTGAGCCTCCGACTACGGCGATTTATTGCTCGGGGACTGATATCAAGGTTGAAAATCAAAACTTGAACAGATGAAGTTAATACGATTATCCTAACTGAGATAAGGGTGAAATACAAGAACGGCTCGTCGCGACGGACGTAGGACGGACGGACGTCACAAATACATTAGGTATGCATCCCCAGCTTTACGATAGTCGTAAAGTGTAGTGGCTGACTGGTTGCTGAATTGGGTCGTAAGAATATCTGGGCGCCACAACATTGGCAATAGGTTGTGTTAAACGAGGACCCTCGAGATCATCCTCGTATCTAATCATTGTTCACTAACATGACTGCAATTATTACAGCTTTTAAAAGCCAATTTCACGCAATTGTTTAATTTAGAACTAAGTAATTCTGATGTAAGAAGGCCCTGAGGACTGAAACTAATATACCTTATCTACCAGTTTGGGCATCTGTTACACAGTCGATGCCTACGTCTGAGTGTACACATGATCGGCCCAAATAAAACTCAGATATATGCAGTGTCCAAATCAAGGATCTTGTTTAAACCATCGACAACTTTTATTTATTGATAACTATTATTGAATAAATTTATTTATTATTTATTTTATATTAAAATGAATTTTAACATTTATAAATTCTATTAATGTACAAAATATTCAAGAGAAACCTCTTTCCAAAATGTAACTAGCACTTAGAGTATTGTCGTTTGATCAGGTCCCTAGCGAGAGCTTTGTCCAGATCAATGTAAATAATACACTAACAGTGCTAGTGATACAATACCACTCGCTGCCATAATATAGATGCTTTCAGAACATAAGAACTGAGCTCAGTTTGTGGTGGACACCATCGAGTGGCATGGAACGTCCTCCAAAGGCCCCAACTTCAGAACACAATCGATGTTTATCAGGAAGCACTAACTCTTTCGTTTGCTTCGCGAATATTCTCTATAAGTCCAAAGATTATATTCGAAACAAACTTTGCGATAGCTTTGAGATTCGTAGTTCACTATCTCGTTCGTCTTCCAAGTTTCGCCAAAGTTGTCATTTTAGGGGTGCTGCTGATATGAAACAGAAAACAGGTTTTACAACATTTTTCACATTACCGAAGGCTGGTTTGATCGTATCTTGCCTATTAGCAGCGGTGTTGTTATAACAGTATATAAACTTATGCGTTAGATACGTGCTCTAGTAACTCAATGACCGGAATCATTGTGTTAATTATAGGTATTGATCTAGTGGAAACAATACTATCAATAGATTAACTAATTTCTCTAAAGCCAAATGTGCATGGTTAACTCAAGTCACACTCCCAGTGGACGTGTAGCATGGCCTATTAAGTACTTGTCCACTAGAGACGATAGCGCTCACGAGTCCAATAATCGGCTCCACGTGTACCGTAATTACAAGCATGTAATATGCCAGCAATAAGTATGCTTTGTAACTTTGTAAATAAAAATCAATTTCAGTTGAAGTCATTCAACCAATGATAGGTATATTAATTTCAGAATCGTAATTTATTATTACGAAGAAAGCAGATTAGGGAACATGTTGTTGGTACGGGATAATGAACTATTGAAATTTGTTCTGAAGCATGCCTTATTAGCTTAATAGATTCATCCGCGTACAAGGACCACCATTTCATTAACTTTATACATATAACTGGAGATTTCATGTAAAGGTCAATATTGATAATATTGGTTTGAAAAATACAAATATAATAATTTACTTTAGTTTAATGTACGGGAGACCTTTGTATTATTTTCACCATAGTATATGTTACAAGTTCTGCTTATGTTGATAATTCCAATGCTACGAAATCACCATTAATTTTTTATATATTTTGCATATATAGGAACATAACACATTAAAAAACCAATTTTATTCCAGTGAAAACCATGTTAATAGGATTTTAAAATTCACTCAAACATGAATGTATTGTTAAAGCTCATGCCAATTAATTAATAGTTGTCGGACCGACGTGTGACCTTTGTGACCTTGTACAGGTATTTGTGAATGTTTTAAATGGTTAGCTTTTGGGAAAGTTTGTCTACAGTAAAGAACCTTAACATTTTTGAAAATCTAAAAAAAAAGTTATTTATTTAAATGGACCCAATGAAGAAGTTATTTAAGATCGTCATAATTTAACCCTACCACCACTTCGATGAATACTAAAGCTTGGTATACAAGCGGCCCAAGACACTCCTCAGATTGTAACTGTTTGTAATAACACACAATTTATTTATGACATTACGTGTCAATGTTCTTATTATTAATACCATTATTACTTTGATGAATCGTCCCTGAGCAACGTGCTCCCACGTCGTGGTATCAACAAGATAATTATTATCATATATTTATCAATTGTCCCAGTCGCGCTCTCTTTGTAATTATTTTCTAGATAATATAAACCAAATAGTTTCAGTTAGAGCCTAGTGATATTGCTTCTTGTGTCGCTTTACTCTATAAATATAGATTTAACTGTTTCGCCCTTAAGAAGGAATAAATATCAAATGTAGTCTAATCGTTTTAATTCAATAGCTATTCTAACAAACATGCCTAAATATTTTTTGTATCACCCTCAGGTTGCAACCGATCGCCGTTAACTTGTCTCCAAATGATCACGGCGCGGCGACGGCTATTTATTCATGGGGTCATACGAGGCATTTTTATCACCGGTCAGTAAATTGTACCTTTCTGATCTCAATCTATCGAAGCCCGTTTTATTGCACTCCATTAAGCTTTTGTTTATATGACAGTACCAGTACGGTTAAAGTTATAGGTGTGATTAACATGGCGCTCGCCTTCAAGGTCCTCGACTTATAGTTTGAAGGCTTGTTGTGGCGCGTGTGCCGCAGCTATTTGGGGTCCATGAGTTGAGTGTGCGGGGAGAGAGGGAACGGATGGTATCCGGCGCTATACAGATATAATAATAATAATATTTCTCACATTCACAGCTATTATCTAGCCCTTATTCTTATTGTAACAACATGCAGCTAGATGTCGCTAGTCAGCCAGCCAGCCATTATCCAAGCAGTTACATGACTTCCTTTCCCACCATAGAGCTGACAGCAGAATCACAGCTGTCATCCAAGCCATTGTCTGTGGAAGGGAGGTCGTAGCCAGCCTATTTAAGCCAGCCAGCGTTGAGATTGATTGGTGAAAAAAATAATTAAATTTAAAAAACAAAATTAATGTTTATCCGAAATACGATCTTGAAATTTTAATGATTTAAATAATATGTATTATCATATACGAGAGTCGACGGGGTCCGTAAATACGTAACTGATTCTTTCAATGATCGTTAGTTTAAAATGGCCACTTTGATAAAAAGAAGAACATAAAAAAAAAATGTTTCGCAATGAAAGAATGTTTGAAATTTAAAGTTATAATAACGTCGTCCCATAAAGCCAGGGCCGAGGAGACGACCTCCGCCGCCGCGGACCGAGCGCAACTTGGGGAACTTCACCAAAGGTAAATATTTAAAACAACTCGTAAAAATAAACAAACTTACCTCCGTTACTAAGTTTGTTTATTGTACTTACGTAGAGATGATCGTAACTTTTATTGTAATACCTTAACATGCAAAAACTGCTCTTACTATACGATTGTATAAGATTGCATGGTGGTTTTCGAGTGTATATCTTAAAAATGAAGATTTATTTATATATGGGAGTGTGTGTGTGCACCATCAATACATGTATAGCTCACTTAAAACAAAATTAATATTCTGATAAGGTTTTATTCTGATCTTTACATGCATGCATGCACTACGGACAGTTCATCAAATCAAGTTTTAAATATTTCTTCGTAAGCTCTAACTTATACTAATATTATTATATTAAAATAAGCGTGAGTGAGATAAATAATATGAATTTATTATTTAAAACAAATGCTTTAATAAGCTTAGTGATATACTTTTACTGCGATAAACAATTATATATGTATCGCGACTATTTTAAAATCACAAATTAAATCTTGAAGCATGGCGACAGATTTCAACTCGACACAAGCTCTGCCGTAACTATTAAACGTTCTTGGAACTGTTATGGAGATTTGTTCAATGCAGTTTGTTTTACCGTTGAGTCATTTGTTTACGAATATATCACAACAACTGCACAACTTTACAATGTTCATCAAAAATATGATGTTATCATATTTGTAATAATGACGTCACCAGAAATAAAAAAGAAGCTTGTTTTGTTCTAAATTCAGAATTTTGGATGTATCGTTTCAAATGCACATATCGAAAATAAATGTTTATGATCACTTAGAGCGACACAGAAGGAACAGTAACTAATAAGAAAGGAAGAGAACCAACAATGGCATTAGACAGAGCGTTAATGTTAGTTATTGCAGAAAAATACACGCGATCTTACCAATATTACGTGGTTGAGTCAGATCAGAACTTTTAATCAATTCAACAAATATCCTGCTTATAATGAAATGGACTCACTAATTTAATAGTTACCGTTAAGAGAGAGGAAGGACATTAAGTTCAGTTTATACGTTTTCAACAATTTGAAAGTTAACTTTTTAGAATTTAGGGATCTTGTTAATTTGTGTAAGTACATAATTAAGAAGTAATGGTGAAGCTCTGAGTGCGGATAATGCGAGACGAACTGCTCGTTGTTTAGTAGGCATGAGAAAAATACAAACATTTAAGAAAGTTATCTCAGCGAGATGTAAATAACTTAGTTATTGTATAATAATAGTAATTGGATTTGGTAGAACTTTGTTGATATTTCTTTACCTTTTCCTCACATCCGTGGTTTAAGCACTTCGCAACATTTACTCACTAAACACTTATTTACATATGTAATTAAACTTGTCTTTGAGCGGGAACAAACTTTATGAACGTATAACTTTTGCCAACTTTGGTGTTGAACATGAGTGCACTGCTGACAGATCCTGGATGGTCACATCGGTGGTCACCGTCGGTGTCGGCGCTGAGTGTGACGAGACACGAGTGTCGGCGTCGGCTCGCGTGTCGGCGTCGACGTCGGCGTCGGCCGGCCTGTGGGCTACTGACGCCGCGGCGCGCCGCTCCGTCGACGCGCTCAGGTAGCCAGGGAGCTCGACTCTGCGCGCTCTATTCTGAATAACCATTTTAAAATGTTTAATTTGTTATTTGTGAATATGATAATAATTACTTTAATTTAAAAAAACCACATATCATTAAAACCTTTAACATGGATCAATATATGTCACTGTAGTTTTCGACTCCGTAATCACTAGATCAGAACAGGAAATTAGAGTTGATGACTTAATATTTTTCTATATAATTATTGTTTGAACTATTTTCATTATGAACGTTAAAATCTGTCGCTAATTGGCAATGATATTCGCATATATATAAAAATATTTGTTTCATTTATTTAATTCTGACTGCGGCGATATTAAGACGTTTAATTGTTGCTATAAGTAAACCAGTACCCAATTTTCACAATGAGCTCCCGGTCTACAAGGGCGCCCTTATCGACTGGGCGGGGGAGCTCGTGCCGTGACGTCACAGTGTGTGCGCCACTTTACTTCGAGCGACGACCACGACTGGACGCGCCTTGTTATGTTTCATTCACTCTTAAAGCAAAATCTCGAGATTCAAAGAGCTCTGGAAGATCAAAAAGATATTTTCTAACTTATAGTAAATATTTTTATAAAAATATTTGTAATGAATAAGCAAAGATATATTTTTACATAAGTTTTTAAATTATTAGTTGTAGTAAGTGGGACAACTAGCATCATTGCTTATATTTAAATAAGTAAAAATAAAACATTTGGTAAAAGTATGTTAAAGTATTTATTACGTAAGTATTAGTTAAGTAAGTTATAATTTAATCACTTCGACCTAGTGTTTACAAAAGTATGCTAAGAAAAGAGACAAAATCTATGAGATGTGACTAGATTGACTCAATTTACCTATGTTTGTAATAAGATCAATCAAAGTCCGTACTTTAAGGCTGATTGAATAATTCCAAGCATTCGTTTAATCAAACGGATCGGGCGGGACGCATCCCGCAATCAGAAAAATAAATTTTAGGACGAGAATCTGTCCGTGTTCATAAATTGTTTTAGTCTTAGGATCATATACTCATCATATAATCATATACTCATGAGTTGTTGATTATATTATCAAGTTGATGAGTATAATCATATACACTGTGTTGATTTTGTTCGTGAGTCGAACCCCGATCACTAGGCTACCGAGGTATTCGAAAGGGGGTAATTGTAATTTTCTCATTGAAAAATCCTAATAAATTTAGATTTAAGCATCCATGTTTCACACCTCTGTGGTCTAAATGTTGAGATCCAAATTAGACCTAGAGGTCAGGATATTTCGGTCTGGCTAGCTACCATCGTAGTAACTATGTAAGTTGGAGGTAAGATATCCAGTTCCATTGTGGTCGAAGGATCCGGGTGTAACTTAAAAGTTATTTTGGTTGATTACGGAATGTATTTTAAAATCAACTTACATAAATTGGCTAGCGGATAAATTGTATACTGCTTTATAATGATTATACCGTACAAGATTCAATAACTAGGTAACTTTACAGTATTATCTGTATCATGTGTCAACTTGAGATTCTTGGGGCGACCACAGAATCCAATATAATGTTTGTTTTGCAAAAACAGTGTCTAAGAGGAAATTCTCCACAACGCCTGGAATTTTATTGAGAGGATATTTCAGAGACGTCGTTTAAGACATTAAATGATTTAAAAGTTATTCTGAGCAAATAAATAACTTTTGAATAAGTGCAGGAGCAAGTCTACTCGTATGCGGATAGCTTAAGAGCATATTTAGTTTATTTGAACGAAATATTACTAATCAGGGGAATATAGGTTCTGCCCCTGCGATGAGTTTGGTTGTCAGTTTATCGAGGGAGCGTTGTGTGGTATGAGGTATAAGTATAAGTACGTTTACGAGGCACGAGCACGTTGGGGCGAGGATACGTACGTTGTACGGTATCGAGGGAGCGTTGTGTATATCGTTAGGGACCTGTCCATTGTCTTATCAAAATAACGCTTAGTTCTTACAGAGTAGGCAACGAGTAAATAGATATGTCGGTAATTATAAAACCGCGTTTAACTTATAGTTTCATACCAATGCATGTTACTGACAATTATGAAAATATTAAAATACGTTTAAAATTTATTTATTTTATTTTATTAGTATCTTAACAAAGTAGCTTTCGCTGTGGTCGTTATCCTCAGTACTTTGGGAGGGACGTCAATCATTCGGTCCCGGTTGTTACGGCAACTGCTCTCGCCCACCAAAATATACCTCATGAAGAGTTAGTTGCTCTTCATGAGATTTTTTTTTAAATTAAAGTTTATTTATACAATAACAAAAAATCATGGTTTTCATATCCATCATAGTGGTTACATGTGCCGCTTTGAAAGTAGATTATCGAGAGAATTCAATTTATTTCGGAAATTCGTTTATTATTGTTGCATGAGCGACACCCAGTCACGTGGGAGACTGCGAGGACATTATAATTACACTGTACAGATGTATGCAGCGTGATGGAGATATAGAAACATGTTTTCAATACTGATTTTTTTTTTAATTATGTAATATTAATTTCAAAATATTATTTTGATGTAAATGATAGTAATATTATTAATGTATAATAAAAGATTTTGGTGCCCGTATTATGGTATTATAGAATATAATATATATTATAGAATATATATGTCATAAAAATTTCAAAGAATCTTAGCAAGATCAAAGCATACGTCCAAACGATCTCAGTCACCGTAGTATAATGAGATCGTAACAGTAGCATTGTTAAGTGGACCCGCTGCGAGTGTACCGGCGAGCTAGCACGCCATACTTCAGTTAAAACTATTTTGTGCTCGTGTCGTAGCGGCGTTGTTATCGGGCGAAATAAAAACCTCGCCGTGGTACGAGGCACACAAAGCTGGGAAAGGCATGCCTGAGCCGAAACAACAGCGGAATTCATTGTAAACGGAAAGCTTCGAGAATTATTTAATACGTCCAGGTTCACTGTATCACGTATATACGTACAATATTTTAGGTGGGGGAAAAAGTCTATATAGTCGAATATAGTATGTACAAACTTGTAATATAATATAAAGTATCTGGCTGGTTTTCAAGACATTAAAAAGGTGACATCAAAAAAAAATCAAATTAGGGAAATTTTGTTTCCCACTATTTTTCACTATTTAACTTTCTATTAAAATAAGCGAATCGAATGAAGAAATTAGATACATTTTAGTACAAAAAGGAAACAATGCAATACAAGCCGCGAAAATAATTTGTGACGTTTATGGACCTAAAGCAGTGTCAGTAAGAGTAGCACAAAGTTGATTAAAGAGTTATCAATGCGGGAATTTTGATGTCAAAGATGCATCTTCCTCTGGTCGCCCTGTGACGGATAAAATGAAGAATTGACCACAAAAGAACTTTTACCACAAATTAAATTGAGATGTTTACTAAAATAACTGTTCCTTATAAAAAGTCTGAGTTCATTTATTTCAGTTACACAAAAACAAATGTGTTTTCTCTCTGTTTGAGCTTCCTTGTTTTCAATGTATAGAGCTCGGCTTATAACTTGATTACTTTGTTGTAACAGTTTCACAGCGACGAGCTCCAGATACAACTGTACAAAATTATGTTAGCGGATTTACGAGATAAATGGACCGTGATTGTGTTCTTTTACTGTCAATAAATTAATAATCCTTTCCTCAATCATCTCTTTAATACCGGCTTTCTTTGATTAAATCAAGGTCAGAAGAAAAGATACCTTGTGCTTCGACCGGAGATCTCAAAATTGAACAATACCGATTAGTCAAATTACTCGATTAAACCATGCTACTACGAGGCCGAGGGTGTGCAGCGTTTGCGGAATATAAACACGGGGCATCAAAATGTAAAGGAATAATAACTAAAATTATCCAAAATGAAACTGTCACCACAAAATGGTTGCCGTGCGCCGTGCGCCGTGCGCCCGACGAACACGAACACGCAACCTTATAATATGGAACGGAATATATAATTATATTAAATCAAGTAGAAACGACGTTGTACAATAATAAGAATTATAATTTTGATATCGATTTTGGCCTATTCAAAGTTATAGCTATTATTTATTAGATTCTAAGCTGTCGTTATAAGTCGCACTTACAGAACAGAAGACTACATTATTCCTCATTCGTGTGAATAATAGATCAGATGTAAGATTCTCAACTTAGCTGGAGCATAATCTCTCCTCAGACAGAGGATGTGAAGCAGTTATTAAACTAGTATGGGAAACGTATTAAATTTTAAAAGAACAATTTTGATGTTACAGTTAATGGTGAACGGCGTACAACTATGACACAGTTGGTGGAGTTGATCGAGCACCTTCTTATAGCTGGTGTCGAGGCAGCTCTGGCGTCAGTTTGATCGTCTACTTGTACGACTATTATTGTCAACAATTACTGTCCTTATCACAATAAACTTGGAAATGTATGAGCAGAACACAATTCTCTAGCCACTATATTGTACTGAGACTCATGTTATACTCCCTTGCAGGAATACTTGACATAAGCAATGATCTGCTTAAGGGAGGTTGATGATCATTGATGATGGTCATTGTCAACGATCCTCCTGTCCTAGCAGTATCATCGTCATCATCAATATCCGCCGAGAGACATCCACTGCTGGACATAGGCCGCCAAGGATTTGCTAGTAGACATAATTTTACAATGTCATAAAATATTTGTCGTCACCAGTACGCGGCCATTATTCTGGTGGCTGTACGTCTTAATAAGGTCGAGAGTCCGGCGTCGGGAGGACAATGTTCAGTATCCGCGCGCGTCCATTGCTCACGCATACGATCCAGTAATGATTGCGGGTGTTGATTTATTAGGGCTCGCTCGGACGCCGCCGATGACCGCCTGTCATTGATGTGCACTCAACAGGATAAATGGACAACGTGTCCGTTATATTCTGTGTATATGGTAAATATGTCAGTGTTCTTTTAATTATATTAGGTATATGCGAGTAGGTACGCGCGTTAAAGACACTATTCATATGCGATGAATGACTTTTGTTTTTTTATTTTTTTTTCTCTCTCTTTTTAATTATATTGTTGATTGTCAATTATTTGATTGTTAATTATCATTTACTTAAATATGTATTGATATATTTTGAGCAGACCTACTTCAGGCTACCTTCTTGACTTCCTGATACCTTTTAAAAAAATATTATGTATTTCTTTAATTGGATTATGTCTGGCTAATTCCATTATATTCTGTATATATAAAAATGCTGTTAAAACAATGTTTAATTAAATAAATATATCATTAGTATACGGAGGAGTATCAGATCACAAAGGAAAGTACAGAATATGAATTTTTAGCATGATATTTGTGGTAGATGTTCAGTTTGTTCAACTTTGCAGTGTTATTTGTGGCTAACTGTTACGTCCGTTCTGTCAACGAACATTCTTTTTAAATCGTCCGTAAAAGATGGCTTATATTATAAAAACACGGGCAAGCACAGCCTTGCTTAGCTGTAAACTAAACGGTAAATGCGTAAGATACATACGATAGTTAGCAAACTGCTGAGCCACCGTTCGGCTGAGGGAGTCCTCGTCCGTCATCGTGAGTGGTGACTTAGTGAGCTCGTCCGCACCGCAGACGTGTCGAAAGTCGAAACTCTCCCTTTGCATTCCGACACCGGATGTCTGCCTGAACATGTCCCTTCGACTTAAATTGGTCTCATTATACTTTTAAATATAGTAGGCTACGATGTGGTAGCGCAATGTTACATAACCACTGTAATGGCGCCTATGTGACGAAGTTATCACAGTTTTTGTGCTTTCGAAACGTTATTACTGGCATTATATTAGTCTAATTGCTTACTGGTTTGATATTTGTATATTACGATGAAAAAGGAGTGTCTGAGGTCACTGACCCTGAGCACGTTTACGATGAACAACCAATGAGACAAACAATGTATTAAAGGATTATATACGAACGAAAGGTTTAACTTTTCGCAGCCAAAGTGCAAAAGTTTTCCGTATATAAAAGCTTTATTTTAATACCTTGTAAGATTATTTTTGTTACTTTAAACAAAAAAGAAGTTATTCGTGCTGACGTCAGCAGTCAGACCGCCGCGGGAGGAACATTGCCTCTGTTGAGAAAAGTTATATATATTATGTGCTACAGCTATATTATGTACTCTAGAATAGCCGTATTGTAATATATAATAGCTAATTGCATGGCTATACTAAATCTGTGGGCTCGCCTTACACTGTGATCTATCTAGTGACTGACTGATGAGCATATCTTAATGTTCGTAATATTTTTAGATATTGCGCTATTGGTTGGAGAACATAATTTTACATATATTGTATCATATTTAAATTGGACTTACATTTTGTTCAGCTTCAATATTTTATTAATAAGTATTTCATGAGCGTCGTATACTTACACAATAGTGGTTTTATCTCTTTTTTTTAATTTAAAGTAATTCGAAGGAACGTAAAAACGCTGTAGCTATGTACAAGACATTTACAATGGTAATTAGTATGGGTTTTAGTTAAATGGGCTTTAGTTACTTATAGGTGTTTCACTAACGTTACCAAGACGTTGTATACTGTACTGTTTTTTCTATAGTATCCAGCCATGGCAGGAAGTCCTTATGATCACTGTCTGCCGGTTGTAGGGAAGTAGGGGGTGAGAAGAGGGTTGGTGACGGCGTGAATAATCCTTAGAACCGGCTGAGCGCCGTGAGACACTTTTAATATTTAAGATGCCACTCAAGGTGATTATACAACACGCCATATTTTTCTCATATATTTCTTTATGAATGATTAGTAATCATATTTGTAGGACTGGGTTAAAGGGGGTAGGGGTTAGGTTACTTTCATACTTTGTAAGTTTCATGATTAATAATCTATGATGTAGAGATGTATATACTAACAGCAGCCGACTTAGCCAGATATTAATATCCGTATTTATAGTATGAGCATTCGTTTATAGGTGAGATAATAAAATGTAATGACATTAACATTTTTGTAACGGAGTAGTAGGGTTGGCGGGGAGGTGCCACCATACTCTGGATATTATTGGTATGACTTCTGAAACAAAACTAACTTTATAATTTAACGATTTTTGCGTAGCAATATGTATGAATAAGGTAATTATTTAGAAGAAATTACAAATTAAATATGAAGAGCCGTGTTGAAAAACTATTATGTCAGACTTGTGTGCTTTCAAAGAAAATTGTTTCGAAATCAAGTTTTAGGTTATTTTATCACGATGCTCGCGTATTAAAATGTAGAGGAAGCTGGCGTACTGGTCTGCGTGCTGTCGTCTCGATTATGAACACAGCATCTTTCACTGCAATTGGTACCTGGATCTCCAGTGAAATTAGTTATATCGAGCACCTCCGTGCTTCGGAGCAAGCTAAGCTGGTGGCCCCGTTGTTACTGTTGCCGTTACACGTGGACCACAGACTATTATTATAAATGGCCGAGGAACCAGCAACTCGTCAAGACTCCTGCGCCATGAGGCCTCAAAACAATGGAATGAATTTAAAAAGCTTCTGCGATATCTTCGCTAAGGGAATTGATAATCATTTAATCAAGTGTAAACTTTTCATCACCTTTATTCCGACGGAATAATGTCCAAAGTATCAACTCTATACAATATTAGAATTGCGATATTTTTTAATTTAAAATTTGTCTTTAAATTTTTTTCCCTTGTATAATTTTCAGGTAAATAAACAATAACTGTTATTACTCGTGCAATCAGAATAAACGACAGTTGGACAACTGCAATGTTACTATGGCACAAGTCAGGTCGCGGCCAGTACACAAGATGATCGGTAATTGTACCGGTATACGCAGTATGCAGCATGAGCTCAGCATACATCGTACAGTCTTGAACGGGAGATCTACTCAATAGTAGTTACAAGAAGGACTGTGAAGTGATTTTTCTTTCAATTTATTTGATGAACAAATTATTGCTCTGAACTCCTAGGAATAAGATTTCTTCCTTAAAATATATAAACTTGTCTGATTTTTGGCCGCATTTGAACCTTACAAAAATAATCCTATTTATGTCGAATACCGCATTATTTTCATTTGTGTCCAGTTTGCACATATCGTGATTGTCTCCGCTGGACCGTGGAGCCGACGGCGGCCGAGCGCACCCGAGCCTTCACGGCTCATTGACGCGCCGCAAGCGACGGTGACCATGCTGGTTCTATGAGATAATAAAATATTATGAAACTTAATGCTTATTATATTGGACGACGTTGAAGGCAGCGTAGGCTCTTGAGGTTTAAAGGAATACAATTTGAAAATGATGAGATTACCCATTAAAAAAACCAGTTGTTAACATGCGCACATGGTCATGGAATTTTTAAATGACAATATGATAACATTTTAATATTACATAAAAAGATGGTTGGAATTATAAATAATATTATTTTACATTTTTGCAAAATACCAACATTCCTAACGATATTTTATTTTCAACGCAGTTGTAAAGTGAATCTTATTACATTGATATTAGGGTCATAACCCAAGCTGTAACACAATGTCCCTCGTAACATACACGTGGGTAAGAGAATTATCCCTACAAAGTTAGATTAGTACCTCGCTACAATTTATATGCGAGTACTCAGAGCATTCTTGATTAAACTGGGATAAACAGATATTATTTATACATCATGAAGGCTAGTCAACGTGAGTATATTTGCTCTGACGCATGCATCGCGTCGTGTCGTCATGTCCGCATCACGAGCGCCGCCGAGTAGCTCCGACGCGCGCCGAGCGGGCCATACTTGTGGCGCCGTAGTATGGATGCAATACAGAGGAAGGTAAAAATAATGACCTGTTTTAATTAGCACCAATTCCAAAGAAATAATTTAAAATTGGATAACTTCTCAATGTGACTTATGTTGTTGCCCTTTTAGAATAGAATATATATATTTTAGTGTTTTGAAGTCGGTTTTAGTTTATTTAAAATTTCTTTTTCATAATTTCGATTGGTAAGTTTCGGAATATGTCTTCATGAGAACTATTAGGAAATGTTTGTTTGGTATACTTACAATATAAACTCATCTTTGTACTTCCATCGCCAATGGGAACAAGGCACTCAGTGCTTCATTACTGCATAAATTATTTATTATCATTAAAGTGGACGTTACAGTATTCAAGTCGTATACTGGATTATGCACAGATGCGCTGCCGTTGTACAATGTTTGGTGTACACTATTTATTACTCGCTGTACATTACTACTTGTGTGAGTATGTTATTAACTTGCTTTTATTATTAATTTTAACTATCCATTTATATTGGCTAATGACACGCTGAATAAAATTAAATAAATAACTTCATACTTTTACAGTTATATCCATAACATAAGCTCTCAATGATGCTTACTTTGGGCTTGTGTGTGTGCTTGTTGTTATTGTATTTGGAATTTGTATTAAAATTTTATGTCAAACAATTCCATACAGTAGATAGCCTTCCGCCAAAGGTAACACTTAATACTACAGATGCGTCGACATTCTGGTGTCAAGAGATCCCTCCCGAGCCTTGTGGCTTGAAAAATAAAATAAAACATTTTATAATTACAAAATTCATTCACCTCACACTGAAGAGAACTGTTCCACGGCAAAGTCAAAGTCAATATATTTTATTCATCTTTAGTACATATATATAACCTTATATACACGGCCAAAACAAGAATAGTAATGCGAAGCTACCAACAAGGATTATAAGTCGCGATTTGTTGTTGTTGCGATTATATCTTTAACATTGCGATTACAATATTAAGGCAAAAATCTTCAGAAGTCTGAGTAAAGCTGCTTTCGCTATGGTATGTTCCTGAATGGGTCAAACAATATTTGTTATCTTGAGCAACTCCGTACCTCGGAAGATACTAAACCTGTTGGTATCGTTTGTTACAGCAACAGCTTTCGTCCAGCAATCCACATTAGGCCGTCGTAGTAGTGTCATGGTCTTAACTTTCATATAGGAAGGTCTGGCACAGCGGTGAGACGTGTATATGCCCGTTACTATACCTGCTCGATGTCGACACGTCTCGACCCCATGACTGCCGGAAACTCTGCTCATTCGATTAATACTTATTATTTAAAGGCCACACTAAAAAAACTTATTTGTAAATACCCGGTTGATACCCACTTAAAATATCACTATTACCTTTAATTATATTTGTTTATTTTTCTCATACATATTTCCTTGTTATGACGATTTAAAAGAACTTAGTAAATAAGTCTATTTAAATAAAGATATTTTGACTTTGACTTATTTTATATTGCTTTAAAACCTTAAAATGGTTTCAATGCATTCATTTCGACACTCCGTCCACAATTAACGAAAGCCGTTCACGCCAATTTACTAAATATAACTAACTGGAGCGAACAATGGCCGGCACGCACGTAACCCCCGTAACGCCCACTCGGCCAAGCTCAGTGCTTAGTTCAAACATAACAATAGTGTGACGTTTTAACTGCCTTAAGTTAAGTGCGCCTTCGTTTTAGTATCGGAAAGTTATCGAGCGCTGAGTCGATGGTCCGCGGCCACGGGCCGGGACGATACGACAATATGACGGCATACAATGGACCTAGGCGTACTTTGTAGCAGAAAGGTGATACACGGACAGCGATCGACTCTGTAAGCATTCTCCGAGTTAAATTAAGTAATGTGCCTCTTCTGAATTGTATTTCAATAAGGCAGGGCTAGAAAGAGAGGGCGAAGAGGGAGAAGGAGTGATTTAGGAAGAAAAAGATTATTTTAAAGTACATTTTATTTGATTGATTGAAACTGAAAGTTATAGTACCCCAGTTATTGCGTTTATGAGATACCTATGGTTTTGAATATAGCACTTTACTCTTCCGCGGTTACTAGCATAAATATTTGAATTAGTTAGTTATGTGTTCTCGATACGACGTGTTCCGATCTCGAGCTTACGTACATGCCATGGTGACGGGCGAACTGCTGCGACGCTGAGAATAATAAATAGTTCAACATTATTGTATTATGACATGGTTCATATTAATTAACTTTTGAGGCCAACTGTTTATGTTCAAAGTTAAACATATAGAAAATACTTTTTTGATAGTTTTTAGACAATTTATTTAGGTCTAATGTGGTATATATTAAATTTTTCATTTGTTAGTAATTAGTGGTAATTATTGTATTAAATCTAGAGACCTGTTGAGCTACCAGTCTCCCGTGCCATTGTTATTTGTGAAGGTCTTTACTGATTGAAGGTATTGTGGCTTCAGGTTTTAAAGTGAATAATTATCCAACGAGCTAACTGGCACTGCTGGTCCTTCTGCGTGTGCTTCAGCATAATTATGGGTTGTAATAACACCCTCTTCCACTTCACCTCTTTACGCCCCTAACACCCGCCTTACTACGTGGCATGCCGAAATTAAGCCGAATAAAACATTATAGCTGAATTGTTAATATACTGTTAGTTTCATTCATATTTAATATTATGTGAGTCCGACGGTACTCATGGTGGCTCGTAGTACATCGTCATCGGCAAAGAAGAGTATGTGCATTTTGATGAGTCAGTTTCTTGATCTTAATCAGTATGATAACTGATTAAGATCAAGTATGACTGATACTGTGACGATTTTTTTCGGCTAAATTGTTCTATTTAATACAAATTTACTGAACTACTAAATAAGAATATCACTAAGTTGTTATAATGTAAGTCGCTCACGTCAGGCGGCCGATAACCCTCGTCACGTCACGTGACGCCGCGTCCCGTCACGCGGCGTGACGGCGCGGCTCTCGCACTTTGGCTATTGTTCATTTGCTTCACGGTTACTATTGACGTGACATGCGTGTACAACTTTATTGATGCCAATAACGATGATGGTTTGATAAAGTGACGTGTGCGAATGCAAGCTCTGGTGTAATGAAATATTAAAACTAAAACAGAGGGACTTTTTAGTGATTTGAATAAAGCATACCTTAGAACTGAATCGATTTGATCGCTAATGAATCCAATAGGATTGTAGTCTGAGTTTAATCTAAAGATTCGGATGTGAATGAGGATGAATCAAGCTAACTCTAGCATATTATAAATGTCCAAATTCTTGGGTAAGCTCAAGAATATTATTATAGATTTTATTTGGCAACGCTCAAGATGGAGGTTCTATAGTTGCCTACTTACTTACTAGATACATAGCATGTTGCAAACTTTATTTGAGAACAGCTAATCAAAGCCAGCATGTCGCGTTGAGTGACGCCAAATCCCATAAAAGTTGTCGTCGGAGACACTACACACGATGTCATCGACGTTAGTTGTTTGACTTGTTCTGTAAATGGAAAAGCAGCAGCTAAATATATATGTGTATATATTGTTCCCGCGGCGAGCGTCCACGTCGACGGCGGCGCGTCAATCGATAACACCGCGGATCTTGTCCTAATCTAGCGGCCGCCCTTCGCGGCACTTTACGATTTCCCACGCTCCGAAATAGTGCCTTTGATGGAATATTCGACATTACAATTCTTTTCGGCCTCCCCACCCGGCCTTCCTCCTCGCGAAATAGTCGCCGATCAAAAAGTTGACTCTGACTAAACTAAACTTTTTGCTATTTCTATTACTAAATTAACTTTAGATTTATTTCCTTGAAAATATACATCCCGGATACTTAACGCTACGTAAGATTAGAATGAAGCGATAAAGTAATGGAGTTAAAGAGAAAATATAGCTCCTAGCGAGGGTAATAATAAAGTGCTCGCTGAGACCCGCTTAGCTGTTTTATTAAGAGATTGAACGTATAGTTGTGGCTGATGTTTTAACGAAGTGGGTGTTAAACAAAGCGGTTAGTGACCAAGTGCGTGCCCTGTCGGCGCTGACTCAGCCAATATGATACCTATTGTAACAGCTACGATTATTTCATGACGTCATTCGGTCGATATGTGCGACTGCGGCGCTATAAATCAAGGACAATTTATTTGTACGCTGTAACGCTTTGTTGGGGTTTGTGTTTTGAGAGTAAATATATTATGTAGCCTTCATTATACTAATAAATATTATCAGGCTCAACGATAGTAAATCGTAACTTTTAATGTTCCGATTCGACGATAATGTGTGACATGCTTGCTTAGATATAAGTGGCAGCTAACACGGCGGTGATCGGTCAACGTCGCGGCCACATGCTGCAACAAGCTCGCGATGTCTCAACGAAAAATAAAACAAAGGAAAGACGTGGGCCCGGCTACGTTACAGTCCGCACATTGAGAGTAATGAATCCGTTCATAATAACTCTTATTACAGGCGATTAAGAATTATAATAAACTTTACACAGGTACCACTAGTTCTTTATTTCGGTGCAAAGGGAAAATCTATAATAGGGCTATAAACGGATTTTATCACATGTCAACGTTATGTAATATCAGCTCGTTTACCGGATTGTTAAGATTTTTAGGACAAAAAAAATCAAGAGTTTTAAAATGACTTTCAGATGGATCAAATATATAAAGATTTAATGAGTATGTACACAATAATAACATTAAAAAATAACCTCAAAAAATAATTTATATACATCTTTATATATAATTGCAATGCAATTTTAGCTCCATTGTCACTTTACTAGGCACGTGATCAGAATATAAATAACTAAGATTTGATGAATACAAAAACGATGATTGTCCTTTTCTTAAATTTTTTCACATTAATTATTATCCCTCAGGTATAATTATCAATTTTAATTTCAATTTTGTATTCAACGTAACTGACGGTTTGATCCCATGGAACGTCGTCGGTATATCGTAGCACGTAGTCTCCATCTTAGTAAAGATAACGTGACCGTGCTACGAATATGCTACGACAGTACGCTACGCCTGCTACGATGCTACACCGTAGATAAAACATGACGTAGGTGATGTAGACGAGAATATAATACACCTTTTATTGAAGTTAACCCCTTGATATAAAAACTGAACGTTCTTACACAAATATAATAAGTTTCAAGAGTGTTTGTTTGATATGGATGATATGATTTCATGAACTTTATTGTGATTAATTGTGAAGCTAAATAAATTTAATTTGATTTGCACTGTCTCAATACTAATAAACCCGTAAAGGTTGTTGGATATTTTTAAGTTCCTTGTTAGCATAAATCCCTAAAAAATGTATTGAGTGACGTCTTTATAGCAATTCATAATGTTACAAGGAAAATCATATAACTTGGTTTTTAAGCAGAAGTTCCATTAATGTCTTTTAAATATACGTCTAAGTGCGCTCCGGGGTTTTAAAGAAAATCTTTTGTAAACAGCATTATGTGTGACGTCACGGATTGCCACGGCCGAGACATCTTCTACTGCGTCATACCTATTGTTACTTACGTTCATTACGTTGTTAATTATGTTCACTTTAGTTGACATACAAACTTATGTAAATGTTTGTTAGTTTAATTTGTATTCTATGATAATAGAAAACTATAACAATGTTAATATAAAACATGCACGCTTAACACCTCGTACGTGTGCACATGTTTGGATGTGGTATAACACTATCACCAAGTACATATTTTCAATACCGTCCAGATGTGTTAAAACCACAAATAAAACACTCATACATTATCATCCATACATAAGGAGACCACATTGTTAAATATTGATATCTTCCAGACAACCTTGAGTAAAAGTAATATGAATCTATCAGATTGGGCGCAAGACAATTGATAAGTGCTCATGGCGAGACATTATAAGTAAGTAATAATTTAAAACTGTGTTAAAGTAGACCGCCGTCTGTGAGGGACTTCACTCATGAGCATCAAATTATATAAGCAAAACCTGTAACCTGATAATTTTTGTAAATGTTGTAGAGCTGTGTGATACACCCAGGATTTTGAGATCGATATATATACATATAGATAAATATAACGTTTTATGTTGCTTTTGAGTTTTTTTTTACTTTTTTGTTTTTTTTATTTATTATGTTTTATGTACTTGAAGTTTGTATAAAAATAAACGTAGATGTTAACCACTCGTACTTGAACTAATTTAGCTTTTGTAATAGTGGGAATACTTTTAAATTATTTTGTAACAAAACTGAAATGTCATTCCGAAATGTGTGAAACAAGAAAGTTAAATAAAATTATATTCCGCCGACGCCGGAACAAATTTGAAATTATCTAATTGTCTTGAATATCAAAGGAGGTTCTTCACGGCTGTTGGCTGTTGCGGCTATGAAAGCGTCTGTAGTTTTACTGTGGAAAAATATTTTGACAAGGAAGAAGAGAGGTTTGTAAGGAAAAGGGGAGGGATATAGATAGCACAAATAGCTCATATAAGTAAATTATTCTTAAGTTATATTCATTTCAAGCCAAGTTCCTACTACTTTAAAAGAATACTCCTTTAAAAGACGCATTTAAAGGCTTTTCTCATGCAGCACTAGCTATACAAGCACGTGGACTCCTCGTACTGCTTACCAGTTTCAAGTTGGCTGTGCTTTTCATATGAAAAGACTTGTACATGTTAATTATAATTCATATTATATTTATCATGTTATTCATATGAACAATAAATTTGTCAAATCTTATTATAACTAGTTGTTCGGATTTATTAATTTTTATTGTAGGTGTAATTGGCGGATTAATGTCTAAGGCATACAAGTAGACATAGTAAATAAGGCATATATGACGATTAAGAGTAAGAGAAAAAAATATATTATTATTATTGAGTGGCATTCATAGTTGAGTCACGACGCTGTTCTCAAGCGCACGTCGCAAACGTGCTACGTTCCATTTCACACATTATATAGTTAGTAAATACGTAAGCGCGGTCTCAGTTTGCAAGTTCCCACTTTACGGCGGGCTACGGCCGAGTTAGCACTTTCAGTGGGCGTTACTATAACATGTACTAAACCTATTTTGTAGCATTTGAAAGGGCACGGAATGCGGACCAATTCCTCAAAAGTACGACGTAGAAAGAAAACTAATTTCAAGGCAAGACAAGGACTCGCAACGGTCTACAACACGCACGTAATTTGATGCCTAAATAGGCCCTCCTTTTTAGGGATCAAATTATATATACATACATCGATATAATATATAATTGGATGCCTAAAAAGGAAGCACTTTCTCACTCTCAAATAATAAGATCTTCGAAGATATACAACTGAATTCTTTAATACATTTTAATATGAATCGTTTGGCTATACGTTGGCAGCTCGGTTGATATATACTAGACTATGTAAACTTTCCTTGATGGCGTTACTTGCAATGAGGACAGATTCATGCAGAGAGATTGCGCTCGTTTCAGAGCTACCGGAGTGTGTAAATTTTTAGTACAACTTTAGGAATCAAATAAAAAATAAAACATTGTAGTATTAACTTAATCGTCCTCAATACTACTATTACTAAGTTCTCTGGCCCTCCCTAGGACGAGTATATCTCTATTCTAAATAAAGATTGAGTACAGAATGAAAAGAAACCAACACGAGTTGTACTGAAAGTTGACATGACGCATGAAACCTTTTTATTAATGAATCACATGAACATAAAAGAGCCTTCTAGACTCCTTGGGGGCTACCAAAGTAGGTCAAATATTGAGATACTAAGATAAATAGTAACTCTAGAGGTACCAGCGTCATTTCATAAAGTATATCTCCTGATTTAAAAAATCACTTTTATTAAGAACTGTTTAGGTCGGTCTAAAATACAAAGAGTAACATTGCACTCGCTGTCGTCTGTACCTCCCAAGAAACACGACCCTTATGAGGAAACTTAGGCACTTCAAGGTCGTTCTCTAGTTTTGTACAGAGAGTAATCGGCGAAGGGCCTCACTGTGACCTGCGCGATGTACCTCACGCTCTGGTGATACAACCTTGTATCTGTACGACATTAACATTAACAACATACTATCTATATGTCACCGGGCAAAGACCACAGACAACTTTTTCCCTGAAATCTGATTTTGACGCATCAGTCTTAAAAATTGCTTCGGAAAAAGCTGCATATGTCAGTTAAAACCGCATCAATATCCGTTTAGTAGCTTCGGATATTATTGTATAAGGACACACGGACAGACCGACAGAAAAGAAGATTAAAAATTATTTTTTGTGTGGGTGATTATATTCAAACAGAATCGCAATTCCTACAGTTTTATTAAATATATTGATTATATTGATGAGCGGTAGTTATCATATTTATCACGGTTATCGTTTCCAACATAAGGTCATCATTGATAGTTACTTCGTTGTCCTTACATGCTGAGATTGTTACGTTTTCAAATGCAAATATTACTGAGAACGCTCTTTATATTCCGGTTAAAAATAAAAAATGGCACAGTGTGTACATAAAACGGCAGGACGCCGCACTCTGAGGCACAGTGCCCCGGATGAAGTGCCCACCAAGTCTCAAGCGGCTGCCGCGGAACCTCGTACGGCGTCGTATTTCATTAGTAGCGTTTACTGCGGCGCCATTTGCACCGACGCTATTATGAGAGCGGCGACTGGCTGCGACGAATTGGTGATGAGTGTCCACACGATATAATATGCTTTAAGCATAGACTTACATCAATTGATGTATACTGAATGGCAGCTCCTAATAGCCATTGTTGACACCGTCGTCGTTATGCTAAACACTACTTGTACGGTTTCAAAAGGTATTTAACTCATTTAGAATAAACCTTCACGGTGGATACAGGTGGAATCGCGAGCGACGCCGCGTTCAGATACTTGTTTTATAGTAAAACGGTTATAATTTACTGACCTGCTACTTCTCTTTATATATATAGTCACTTGTTTCTGATAAGTTAGTTTTTCAAATGTAAAAGAAAAAGTATCAACTCTCTTTGGGCAGACTACACTAGAACCTGACATTATACTGCAGTACAGCTGTGTACTACATTGTTCCTTGAAAATAAATATTTGTCAAATGTAATGGGTTTCAGCTAATTTATTAGGATCTCGGCACACGTAAACTAGCTACATTGTAAATAGACAGCGCACACATCTCGCTACAATAAGTTCCATTTGTCATGCAATTTTTGCTTCGATCAGTTTCGTCGAGCACCAGTCAAATGATAGTGTTACCTGAGAATGTGAAATTAGACTCAGATAAGTCCCATTACTGACGGGTCGTGTGTTATACTTACACGTGTCATTCAAATGACATTTGACATTTGATGTTCGTCTTAATATACTGTAAGTAGTGGGAGCATTTAGATAAAACTAAAAGAATATTGAATTCATCTGGAACTTTTAAAATTCAATTTTTGTTGTAAAATAATTCTGTTGTGCTTGGGTTGAACGATCTTGATACTTTGTTATTCACTTTATATTCTGAAAAATATTAAAATACCTTCTCCTGTTTAAATTGGACTGTATTCTTTTTATTCTAATAAACATTTTTATATATGTTACTTGATAAATGGTAATGGTTGTATTGTTCTCATCATGATGTTTGCCGCGAGAACCTCACTATTTTTAATGCAGTTAGGATTATATAATAAAATGATCTCCATACAGTTCCAAACTTGGCAATAACTCAGCTTAAGCGGGATTAGTGTGGACCGCCAAAACTGGGCCAGCGCTAGTACAGTCAACAGGAATAGATTAAGATCATCACATATCGGCGAGAAGAGCTATATTATTAATTATTCAAAAACAATGAAAACATTTTTTTTTCAGATTTATGATTTTCATAAAAGTTTATTTTTCATATTTATGAAATTCAAAACCGATCATTAACTTTTACTATTCAGTGTACAATCAATAGGAACTAAAATGATCACTTATGAAAATGTTTTTATACTAAGTGCGATTTTGGTTGATGTGTTAATTAAAACGATCTTCTGTTGGCCGTACAATAAGGAGGTATTTAGTAGAGTCTGTTGTAATGTTTCAGCAAAATGACTTTTAAAACTTGGCTTGGAGTACTTGCAGGTCGGCCAGTACGTAGGAGCCCGGGCGGAGGAGCCTGGGCGGAGGAGCCTGGGCGGAGGAGCCTGGGCGGAGGAGCGCGCGGCGGGGAGCCGGCCGTGGACCAACTCTAATAACTCTAACAGTCGTTTAGGGCTTTAGCTTGAACTGATTCGGGATAATTTACAAAAAACACAGCTCATAAACACTGAGGCGAGTTGTTTGACAAAAAAATCACTTTGCTCGATATGTCGCAGAGAAATGGGGAAACGAGGGGTTTTGTGAAATTTCTTAATTCTTTTCCACATATCTTTTGTAATAACGTTGTTTACGTTGTAAAGGTGTAAGGTAGAGCCAAGTAAGCGGGCAGAGTTAAATAAAACATGTTACAAACATGTCTCCGGGAGCTCACTAACACACACCGTTTATTGACAGACAGTACAGCCAGCAGAAACGATGCCTTGAAACTACTTGTAGATAATTCAACTATAGATAACTTGAATGCTATACACTTAAACTTTTAAATAGTCATATCAAAATGACCTTCAACTTTGATAAGAGTTTATTTTTATGAGACAGACAAGTATCCATTTTCATAATTCAATATTACCCTAAATTCCTTATTTACGTGGACATTATAGATGTATAAAATGTGAATGTATCAATTCAACCTTGTCAACCTTGGCTGTATGAGGATAACTCATACAGCCAAGGTTGACTTATAGTTGATTCGTGCGTATTTTGATCAGTTCATCTGAAAGAATCTACACAAATTGGTATTATTTTAGCACTGAAGAGCAGTTTTACAGAGAGTATAAAATAAACAAGGGGACTTCGTTACTTTTGTTTACATTGTTGAGTGTTGCCAACCTTACGAGTAAAAAGCTTGGGAAGACAATTTTAATTATTAATTAACAAACACAAAAAACAATTAATTACAACTTATTTTGGTTATAATTTTAAAACAAAACAATATTCGTCATGGTTGGTCTCGGATGAGTTAATGGTGGTATTATGATCCAACAAACTCCTTTGTATTTCTTTCCTACATGTTGTCCCATACAAGAGCCTGTTCCCAGCGATGGGATGTTTAGAGGATGTTATTTTAAAATGAACTCAAGATATATTATAGTTAAATCATATGTTTCAGATTACAAGTACAACAAAATCATGTTCGAAATACTGTATTTTTCCAACGGCTGTCAACCCTACATACACCTAATAGCTTTCCCATGTATCAAAACAAATCTTGGTTTTGTGGAAGTTGATTTTAATTGAAACTTAAAACGATGTCAGTGAAAGGTTTTCTAATTTGAAATATTTTATTTAAAAGATTATTATATTCAGAGTTTAAATACTGTGAGTAAGCCCTAATGCAATTTAATGAGTACAATGTCAATACTATTATAATCAGAGACTACGTCGTGCGTCGATCGGTCGATCGGTCGAACGATCTGTGTTCAAGTCACATCGGACAGTTGAAAGTACCCTACACGAATGTTTCAAAGGCGGCAGTGCGTGAATCTTATCTTTAAATACGAATGTAATAATTATAAATGAAAGGAAATATTGAAACAGACTATGAATGTAAGTAACAGTGATGACCTGAGCAGATAGTTCATTTCTTTCACTCACACCTATCATCTTGCCCAAATTAAGCATCATTAAGAGTTTGTGTTATGGGTACTAGATAATAGAGAATTATATAAAGTTATATGTACTGTGTAATGTAAATATAGAAATGTACTTAATACACATAAAAGCATCCATAAATCGTGAACAATATTCGTATTCATCATACAAATATCTACCCTCCGGGATTCCAACCCGGGACTTCTGGCTCAGGGGTACCACTTATGTGGAAATAAGTCTTGCCTTAAGTGGGTAAGTGATTACCATGTAGCGACTATAGCTATGGATGCTTGTAACAGGGGTGTCACTAATGCTGAATTGATCATGTTTATGAAAAACGTTTTTGTAAAGTAATTAAACTGATTTTAGTTATGTGTTATAACTTCACCTAGCCGCTGCCTAAGTTACGTTTGGTTACGTCGAGTGCTCCTACACACGACAGGTTTTAAATCTTCAAGTCTGCTCTGTTTGAAAGGTGGCAGCCCTGAGCTTGATGCTTCCGACTGTCAGTGAGTGTAATTGAATCGATGAAGATACACTCATATTGTTTTCTAGAGACTTCGTCGGGCGTGTTCGTTGCATTAAAAAGTTATATATATTAGTAGGGCGCTAGGAGACGGTGCTAAGTTAAAATTGGATTTAAAACAAATAGATGGGATGAGATCAGATTTGGTATGAGTACAGCAGGAAACTGTGACCCTTACCAGTTTATTAGTCTCGTCATATTTATAATTCCATTTAAAGTTACTAGTGGTAACGTTTCATACAACTTTTTGTAATGTAGATAAAGTACATCAACTGGATAAATATGAATGCTTTATAAATATAATTATCATATCAATGAGATATGATGTTGTTGTGTTCGTAAAAGTGTACGTATATGCAAGCTATACGGGGGCTAGTAGTACAAAAAAGTTATATCAAAAATAAACTTAGTTGCATACAAAAATTAAACAGAAAGAAATAATAATAATAAATATAATCAGGCGGTCTTATTACGCAAAAGCAGTCTCTTCCAGGCACATAAATAAGTTTAGACAAGAATAATAAATCAGTTTAGAAAGAATACAAAATAAATGTTTTATATACAATTATATTTATTATTTGTATACAATTTTCAAGACTCGTATGGTGGGATGGAAATGAAATGACTCGAGACATGATTTTTAAAGGATTCCCACGTGCGAGTACTCCTGATGCTCTCAAGGAGAGTACACCACGACGGACATCATGAACGGAAAAGGAATGGGAGGAGGAAATAATCAGTAGTGTGAGATGGTATATCTAAAGTAAGATAGAAGACGGCTCGAAGTAAAGAAATGGAAAGCAAAATCAGGTCTAAGGTAAGATGGAGAGGTCGGCAAAATCAAAGCAGTGTACAAGAGAGAGGACACGGGCAAGTGCCTGTCAGTCACGATGAATCCAATTTAATAGAGAGCGATAGGAAAGACTATGACCTATGTACTGTCTGCGTGGATTGTGTGTGATGTAGAAATGAAAATAAAGACTTTATCTATCTATCTATCTATCTAAAGAATATGGTTAAATTGCGCAAATTAAATATAAATACAATACATTAATTCTGCAGACGCTCAACTTGTCAAGTAGTTTCTCATATAGATCAGACGTCAGCATAGTCCATAATAGATTGTACAGGGGACTGGGAGAAGACAGTTTGATTTTGACTGTCCAAAAGTTACGAAACGTTACTATTGGATTTGCCGCAAACACATTCTTTCGGACAACCTCACTTTGTGGTCCAAAATTAAAGACTGATCAAAAGTAACACTTAATTTTTAACTGAATTCGAAAAATTAATAATAGTTCCGCTAAAATAAAAAATTGGTAATGCGCAGTAATCAAACCGAGACGTGAAGTAAGGAGGACATCTAATAATTGCTTGTGTTTAATACTTTCTAAAATCTTATTTGATACTTTTCATTACTATCAAAGAACAAATAAAAATGGTTCTGTGTATTTTGTTTAATTTTTAGATGGTAAAATGTAAGGCTCTTGGCTTGTAAGTGCTACAATATAGCGTCGAAACTAACACAAGCGTGGTGCAACAGATGGGACATAGCCTGCAACTTCCTTGTAAATAACTTCTACTAATAAATCCATAACATCGGTTCTCAAATCGAATGATCCAAACAGACAGACTGATAGCCGTTTCATGGTATATATATATGTCTCATGGATGTCCCCGAGATAAAAACTTCTCGATATTAGTACGCCGTGTGGGGGAGTTACCTGAATAGTTGTGGTGACTTGCCGGGACGTAATAATTCATGCACGAGGTCGGCGGCTGTATAAATCAACAGAGGTAGGAGACGCGGGGGGTGAGGAGGAGGGCAGGAGGCGGGTAGGCAAGTTTCTATACATTATATTATATCAGAAGGTCCGCTCCTGTTGACTGCATTAATTTTACTTCAAGTTTTTATAAGTAATAATATTTGTTATCCTAAATTATAGCTAAGGTGGCTAATATCTCAAGGTGCCCTAGCGAACTCATAATTGTTTCTCAAAATGGAGAAATAACCCTCCGCTCCGTGATCAACTGACGGGCGAAACCCGCGTGTTGGACGAGACGATGTCTGGTGTCAACAAAATGACGAGTAGTCGCTGAGCGACATTCAAATTTTAATTGGTTAGGAACTGTCCCACGGAATCGCCCCGATGGCTGTAGGAATGTAAGGCTTAACCGTAAGAAGGTAACCTTCTGCACGTTTCTGTTTAGATGTAGTCAGTAACTTTCCCGGCTGAGAGAGTTGTGATTGTTGATAATTGGTGAGGAGCGGTGACAGGCTATCTGTCAACGGCGCGGCCCGAGCGAGCAGCCCCGGCCCGCGTTGGTATTCTAGGATGGTACACAGGATATATCTTGTGGAGTTAGTAACTGTATTAGCGAGGCAAATCCCCGGGATCGGATATCAGTAATCTAATTGTGTCGGGTCGTAGTTAGGACACTACTCCTTGGGAAAGTTTTCGGTTTACTTGCTAGTTTCGGATTTTTTATGCGAATACAAAGAAAAGGTTAGCATTGACTAGTTGCGGGTCAGCGGGACCAATGATTTACATAAAAATTCAGGCTAGTTCTAGTTATTATAGAATATAGTAATAGTGACGTAATGAGAAAGGTCAAATGCAGTGAGATGCGGCGACGGCGCGGCGGCGGATGCGAGCACAGTGTAGTCTTTAATTAAGATTTCTTGAATGTAGCTTATATAGGAACATTTATTTAACAAGAAGCAATTTAGCCATTGATATAAGGCGGCGGGCCGGGCGTGACGCGCCGCTTCACAATGAAATAAAATATGTGTACAATAGGTTATTAAATGGATAATACTCTATATTTTATTAAGATTTAGTTTTTCTCGGCTGCATTGTTTCTATATTATTATAACTCTTTTGCTGCTGTTTCTAAGAAATCAGCGAGAAATATCAGAAATATTTCGGGGTGCAAAATAACGTCGTATTTAACTCTCCTCCCTCTGCTCCGACCTAACAGCTAGATAATGAACTATTGAGAGATAAGAGCACAATGAATGTCCTCGAGGATGCGATAACGTCTCGCTGTCACCTGCCCACCGTTAAGGTTGTCTCACACCGCGCCGACCGCATCAACAGCGTAGCCACTCGGACGAACGGTATCCGTCCGTCGACCACAGGTCGACAGACACATGAACAAGAAGTTAATAATGGTTTTTGTTAATTCACGAACATATTATTTTTGCCCGTTGTAGCATCATCTCACTCGAGAAACTCAGACGTCAATCGGGAAATTTATGTCAAGTGTCATATTATCATCACAAAGTTACTTACTGCCCTGATAAAATAGTTATATTCAATATTATCTTTACTAATATTATAAAGACAATCAAGTTTGTGAGGTTGTAAGAAGGAGTCTCTGGAACCACTAATTGGAATTTAAAAAAAAAATTGTGTCGCATAGTCCATATGATATTTGGGACAGACCACACTCAATGCGGGCGAAGCCGCGGGTATTTAGTAGAATATAAAGATTCATTAAATTAACCTACTTGGATATGAAAAAATCTGTGATGTCAACGATGTTATGAAATAAAGCTAAAATTACTTTATTTTATGTAATTAACGGTTTCGTTCAACAGCCGTGGCGGCCATATTAAGCAGTGCCTTAATGAAGCTTTGTATGTAGACATCAAAGAGCTGGTTTCAGTGGTTTAACATTTCCACCGTTCGTGAAGGAATCTTTATATCGAGGTGAGGTTTGCGGTAAGTTGATAAAATGTGGAAACACCTTAACTAGTGTAAGCTTCGTCTAAGTAAATTTATTCTTTTAATTAGTTAACTTAAGCTTTGTTTCAGTTAAGCAATTAAAAGGTTGTTATCGCTTTCAACCATTAAGCTGTATTTGGCCAGCGTGGTGGCGTTATGTCCCAAGCTGTTCATGTGTTTCTCTCGTGTATGAGGGTTTGCGACCAGCGTTAGGACGGATATGTATGATGATGTTAAACTTTATTTGCAAGATGCTGTATACATTTACAGTGTCCGACACTGAGGCGGCTGTGTCCAGTAATAGCATTCTGCAATATTTACATGATTGATAAGCTTGAGTTGCGCGCCGTTCTCCACAATCGGACCACAACATACATCCATGTAGGCTTTAAGATAATTTATAAGATGAAGAGTTTGTTCTAATCAGCAAGCTTGGAGTTGTTCTCTCTTTGTAGTTGGAAGCTAAAACATTATGTATTTTTTAAAGGATGCATGACGTGTGAAAGAGAAAGAACCTTCCAATGTCTTGTCCAATGAAAATCGTGCTACTCTTCAAGTACAGTCCTCCTGTCCTGAGAAGGGCAAAAGGCTCTTGATGAAATATTTTATATTGACTAAAATATTCCAATTGAAACAATGTAAATGTGTGTGGGTTGTCTTAATGTCAAATAACTTGAAGTTTATAAAACTCATTTATCACCCGATAAATTGATTTTAGTTTTGATGAATTTTAATATATTTGACATTACTTTATACCTGTGTTATTAGAAATTTCTGATATAAAAGAAATAATATATGTCAAATTAACAGTCAAATATTTTTAAAAATAATACATAAATATTGGAATGAAAATGTGTACAAGTCGTCACGGTGACGTCATCGCGGTGACGTCATCTTGTGAACGTTGCAGCATTGTGTGTTTGACACGTGACACTAACGCTAGATTACTTTTACACAATACAACGATTTCGTAATCAAACGAATTTGGTGGAGGAATTTCGTTGAATAGATTTGTTCACAAAATATGTGAGTAGCTACCACACAGATAAAAACAGAAGGCTAACTAACATTGACCGAAGGGTGAAGACATATACACTTTAGAACAAACAAATCTTAACACTACATTTGAAACAAATATAATGACGACTTTATATGAGCGAGCGGCGGTTTTCGATCGTTGTATGGAGCAGACAGATACCGACAATAATTACACTCGTATGCCAGGTAACAGGGTCCCGGGGGGCCGCGACCAGCCACGAAGCCTCGCACTATAATAACTATGTAATTGATACAAATTGCCCTCTTGTTTCTAAAAATTGAAAACTAGTAATGGTTTCGTATCATATTTCATTTACTTAATCGTTTTAATGAAAAATATTTCTAATGAAATAACTTATGAAAATTGGAATTTTATTATTAGGTTTTGGCTTTATAATGACGATGATCGATGAAGTAGTCAGCATCGAAGTAGCTTATTTATTCGGTGGCGGGTTCAAGTCCCAGTGGAGGCAGGTGTATACCTGATGAAGAGTAAACAAAAGAGTCACTCTGTCTTACCATCTAACATTATATTTATTATTTAGCTAACAGTGACAGCTCGTTGTAATGTTATTTTGTAAATTTTTGATAAAACTGTGCCATAGCTTATACTAATGATTGTACTTGAATCGAATGGTGTCTATGGGCGATGACTACTACACCATCAGACGGGCTTGGCATCTGAACTGTTTGTTTGGCATTATTTGTAATTAATATAAATTAAATTGTATTTATCTAAATAAATTAGAAATAAGATTTTCAGAGGTCGTCAAGGAAATATGCTAAGCCTAGTAAAAGATGCAACTTTAGCAGAAGCGATCAAGTTACCATTCAGCGAAACACTTTTGATACATAAAGCTAAAAGGTTTTATGATTAATATACAAGGTACAAGCTCGCGGCGCTCACGTGGCCGTCTTTGTGCGCGAGCGCTTGATTGATGATGCCAACTTATTAAGTTTGGTGCGATGCAATTACAACTTTAATAAGGAGGTATTTTTAGCACAAAACTTGTTGCCGGAAACGATGCTCTGTCGGCGGCGGCGGTCGTTGATGGATACTCATAATTTATTAGTTTGTCTTCAACAGAATATACCTTTTGGTGCACACACTTACACGGAATAAAATTGGAGGACTGGCCTCGAGACTGGAGAACACATTCTGATTCAAAAACTCAGAACTCATAGGATATTGTGATGTTCATTATTATTCATTTTTATGTGACTTTTTATGAAATGCGGAGAATTCTGGTATTTTTTGATTAATAAACATCAGTGTTTCTCTTTCTAACGGGGAACCAGCCTTCAAAAAAGGTTATGGTCACTTGACCCGAAATTGGGCGATTATTAACTTAATCCTTATACATTCCAACATAGCGGATGTTGACAAAAATATGCCGTTCTAATCAAGATCACTGGGTTAGGGTGGTTGTACCTGGTGAGTGCGGTGGTTTCGTCACCTTCGTGTTTGGAAGCGGCTTTGTTCACAAGAGAATATCTGTAGAAAAATACTAACGTGAGTTTGAAAGGCTGAAAAGTTGCAAAAGACTTTTTATACTTAAAAATTTACGTGAGCATAAAATAGATCCTTATCTACTACGAATATCTGTTAGATAAGTAATTTCTTTCAATATTAAAATTACAAAAAATTGCTATCGAGCAAATACTAATTTGTTCACTCTGTCGAGCATCCCGACTTGTTTATTTAAAAATATAACGTACATAAATGTATAATAACATTACCGCGTAAACTAGCGAACTAGGAAGGTACAAAAATACTATACTGACTCATTTCCTTCTTAAACGGTTTCACAAAAGTCCCACGTCCCAATAATAATATTGAATGAACACTATTATTACGAACCCAATAACGTGGCTTTAATTTACTTATGATGGCGGCGCTGATAACATCCGACGAATTTTCATTTTAATTATAGCTCTAGTGGCCAGAGCGTCTGTTACGTGTAGGAAATAAAATTAAGGCAATGTTTTGACTATCTAATTTAGATATACATATACATATAAATATTATCATTGATTTAGTATCATTGTATTATTCCAATGGATCAAAAAAATATCTATCGGATAACATAGTAAAACTCTTGTACACTCTTTATTAATTATATTATAATATCTAGTTTGCTCTTACTTCAACGATACGCAATTTTATAATTTTTGACTATTTTGATGTCTACTAAAGTATGAAACAAAATTATAAATTATTTTAACAAAATATTTTCTTAAACATGACGTAAGCATTGGCCCCACAGGGACATGAAACGAAATTGTAATGAAATTAAATGACATCTGGTGGGCAGTGGACTACACTCAACCAAGCCTGTCATCAAAAAGTAATTACTAACTAACCAACCTATTTGATATTCACATAATACTGACACGACAATTAAAATATCATTGAAAACACATTTGACGCACATTTCTAAGTTCGATTACTTCCACAGCGAAGCCTGATTGGAAGTCCTGAAGTATTTCGAATGGTTTCGAACAAATTGAATCTCTGCCGGAGAGTTTGTTAATGAGGAACAGAGAAATGTTTTTCAGTCGATGCGGCGTCACACGCAGGTGGCAGTGAATGCGTTTGTGGAGTAAAGAAGTGTCAATAATATAAACGATAATTGACATACAGATAGATAGACATTGATAGATAGACATTTTTTAGACAAATTTATTACATAGACAGACATATACACATATGACATGACACATGATATCATATATCATCTATCATCATAATATGATATGTCTTGATTGATTTTATTTATTTAAATTAATTTGTTTTATATTAATTATTTTTAGTATTACACAACCTTTATTACAACACGATTACAGTTTTATCCTAATTTCTATGTTCTTCTCCTAGTACAGTAAAACACAAAAGCCTTTATGAAAGTGGCGATTGAGCAGAGGCTTTGTGTATAAGACACATATAGTAATTGTATCTCAACCCGGATCCCGGGCGGGCCCACAACTATTTGTGCCGCGCTGACTGGGCGCCTCCTCGCTCTTCTTAAATAATATCAATTTATCGTTGTATTATATTACGTAGAGGACACTGTAACTTGCTGGTAGAGCTATATATTATGGTAGCTTTGAGGACCCTTACCGCATTCTCGACGTAGACATTATATATGAAAATATTAAGAGTACACAAAAGTCAGACTTGTTTGCAAAATTATTTATTGTCTTAATCTATTTATATAATCAATTATCATCATGTACGTAGAATACTCGTAAGAAGTCTTACTAAGTTAACTAGTTGATTAAAATTATATACAAGAAGAGCAGTAGAAGGAAAAATAGCAATCCTTATTAAAGATGATAAATATTAGAGTATCTCTCCTGTCATCTTCATCAAAAGCCTATTCTACTATATTCCACTGTAAGACGAGAGACCAAGCCAATCTTCTTAAATAAGAGAAAGGAGGTAATATTAAAATAATATCAATGATGAACGCAGAAGAAAGGAGACAAAACTAAAGTAGTGTCACCAAAGCGTCAAGAATATTTGTAAGTAGTTCACGACAGAGCCAGCTACAGCCAGTATGAGGTACAGTAATCCAATCAGCATCGATCCTATTTCTATTTGAACCAAAATAAAAGGATCCCTATTTATGGGCGTATTTGAAACAACGCGAGCTATAAAGAAATTTAATTTAAGGCCGTGAAAGGCAAGTCGGCCACAGGGAAGGAGGCTCCAATGTTATTGGTATTGCTACTGAAGTTGGGTGAAATATGGATATTTATTTCGAGCTAAGGGGCCGGCGCGGAGCACAGCTTTTGACTTTATTTTTACAGTTCATGTATCGTTTTCGTGCGCTGCAGCTGCGGAACCACTCTAAGTGAGTCAGGCCTTTGTCCGAGTGAACTAAACATAAAATCTTTACCGATCTAAAAACTGACTTAAAACACTAAAAAGGCAAACGTGATTGAATGCTAGAGCACAAATAAAGACTGTGTCTTAAATATCTCTCAGGGTGTTGGAATTATGGTAAAATTGGAAAATTGAGTTGTACCATTAATGGTACAGCAGCGTTCTGGCAATCAGTCCGTTGTATATCAGCATGTTAACCTCAAGGCTTCTCCGTTGCGATTTGATTGATGGCTTCACGCAATATTTAGATTTGGACTCCTACTCCCATAAAATATTTTGAACTGTTGCCTAGATATATTCAGATCAATATTACTACGAAAATTTTTCTGATCAATTTATGAGACTTCATATTGTTTCCATAATATACACAAGAAAACAACTAAAAATAAGTTTAAATATTAACATCATGGAAACGTAACTAAATTATTTGGTACAAATAATATTAGTAACTAGCAAAGTATTGTCAATGCGAGGCTACAAAAACGTGCAGTATTCATTTATTATGTTTATTTAAAGTGTTTTATTGCTTGGCAAAGGTAAGACACTGCTGGATTGACAGATAAGTTAGCTAATTACTAAAAGGAAAGAATACAGGAAAAATAATAAGTCTTCCCAAGACAACAGCCAACTATATACATCATCGACTATATGAGGAGACCTCAGGCAGGTCAACTCTATTTTGTACAGCGCCTCGGCTTGTTCTGATAATGGTAAAAGTCAAGATGATGTTGCAATATTTAAATTGAGTAAATGTTATGATGATAACTAAATATTGCAACGTGTGTCAACATACAACATTACTGTTCACTAAATATGTGACTCAGAATTCAACAAAACCTTACACCTACAAAGGAAAAAAACCTTTTTAGGCAATTCACCCTCTTAATATATATATATATATATCGGTATATATTATGAGGCAGCATTGTTTATTGTGGGGTGAGATGTGAATAAGCATTCAGATGAATTGTTAACTGTTCTTGGTTAAACTACTAAAGCTTTGGGAAAACGCTTGTAGTCTTTATTTTTGAGATATAATCTTATGATAATGGACACTCAGTTCGTCTGTGTGGTTCAGTGATGGTAGCAGTTACTCGAATTGAATGAAATGTGAGAATATGTTTTTTCTAGTCTCGATATTTTTGTAAAGATCTTTTAAACTGAATAAGAAAATTTACCTGGAACTTTACACTTCGACAGTCATCTGGTCCAAATTGGTATTCCACTGTTTCATTACTTTGATGATAAATGAATAATGACAACACCAAAAAGGTTGACGAGCTATAATGAAATGAGGATTCATTCAAACTGGATTTTAGTTTATGAACTTTACAGCGGGAAGATAAATTAAGTTAAACGGATGGATCAATTCACTGTTGTGTAAACGTGAAGGAAACGACAACTTGAATTAATAATAATGACATTTAAAGCGTTACGTGACGATGTGACGTCGGTATTTCGTATTTGTACAATTTGTTCACATGCTAGTACTTTAAGCTTACCAACGGTACATGCAAAGAAATTAAAGCAAATCTTTCATAAGACATGGTCCAGCAACATTCCTCAGTAACCGCGACCAAAATTTTCAACGTATTTTTAGTTTAGGCTAACGATAGAGTAGTAGATATGTTAGTGGTAACTGAAAGATATGGTACATCAGTAAAATCAACCAGTCCGGAGCTCTCAGGCAATGAGGACCTAGTAACACTACTGTAATAAGAAGAAATCCTGAAAACATAATATAATGTATAATTATTGATGATAAATATAAACCATCTGTTTATAAAACTAACAAGATTTTCCCTCGTATTCCTTCCATCCAACCACAGTGAGTTATGACAACTATTCATGTAAAAACATATGAGATCATTGTGATTCGAAGATTTAATCACAGAAATATCATATCTTACAAAATGTATAAGTTCTTGCTTATGATATTCAATATAAACACACACACAATGCTACACGCATTTTTATTATTGATAAACAATTTTTTAATAAATTATGTTTACGTTTTTTATGTTAATTATGTTTTATTTACACACGTTTGTACAAAGGCAGTTCAGTTACAACATGTGTAGGAATTTGCCGCATATTATTTTTAAGAGTAGCAAATAAGCAAACGACGCCAATAATCGTATTAACCGCAGCTAATAGACGCCTGTACCAACAGAGTGGTCCGTGTGAACAAAACATGAGGTAACTTTATGTGGATCACATTTTAAATAAGTTCCCTTTTGCCCAACACAAGTTGTGGCTTGTTCAACGAGTATGTCCACTGCACAAACATGACTACTAGGTAGTGTCACTTAACTGTGATCAACTGTGAGGAGGGGCTAAATATACACAAAATGTGACTAAATATAGACTAAACGTCCCTTAAAAGTCTTCCACTCAGTATGTGGCAGGTGTCTCGGACACCAGACGCTGGTCCTCCGTGCTCACACACATAATAACTACAACGCTACGAATACATAATATTATATAATATTAGATTAAGCTTATATACATACAATTTTGATAAAGTACTTGGTGATGCTTGATCTTGAGCATTAAACATTGTCAAGTAGATATTACACTCCATTAAAGTGTCCTTAATATTTGTCCCGCAAAGTAAAATAAGTATCTCATAGTAGAAATAAAATATACAAGTCGTTTACTGAGGCATTATCGTGTCTCATACCTCGGCGCGGGCCCCCGCCGCCCCCGTCGCCCCCGTCGCCCCCGCTGCAGGCCGTGCGTCCGTCGCTCGAATATTAAGAATGTCGTAATTGGCATTTCAAAAGTGCCAGAAGTGAGTTAAGACTTTTCGTAAGAGTTAATAAAAGCCTCCCCCTTCCACCCGCCACCCCCCACCTCTTTAAGCACAATTTTCTATCCTCAGTATTCCGGTGGTCTCTTCCTGGATCATTTTGTTGTTCAACAAAATAACTCGCCCAATTTCTAAACGGTGTGAAATGTAAAACGTTTCGTAAGTGCGCCGTTGGAATATCGAAGTGGGTCTTTGTATCAATTTTGTTGTGCTAAGTGGAGGTATTATGTTCGTCTCTTAAGCAGACGTCGTAAATTCTGTCCCCATAGATACAATAAACATCTGAACTAAATAACTAAACGTAATAACTAAATGTGAACCACATTTGATATTTCAGTTTGGAAGTTCCTAAACCGTCTCTATATCGTCTGCATTCATCTGACATATGTTTCTTGATTATGTATAAGTCAATTAGAGCATATATTAATCTAATAACATCGGCAAATGATTCACCAAGAAAAGATTTTAGAATTTTGCACGAAAACTAACAAAATTTCTCTCTGTTATGTTAGCTCAAATGATGGGTTCTTTTAAAAGAAGCGTGAAAAACACTTTTTGCGCCGGCAAGGTGGAGGTGGCTAGGGCAGTATGTCGCGTACTTCACTAGCTATCTTCATATATGGATTCCTCTACTGATTATCTTCAGATGTTGAGTAATTTGCTGAGCTTTATATAAAAAAATAAAAGGCACAGGAGCCAAAGAAATTTCATGATAGATTCATGTAACGTCTTACAAAAGCAAACTCTTGTGTTAAAATGACGTTACCCATTGCGACTATTGTCGACAGCAATAAGGCGACGCAAGGATTCTCCGTGCCTCATGTTATATTCCACAAGTCTCCCTTGTGACGAAGGCTGCAGGTCGACAGGAGCCCGCCCTCAAGTATCCCCAGGGGCGACGCACTGAGATTCACTCAAAGTGCCCTCTTACATAGATATTATCCTTTGTGATTACGTTTAACCGGCGGTCCTGACGCCAGTCGAACGGTAAAAAAGAAAACAGGTTGACAGGTTTGTGTAAACGCTGCTCTTAATGAAGAACGCCGGAACACACAGCGGTGGAATGTTTCCATTCCATTATTAATATTAAGTATGCTAACAGTGTAGCAGTAATTTCCATTCGATAGGGGAAGGGTTTTCAACTCTAAGAATATTGGACCGGAGCTTTTTACAATGTTTTAATAAAACTTTTACTTTCTATTTATCTGGGAACAACTTAAAATCAATAATAATTTTAATTGAATAAATGCTCAAATTAAATTATTTTTACCTTTTTAGTATTTTGAAGTCGGTTGTTTCGTTTAAAACTTTTGGTTTCACTATTTTGACTGGTAGTAATAGTTTCTAAGGTCAAAGTTAGATGGGTAACCGTTAGTATTATCGCCTTGCCTGTCTCTTTGTCGTAGGTTACAAAAAACACGAATTGCTTAAGAAAAAGTATGAAACACGTGATTATAAAATTGTTTCTTTTGTTTTAATTAAAATTTAAAACTTTTGAAGTCGGTTAAAAATATTGTGGCGACAAAAGCCAATTTCCAGATAGCAAGGCCACCATCACCGGCACCCACCGTGCGTGTCACACGAGCCGACGTTTATATTTACAAATAAACCAACAACTGCTTCCAACTTTGTTTTAACAGACTTCAAGAAATAGATTCTATGTCCCACAGTTTGTATCTGACAATAGTGGACCTGTGTTCAAAATTATTTTTGGTGTGAAAACGTATACTCTTGAGGTGGTTCCATGGTTCACAAGTCAGGATCTTATCATTGAATCCAGGGAAACAGAGAGTACCTCGTACATGTTACAAAAGCGACAACATACAAGAAAAACGATAAAACTCCAGACTCCAATCTAACTCTTACTATAAAATACTAAAAAAGCTATATTAATTCAATCTAATACTTATCTAATTTAAAACTATTTTTAGAAGTTGTTTAGCTTTTCCAGAAAAAATAGATTTTTTTTTGTATAATTAGTGTTTGAAGCGACTTTTAAGGGTTGTCAAACTGTTTTTAATTAAAACGTAACAAAATAATATAATTATAAAAGCAATATTTGACTTTTACCCGACTCAATCAGGGTTTTTACCTTCTAAAAATCCCCAGTTTATTTCCAAGATTTGATTCTTATAAAGGGAGCTCGTATCATTCTCAGGTCAAATAAACACAGAAGAGCTCCGCGAATCGTGACTGATACTTCTTGTTAGAACTTGGATACGCATTAAGGGGGCCGTATTTGGGGAGAAGGCGCCCGTCGATACAGTAATGCCAATCGCATTGGTAAGCTGAGACGCCCGAAATATCTCTACTCTATAGACAATCGTTCTAAATACATTATATAGAGGGGGGTAGGTTAAATGGTATTATCTGCTCAAAAGATTGCGACTACGGAAACGCTTCTACTGTACGGAAGATGGCGAAAAAGCTTCGAGCAAACGTATTAGGTGTATGACTACTTAGTCCTTATAACCGACGACAATGAAAACGACCTCCTTATTCGACGCTTTTACGGTGTAGGAAAATATCACGAAGAAACCTGCACACACCTATTAAGCAATTCTTAGACTCCGTGTGAAGTCGACAAACCCGCACTTGGCCAACGTGGTTGACTAAGACCTAATCACCATAATGTAGGGTAGGCTCCTTGAGCCCCTCGGTGGGGACGTTAATGCGCTGTTGATGATAATGGCGGTGATGATAAACAAACACAAAGCTTCACTTAGAATTCTTATAATATGCAAATAGTTTTTTCACGTTATGAGCGTTATCTTACTACCAGTTGGGATATATGCTCAATTTCCCCAACTATTACGAATTCCACGAACAGGAATGAAACCATTTCCTACGACCGTCAATTAAAAAGTATGGTCGGTTTTTACAACCAACAAGTTGCATTTTACAAAAGTTGTACCGATTCCAAACCAGTTATAGATACTGATGTAGGTGAATCCCAACAATATGTAAATGAACAATTCAATATCGACGATGGATATTCAGCTCAACGTACCGGACCAAGCCTCACATAACTTTTACACGACGAAATAAAGTTATTCCTTTCCAGAATGGCTTCTATTTGTCATGAAGACCAAGAAACTGTTCAGTTTCTAGAAGTGACATTAAAACTTTACGCAAAATAAAATTACTCTTTTTTAGACCGCTCTAACTATGAATCAAGTTATTCAGCTTTCGCACTGGCTGCGGCTGGGCTGACCAAGATTAATTATCCCGATTTCTCTATGCTTCCGTAGATCGTCGGTAAGTCTATTTTAGATTACTGGTATTTGATAGGGTTAACGTTTCACAGTTTTTTGTGGCTTATTTTAAAAAATAATAACCGCAATTAAAGAAGTTTTTTGTCATACGATTACGAAACCAACTTTTGTCGTTGTCCAAGGTCAAATATGTACTCTTGTGTTCATGTATGCTACAGAAGGTACTTTCCTTTCATCGCCCTAGGCCCTGGTTTTTACTGTGATTGTTTACACTCACCAACCCATGGGACCAGCATGGTAGTACTTTGAATCAAAACTCCATATGTTTCGTCCATGTAAGAAGGTCTAGATAAAACAAATTGTCGAGGGTGATCTAGCTGTATATATGAAAATACCGCATCTAGTGTAAGGTAAACCCTCACTGTAAGGTAACGCCAATCTACGCACCTCAACATATTGCAAATGAGTTTTGTTTCAGTGGCGGCCATTTTCGTGAGCGTCGATGTTCACCGACTTCCCGACCTCAATAATTGTTCTTGTTGTGGCTTCCATTAGTCGAGTTACGTTTGTTTCTACGAGGATTGTTTTTTGTGCAAATTAAGCGACGAAAGAGTTAAGAGTTACCTTCTTAAACACACTATTTGTAGATGATATTAAAGTGCACAGTGTCAGCGTCGATGTGATAGGGACTTAGACAAATAAAAATGACCGATTGCAGCCAAAGCAAATCTACAAGATCAATCTAATTTGCTCGTAGATTTGACTCCATGCAACCATCAAATCCAATCCCAACAAATTATTCCTCCTGCAGTTTTGAAGCGTTGATTTGGGACAGGGAGTTGATTTGTCTTACACCTAACTGTTTTTGCAAGATCCGACAAGCCTTAGTAACGGCGCACCAAAAAGCGACCTTTTATTACAATTCAATAAATGACTACAGTTTTGTTCCATTTAATAATTCGCCTATTTGACTTCTTTCAAGGTATTAATATAGCTCCGTATTTATCCCAAGGGACCGGGCTGAAGCCTTATTGGTATACATTTGTTGCCGCAGATTGCTCATGGCCGCTTTAATTACCGGCGCTACGGCTTTATGAACGTATAAAAGTCTTGATTCAGCCGATATAAATTGTCTGTTGTTTTGTTCGATGCTGATATTACAGGCTTTATTGTCGTATATAATAGTTCAAAGAACATTTTTAGTATGGTAGTTATATGAAAAATTTAATTTTATATAATTAATTTTAAAATGCCTAGTATTTTTTATTGAAGTTTGGTCGCAATATGAACGTATTCTAGTCATGAATATGGAATATTGCAAATAAATAACACTGATATAAATTGTATTTAGTTTTACAACCAAATACAATAAGAAAATAAGCGATAAAGCAAAAATTCGATAAAAGTGAAACTAAAAAGGCTACTCCGTACATGCTGCAGCACGGACAACACCTGCGGCGCTGGTATACAGTGGACGCCTGATGTATAAAAGAGTAAGTAGTATAGAACTATGCCGTATTGCAACTACTAATATAAAACTTTTCATTTTATAACCACAGTCAATATCTAGACATAGTATCTAGATGAGGACCATACCTATAGGTTATCCGCCCGAAGCCACAGGCATTGAATATTGTAATTCATCTCTGTGCCCACGCGTAGTCGTTTCGGTAATTTGCTCACAGTTTCCGATGTTGAGCGATGAATTTACATGCAGCCGCTGTCATTACCGGGAACACACGCGTCATTTACATGTGCGGGGGGAGGGAGGTGTCACCTGGACCGCGATAATACTACCATTTATCCACCTCAATAGGATATCATACCTGAAAAATTAAGACAAAGAAGAACCTCTGTTTTTAAACAACTATGGTACGGATACCTTATGGGTCATCATTGGATTTATTATAAAACCATTTACACTAACATAATATTTAAGATAGCTGTTGAACAGAGTGAAATGCATACATAATACCACGCTTGACGTCATACTGCATTACACGTTTCTTAATTGAAACATCGAGGGGAGTTTCCAAGCTGTCGAATCAATATTTTACCAATGTTTATATAAACATGCTGACTTCCATACTTTCCGAACAAAAAAATATAACTGGTGGATTTCGTTATTTGATCGTAGGGTAGCTTGCAGTTATCTTTGAGTAATCCTTCCCATTTTTTTTCCATTTACCCTCATGCGCACGCATACTAGTGTGAACAGTCGTTCTTCAAGTACGCTCTGAGCGGACGGTTTATAAACACTGATTTTATACTCACGCCTTTTAATTGTGATAAGAACTATATTTATCGAGTAGACTCCGTGCTGTGCAGTGTAGTGCAGAAGTTGCATTCCCCCGGGGAACACGAAGGAGGTGACTGCTGAAATACACTGGTTAGTGCGCATGTTCTCCTATCCTTTTTTCCATGGATCTTTTTCATGTGTTCTTCGTCCCTAAACCACCCAGAGATAATTGCAAGTCAAAAATAAATAAAACAAATACAGTCCACTACTTCGATTATATAACCAGCTCATGGTGGAAGTAAATTTTTGCACCACCATAAACATATAACCATGCCCTTGTTTTTACAACCGTAACCAGTTGTTGGTAAATTCAGCTCATAAAAAAACAGACCTTCTGTCTCTTTCTGCTTTATGTCTCATATACAGTAGCCATCATCATTAACTCTGTCTTTTGCAGTCTTTACTGAGTGTCCTGGCTTATATGTAACATGTTGTTAAGCACGTTGTCTATATACTTGACTTTAGAGTATCATTATTATGTGGTAAGGCATGAAATATATGTAATGCATATAAATTAGGGTAAACTATATGTACATCTACATGTTATTTTCATTATCATTTCATTTCTTTTCATTAATAGTTCAAATAACAAACTAAGATGATATGTAGAGATAAGCTCGCCTTTCCAAGCCACAGACTGCACAAGACCGGTTATTGTTTTATAGAAATAAATATAAAAATTTACAATATACTCCCAAAAATTTTATTCACTCGCCTATAAATCAACTATTAAAATTTATTTGATGAAAAAGGGGTATTACAAGGTGGATGATTATTTAAAAGATAAAAATTTGTGCCCACTATAATTTGCTTCTCTGCACGTATTTATTTATTTTGTAATATTTAAAAATAGATTTTTGATTGCACTGTAAAACAAAACATGTATATGTTTGTAATACTAATACATAATGACATATTGATTTGTTAATGTCATTATAAATACTAAAGGCTGACTTTCTTGCGCCGTTTCTTCTCTGCAGCTACTAAATAGTCGCAGCGGTAGTAGGGTTAATTGAGAATATGCAAATGTAATTTATTTAATACATATTTAAATTCTATAACTGGGACAATTTGTAAATACCCACTTAAAGCTATCAATATTGCCTTTAATTACATTTGTTTATTTTTCTCATTCGATTTAAAAGAACTTAGTAAATGAGTATATTTAAATAAAGATATTTTGACTTTGACTTAGAAGATGGAATCTAGAATAATGCTAAGTACCCGTCCACCGAACATGACTATCAAAATATACAATAAAATACCTAAACAATTTTTAGTAGAATTAAACAACACAAGGTAATATACTGTTTATGTTTATGGATATAAAAATAATTCTATCACTAGTAAAATTACCTTAATGTCCATTACAAATACTGATGCATTTAATTCGTTCGTACCTCCGTCTACTTCACCTAATAAATAATTTAAATACAAACATTAAGTCAAATTATTGAACTTAACTATTTCAATTCTGATTTCGGATGAATTATTGAAACAAGCAATTTGATTGATTGATAGTATTACCGTAAATTGGGTACAACGTTAAAGAGTGGCCTCGGGCGTTCGGATGACGTCACGAGTCTGTTGGAGATTGTTCTGATTTGGGCCGATGGAAGGTACGTATCGTTAATGGGGCAGTGATATTGAGGCCAACTTGGGCCGACATGAAAAATGTTGTTGTTGTTAGATTCCGAATATAAATTATTAAAATAATATTATTAGATCATCTTTGAGCAGAATATTGTGAAGCTTGTTAAAATATTACTTTAAAGGCCAAGCGTATTGAAAGAAGCGATGCCATATTCACTTTTTATACAATTAAAGAGAATCAAAATGTAAAGTTATGAATTAGCCGGGTACTTTACGACCATCAAAACCTATAAATAATAAACTACGCGTACTACCCTCCGGTGTCAACGACAAACTGTGACGGCCATCTCTACGCAAACAAGAAATTTGGTCTCATTTCTTTGTAGCACAATCAAGAAATGGAATTTTTTGCCAGCATACGTTTTCCCTCCTTTTTACAATCTTGGGTCCTTCAAAAGAGGCGTGAACCATTTTGAAGGTCGACAAGATCAAGATGGCTCGTGCTGTGTACTCAATTTTTATTAGGACTCCACTTCTGCTTACCATCAGGTGGTATGGAGTCGTTTGATTGATCTTTGTATAAAAACAATTGTATTTATAGATTGCGTGAAAGTTTAATATAAATTTAAGTTATTTGGTCAAAAATTAGTTGTCAATGTCGAATAGTAATAATAAAATATTGCTTACAGCAATCTATTGTACTTGTATAATATATTCTATTCGGTATGTTTGTCTCTGCCACTTTGGTGGGTTCATGTTACATGTGACGATGGGAGTGTACTAATGTCGTAATGTACTAAAATACAAACGGTGACTGAGTGCCTGACTGATCTATCAACGCAGAGCTCAACCTGTCGGACGGATCGAGCTGATTGTGGTACACTTATAGTTATAATTTAATATTTCTCACATTTACACGTATCATCTAGCCCAAAGTAAGTACCATTGATTTGTGTTATGGTAACCAGATAACATAGATAATAATATATATATATAAATATCAGAAATGTACTAAATAAACATACAGACATCCATGACGCGTGAACAAATACTCGTACTCATCATACAAACACATGCCCCTACCGGAATACGCACCCGGTACCTCTGATTAAGTAGACTGGAATACTGACTAATAACTATTTGTTATTATATACTAAGAGAATGAAACAGGGGTTGAAATGTAAATAAATTAATCATGTATTCGACGCGAGTGAGGCCGCGGGCAGAAGGCTAACAATTTATAAATATGGAAGGAATCAGATGTTTTCTGTTGAAGCAGTATTTTCTTCGACTGGTAGCAAATACTCGCACGCTTAACTCGTGCCACAGTTATTATTATAATGAACAGTTAACAACTTCTCTCAAAAGTAAAATCTCTTACTAAATCAAATTGTTTGTCCAATAAACGAGCCGCCGAGATACAAGCAGTATCAAAAGCTAACACAAGAACGCACAACCTGTTTAAAATTTCAATGCTAATTATTAAGGGTGCGTTGTGGACCGATCGCGCGGCCGGCGGTCTGCTCGCCGTGAATAAGTAATTGTTCGCTAATGGGCCGCTCGGACCGCACTGTGCTGTGGACGAGTGAATAGTGCTACCAATTGATGGATGCGATGTAACTGTTTACATTTGTCGCACAGCCACTAGTGTCTACATGAAGACTATTGTGTTTTCATATTAAGTTTCAAATTATGTTGTTCAAGAATTACTTACGCTGTTTTTTCTCTACAACTAAAGTATTCATCGAAGCTGTAGTTGGGTTATATCATATCGATTTGAGAGAACTAAAAAGCCAATATAAAAATGATTTATTAAGCTTGATGCATATAATTATTGAACGTCAATCTAAGCACTTTACATGTGATTAAAAGTATAAATTAAAAAAAATTAATACATTGGGTTTTCAAATATTTTCGTTCACAGAAATGTCAATAAGAACAATTTCTACAAACAAATCGTGTCACTTTTAATAAATATTTTTGATTTTGATATCACTCTTACGTCAAATAGAAAAGATAGACTCTTGTTGTTACTGTTCGTCCCTTATCAGTCAGTCAGAGCTGACACAAAATAAAAGTCAAAGTCTCAGTGTGTCAAATAAGGTCGTGCGTTTTTCGTGCGAACAATAAATATTATTTCGTACGAGTTCAATATTTTTGTCCGATCACTTACACGCCTACATATAAAACAATAACTGGCCCCGGCGCAGCACCAGCCCTTAAGCCAGTCACACAGTATTTAAAACAAATTGAGTCGAACCTCACCTCTTTATAATATTTATTAGGTCTATGACAAAATCGAATAAGTTTGTCATTGGGATTTATCTATTGTTAGGGCAAACGATATCTTTGCAGGAAACTGTAACCTATTAAAAGATCCGGTGGTGACATCGGGATCCGCGGAATGTGAGCCGCTGTCATGATTGATGCTACTATCAGATTTTCTCGTAATTCCTTTATCAAAATCCTTTTGCCATTCCACATACTTGACTTAAATTCCTCAATACCATAATGGGATTATCTACTTTTAATATCAGTTCGTGTGGTGGCAGCCGGTGGGTGAGAGAATATTAAAATTCTTGTGTAAAGTGCTTAGCTGTATCTTCAATGTAGAATATGTCTGTATGTTCGATATCAATAGATTTGTAACATTTAGAATCACGTGGTACTATTTCCATGATCATTTTGTTTATTTTTTTAATCGAGTAGTTTCTCGTTGAGAAATTGGGCCTTCTATTTCAATGTCGGAATAAACTGTCTCTATAAATAATTTTGTCGGAAGCTGACTGCGCGAATGAGCCGAGCGGGTAGCTATCTCATAGAAGTGCACTCGATCTAAAGGATTGCCCTTGCTCGCGACTCAAAAGGCCACGGCAAACACATAAAAAATATTAGATATATAAGGTACATTTATTAATTGTAAGCACTAATATTTCACATGAATGAATTTATTACACAAAAAGTTGCCGGTTTCGTGAGATTTGACATAAAAAGTGCTATCAAAGTGACATTACTTTCCACGTTAAGATACCTCATAATGCGAAACAATACGATCGGGTTCAAATTTTGAATGTTACCATTACGTTATTCGAAACACCCAAATATTTTGTCCGTAATTTCGGAATTCGTTGTCATGGCTGCCAAATTGACAAAAAAAAATATCTTCCCAGGCAATACGCTGTGTACCGTATCAGCTAAGCTAACAAAGCCGTCTCCTCGGACGACGATCGCACTGTAAGTTTTAATATTATGCATTAAGTTCACCAAATGTGTATGGATGTTTGTTTGAAATACGTGCGGTATCTATCTTGGAAGTTCTCCTATCATTATTGTTTTGTGCTTATAAAAAGGTTTTGCATCGTGAAACTTTTACTTAAAGTTGCCTTTCTCACTTCACCGTGAAAACATTCGCTGAGTCTCAATGTGAAGTCATACTGGCCCCGCCACAATGGATGGAGCAAAGTTTTGTATGTATATTTAGATAAAAAATGGTCACATCTAAAAATATTATTCAATAATTATATAAAATTAAATTTTTGGTTTAAAGAAAGATTTGTATAAACAATAAATATTTTATATAGTGGTAAAAGTGTGTGTAACGTTTTTTGTAAGCAATTACCAAAAATTCAATTGAATATTAACTTAACATTTTCTTGCAGTATAAAGTTTTTGAACGTTTTAAAATATTACCTAACACGGTGTACCATTCTAAGTCCTCCGTACCCTAATTAATGGTAGTCCCGATCCCCTCGATTGGGACGTTTATGAGTTGGTGATGATGACGATGACGATGATATACCATTCATAAACATTGTGGTACCATTTTCTTCAATATTTATTAGTTAGCAAATGTTATAATACATTATTATCTTGCGCCCGCGACTTCATCTGCGTGGACTTCAGGCTCTTTACAATTTTACCCTTTACATATGTCATTTAATTTTAAAAGCACAAAATTAACCATCATAGTACATTTGTCTAAAGACAGTCTGACTTAATCTAAACTATGATGATAAGGGTAAATAAAGACTGAACACACTAAATTAATGATTTTTGTTTCAAAAGATTCATCATCAGGTGGTGACGAGTCAGTAAATGATTCATCACCACCTGATGATAAGCAGTAGAGGGGGCCATATGTGACGATAGCTAGTGCAGCATGCGACATACGGTTGTACACCTTGTTGGCCCAAAAAATGTTTTTAACGCCTCTTTTGAAGGAAGCCATGTTTTATGAATAAAGTTGATTGTTTGAAAAACATGACTTATATTGTATTTCGTGTAAAATTGCTATTTAAATATATAATGAAACATACTATCATGGAACATCGGTTGAAATTTGTATGAAATATTGTAGATGCAAAATATAAAACTCACACATTCTGTTACGGGACGTAAAATGAGTACATTTAATTGAATACATCTGTTATTGCTTCTTGATACTTAATAAGACATAACAACTGACCTGATGAGAACCCTCCGGTCAATGTTTAGGGGTAACTTATATCACAAGGCATTCTCACCCCCCCCCCCCCCCACCCCCCACCTTCCTCCTCGCAGCTTCAACCTCGCCACGTAATTAATTACTGTAACATTAATTAATGTAACAGTAACAACGACGTGTTCGAGAAGTTTAAGCTCACAAAGCAACAAGCACAGCCTCCAGCTACGACGGATCCTGTGTGATGATACAATTCAATTCATAACACTCAGACCTTCAAAATATTTTGATATAATATAGATAATATAAATAAAACTAACACAAATTAACATAATCAGGTGCGTGTGTTCTAGTTTTAATCTGGACCTTCGAATAATACAACATTTATTTTATGAATACCAAGTCGTTCTGTTAACCGCTGTCTGTCTATCTAAAGGTTTTGTAATTATATTTCAAAAAATATGATTCAATTTTAAACGGAGTGCCATTTTTAGAGGCATATTGACCAAGCGACCCTCAATCAACCTCAGAGTGTTTTCGTCACTAAAACCCTTTAATTTTCCGCTCTAAAAGACACGATCGGTGGAACGAAAGGCGCCATTCATATTTCACTGCAAAAATCTTATCGGGCCCATTAAAGTCCCCTGATAAAGCCCTGAGGGTGACAGCGTCAATTTTGCCATTTCGGATTTTTGTGGATCGCCGTTTATCGGGCGGTGTCACTGCCCGCGTTACAACTTACAAATAATAAATACAATTGGAGATAGTAATTGTTACACAAAACAATTTTTTTTGCAACGTGGTTATACCCGAATGTTCAGAAAGAAGAGAACCGAATTAAGGATGGAAGACTGTGTCAATAGAGACTTAACGAAGAAAATAGTGTAAAGTGGATGAACCGCCTCAGTAAGTAAACTGATTTGAGATTTCTACTTAGGCCTTCAGCAACAGCATGTGTCTCTGTGTACGTGCTGTAGCTACTGTCCGGTACATCGTCTAAAATTGAATAACGTGAAGGCAAGGCAGATGTCGCCATCCATTTCGTGGCGTTAAACGGTAGCACACGCGAAATGACGCTTCACCCTTAAATCTAAACGTAGCGTGAATCCGCGTAGTAAATAGTAATCACTTTGAAAGGCGCAAAGCGGACTAACAGGATCACTTACCGGCTGAGTTGATACGCCGCGAGTAGACAAATAGGCGCGCCTACTGAGTTCATACGCGAGACGTGTAGCGTGGCGTAGCTTGACGCAATAAAGTAATAACATTGTATCGATACACAAAATTGCTTTTGCGTTGGTTGTCATTAAGAAAAACTTGACACAGCAGAAAGTTATTAACACTAGATTTACCAGACCAGTCATTTAGACTGGTCGTGCAATTTCAATTCAAAATTCCTACTATATTACACTTTTTTTTTTCAGAAATGATGTTATGACTTTTGTAGCTATAATTAGAGAGTACGTTTTATAAACTTAATGTTATTTTATATGCATTAGTAACAAATATAATTATTGTTGTTGACATATATTCAAATCGCTGGTTTATCTAGTGTTAAAGGAGATATTTAATTGACACTATAAAATTATAAATTGGACGCGGTAACTACTTAAAATACTTCAAACAATGATCATTAGTTAAATACAACATCATTTCAACGTTATAATCCCATCGCGACAGTATCAGACACGGGATTAAATATTGCGCTCCAACAGTCGGTACGTTACCTTTGGCAGCCATAAGAACTGATTATTTATAAAAACGAAGTGTTTTAACAAGACATGCGTGATCAAACCAATCACCGTGATTACAATACAGCTAGGTATATCAGTGTGTCACTCTTGTTCGGAAAGGTGACCTAAGGATTAATGTTTTGGTTATATTTCACTTCTGTAAATTGACAGAGTAAGTTTTTCACTGTAATTAAGTCATTCATCAACTATATACTAATTAATCAAGGATTATTTAAATGTCTTATAAGACTATGTCAAACTTAACACAAGTGTAATCATTAAATTATATCATTTGTAGCATTCATTTCTATTGTTTTTTGTTTTATTCAACTTTTTATGTAAGTCTTCTCCAGTCCCGATGGAGCGCAATTAAAATACTTTAGATACAACATCAAAGGAGTCATTATTGTTTATTACTTCCTCTTACACTAGTGTTGGAGCATAGACACAGAACAGTATGTCTGACTGCGTCAAAGGTGAGGCGGAGATTACTTCACACACACTTACAGAGTGATATATGTATGTATATATGATAATACTTACAGAACAGTGCTGATAGAATTATCTGAATAAGAGGAATAACAAATATTGAACAGATCGATGGTAATCGATGTTTGTGTGCTAATCTTATGTACACCAACATTCGCAATAAATATCATGAATTGAATGTAATTATTACATTATGTACCAATAAAAGCTTATATGACGCACACACAACGTACAGTTACACTCAGCTTAAACAGTAATAAATTAACAATTTATTTGTGCGGAAATTAACGACTACCAAGTTTGACAATTTCGAGCGCGTAATGTATCGTGAATAAACGTTATTCACCACATCGCATTGTGGTACTAGGTCGGGGGCGGGGGAGGGGGGAGGGGGGATGTCAAGCTCAAGAATATTCTTTTTAATTTTAATATTGTATTTAAAATTAGAATCTCACGCTTCAAAAACTGCTCTTTTTTGAATTGATTAAGATAAATTCTTTGATACTGTGTTTGTTCTTCGAAGAATCCTTTAGCCGAGGTGAAAACTTATTACAAGAACCATCAAATTATTATAAATAACGCAGTCAATTTAGAACTGATTTTTTAATCTTCAGATATTATTTATTAAGCGAGTAGTTAATAATAACATTTTGACAAATTTCTAGATTGATAGACAGCTATAGACTATTAACTAGAATTTCAAATGGGTTTTAATATAATAATCATATTGAATAAAATGAAACGATACACTAACAAGATAATTTGATTCTCTAAATTGTTATTGAAAACATCTTCCTTCAAGCGTTTGTTATACAAGATGAATCAGTTTGTAAAGAATTGCCAAATTTTGTGAAGCTTTACAGAAACAGCGACTTAATTCGATTTACGATAAGATACAAATTAAATTTTTGTTTTTATATAAATTTTTCATGCATAGCATTATTAGCTAAAAGTTATATAGAATAAGTTACCATGGCGTGCGAATTTATGGCGTAAGGTACGTTTATGTCACATGGACGCTCACGCAGGTAGGTAGGGTCAGATACAAAGGGCGGTGTCGTTAGACAAGGAGCGGCGCGGGCGGCTTGTAGCTAGGTGTCGTCGCGTCCATCCACGCGCTGGTTTCAGGCGTCGAGCACCTGCTCATTGCCCGGACATCTTCTCGGTGAGCCAAAACTCATGACGATGGTCTCCTGTTCGCCCCTGTGCTACGACCCCGGCTTAGGAGGCGAAGTCCTCGGCGCGGTCTCACTCGGCCAACGTCAACGATGAGCACGCTGCACCTTATCGAGGTCCTTGCTGGCTCGCTCCTTGTACGCTTTTAACGGCTTCATTGATTGCGTTGTCTGCTTCTTGACATATTTTATCACAATTTCGTAGTAAATGTAACTATATCAATAATATCTATAGTATATAGATATATCTAGGAGACTTTATTGTTAAAATTTGGCAACACTTTGAAAGTAATGTTATATAAGTTAGTATAAAGCAGCCCTTCTTATATCAGAAAATAAACTTAATAAAACTTTAATTTAAGTTGGTTGTTCGCTATATGGAAGCTATAATTGGAACGGGCCGTATTTAAAAGAACACTTAAAGAATGTTTACTACAAAAAGGCTTTTATAATTTGAAATAATTTTTTTATGTGACTTATAGTTATTGTTTAATATAAGTAAATATAAATATTGTATTAATGTCGTTACAAATACATATTTTAGACCTGAAAATGGCAATGTCTTTACACGAATAATTACTCTGTAATATCAATTATACACAGAATAACATTATACAGTATCTTATTTTATCTTATCTAATTAATTTAGATATTTTTAAACTAAATCGTTGTGAGTCGAGCATCGGGCTATGTAAATGAGACTGCATTTTCCAACTTTTGGAATCTTTTGTGCTGTCCTAATAACTATCTCATTGATGAACGAAACACCTTTCAAAATGAAATAACAGTGTCTAGCAAGTTATCCTCTGGAGACAAGTCCGCCCTACCAGCTCCTACACTGATTGTGATTTGATTTGCGTGACTCGTATCGAGGACGCTGCGGCAAGGCTGGCTATGATCAGAGTAACAAGTCGACGAGTCGCAGGTCACAGGGGACTGCTCTTAGGGCCCGCGTCTACTGAGTAAGCCAGCTTCATTAGAATAAAAGACAAGTGCGAATCGGACACACCCGCCTAGGTTTCCGTACATATTACGTACATTAAATAATGACTACAATTGTTTTTAGATTTAATTACAAATGTATAATTTTCAGATATTCCCTAGAGTTTCAGTATTAGGCGGTATAACTTGCCCAATTTCATAGTTCTAGGTAAACACAAGATACTCTACAAATTTTGATTACTTTGAGAGTGTCGAAATATACGTCTTTTGGGACATAAAAGGATCTTTTTACATTGATCTAAAAATTTTAGTTTTCCATAGATTCAAGGGACTGTAGATCTGAGGATAAATGGATTTAATTTCAACTCGACACCTCTATGCGTGCCTGAGTTAAAGGTGTTGACAGATGGACAACAGAGTTATCACATAAGGGTTCCGTTTTGAGGTACGGAACTCTAATAATGAAAAGTGTACAAAATTAAGTAACATAAATACACAATTATTTTATTCTTTATATAGCTTCAAAATGAGCCGTGTCACAAAGCTTTGTGACACGGCTCATTTTTACAAAAGTTAAAACGTTTTCGTAAAATTAGCCATCTCACAAAAATACAGCCGCTGGAGATTTGTAGTGACGTAATAAGAAGGCCGTTGTTAGCTTGTACTTGATACAATGAAGGCTTATAATGTTTATATCACGACAAGCTCGCGTTCCGGCCTCAATGTGAGGTAAGTGTGTGTTGGCCCTTACTCTGCCGTTAAGATTCGGCTCCGTCGACGGCGGAACAACATTTCATTGCGATAAATCATTGTGCCTGTTGCTCCACTAATAATTAATTAAGTAGTCCCGTGAATTTGTAATATATTCACTGAATTTAATTACGATTTAGTCGTCTACTTGGAGTTTCGGAATTCAACTAATAAATGATCTCACATTGCCCTTTCAAATATACAAACACCCCATTATTTCATTAGAAAAATATATCCAATTTATTTGCTGTATATTCAACGGTCTGGTCGGGTGGTCAATACCCCTGTCTACTTACCCAGAGGTCCTGGGTTCGAGTTTCGGTAGGGGCAAATATTTATATGATTAGCACTAATATAATATAGCTCTTAATGATGCTTAATTTACATAATTGGTGTGAGCGTGAGAAATATTTTATTAAAAAAGTACATATTATGTTATATTGGGCAACAAAGACCTTATTCTTGGAGTTTCTGTAATCGTATCTGTTTTATGGTACAGCTCTAGGTATTTATTAGTACAAGGATTTTTTAAACTAAATCTTAATATTAGCACTAAATACTTCATTGAAAATTTATATTTTAATTGAATGTCATAAGAACTTTAATTTTATTATAAATTATTGTAAAATCATTTTCAATAACATATACAAATGTGAAAACCACAATTATTTTGACTGTTTTTACTTTCATAGTGTTCTGTGTGACGTAAAATGTTAGACAAATCTTGCCTGTTCTTCTCAGGACAAGACACCCAGTAGATTTACGAACATTAAGCGTATATTGACGTTCAGACGACATATATATATGTACCACCGCTGAATAATATATTTTTATTATGACTAAGTCCATGAATATACTTTTTCATTATGATTTTTACGATGTTTTATTCGCTCATATGTCAAATTAAGAAGACATGCCATATTTGTTATTACCTTAATAAGACAATTTTGAATCATATCTCTTAGTAAACACATAATTGTAACTCTAACCTCATTGAAATAACAGTCAGATCTCAGCGATGAATGATATGCGGAATGTTCAATCAGACACGTAATTTTATAATAATATATGAACTTATCAAACTAAGCTACACAGCATACACTTTCTGTGAACTGATTCTGAGCTCTGCCTCTTTTTGCTGATAGTATCTGGGTTCAGATTAATGAACTCTCTTAGAAAAACTAGAGCAACATTAAGTAAATTGATTCCACAATGGAGCCGCCCTCCGAGTTAAAGTACGTCCGTTCAGTTTGTTCAGTAAACATTGGTTCAGTGCTCGTTCTCCTCCTCGGCAGCAGCTGCTCGTTATATTCATGAATACTTGCCGTCATATAAGAATACATTCGGAATCATTTATGACAGACTCAGAACTTTAACAATTAAAAAAAAATGTGATCAGAAAGGTTTTTTATTAGTAAAACTTACGGCTTTTGTTCGACTGAAAAATACTGTTAGCCAAAGGAAGCCTTTACAGCGTTTTAATTGACAGGCTTCGGACTTCCCTTCGGAATCCACAGGGAACTCGAGCCATGAGGGAGCGGCAGACCTGACGATTCCTCTCAAGTTTCGGACCTCAGTGAGTCGTATATTTAGAACTATATATTGTAAAATTCTTAGAAATTGATTCTAAAATGTGAAGAACATATAAAGTTTTTGTTAATTACTAATTAGCCAAGCCGCCTTAACTTTATTAATGAATAATAAAGTTTATTAGAAAGGACGTAATTGATATTTAATTGTAAGACATAAAATATCATTAATTTTAGCTTGTTTTATAAATACTAGATAACAGACAAATTAATATAGTAATATGTACATAGTTATAATTATCAGTAACATACTAAATAAAATACAAACATTGATGACTTGTAAACATATATTTGTGCTATTTGTACAAAAAAATATTAATATCAAGGTGTATAAGCATTGAACGGTCACGACTGTCTCTGTATTATACTGTTTGGGAGAGATCTATGTGGGATTTAACCTTTTTTTTAGTCCTAGGGGTAGGCTCCAGCTCCTCAATGAGACGATGATCCTAATATATACTTATTACAGTTTCGTCTGCTCAATATTTATACTAATCTCAGGTCATTCCATACTATGCTAATAGTGAAATTGTATGTTTCATTGTTATTGGTTGCAGGCAACATTTTATTTAATTATTCGCAATGTGTCACTGAATAAGAGGTTTTAATTATTTGAATAGTATTTTTCACAAATTGTTTATTAAAAGAATAAATTATGTCTCAAATATAGACTTTGACGGTACTCATATTAATAATAAAGCGCTAACGTAGTTGTGTGGAAATTAATGTAATAAAATAATGAAATATTTACGTGAAATTAAAATGGAGGGTGACGTGACAGTGTAGCTACTTCGACCATGTTGTTATCGTCTGTGCTGTCAAGTCCCCATCACAAGACAGTAACAAACACTAAGGAGGATATATTATCTGTGTTTAGGGAAGGTGCTGGGCTTAGTTAGTTTATTGTATAGGTTGGTATATCTAGGTACGTTACCCTCTGGCCTCTGTGGGTGTATCCCGGGTCTCACTTGGTAGGCACAACACTGATGGCACTACGATAGCACTAATGGGCACAGAAAACGGGACAATGAGGGCAACGTGGCACACACCGCGGGTACCGTCAGTCAGTCAAGCGTCGGGAAGGAACTGGATGATTGGTGGGGGTTAACGTAATGAAATGAGCTGGTCAGGTAGCTAGGCAGATATAGGTAGGCAAATATCATGCGTCCAACGAGACTTTCCTAAACAATCTCCACATATAATAGTCAGTAGGTGTATAAAACAGTCAGTTCCGTCGTTGCAGGCAGCTTGTATTCCATGATCAACCGTATAGCTGTGTCAGCACAAATTATTGTCAGCTATCTGGTCAGAATACGCTGTTAGAAGTACGCCGCTGTGGTTGCTAGGGACGACGACTGCTTAAATATTTAGTAAATTTTAATTGATATTCCAAAGTAACCCTTTTGCTACTCGAGGTTATTTAAATTTGATTGGAAAACCGCTCAGAATATTTTCTTGAGAAAATTTACCAAAAACCATTGGAGCCACACAAACGATCTAACGCTGAAACCATAATTAGTGTTTACAAATTTAATGTTAATATTTTGTTGTGTACCAACCTAAGCAAATATTCCTCTTAAATTATGTATTAAGGTTTTTGATTATAAATTGAAAGTTGAATTATATAATATTAGTAAAACTAATCAAAACTGAAGGCAATTTCTGAAACCAGTAACCTTTAGACCAATGCTCAATAGGGCGTCATTTAAAACATAATAATAATATAATGTCATTACCGTTTCTATAAATACTTAAAGTAAACGTGCCGCCAGTGTGCCCAGACTTTGTAGACAGACTAAAAACCGGTAAATTAAGTAGGTTTTGGAACGGAAAATTATAAAATTTCATAGAAAAATTAGGTTTATTAGGTCAATATGTATTGTTATTTTAGTAAACAATGTCTGATTATTAGCATTTTCTCAAGTCGAAAATGCTTCGGTGCTTTATCTTAACCTTTTGGCTGTTAAACTGGTGTGACAGATGGTCATACGGACACGCGAGGGACAGCAATAACACGTTTGGACCCCTCTGGTACGGAACCCTGAACACGTCAAAAACAAAAGTGATTGTATGTTTGATGGATTAATTGACCGAATTTAAATTTTGTAATCAGCGTTTCAAAACTAACATCTAACTACAAATACTACGGAACTATTTCCAACTCGCTCTGAGTCTGGTTTTCGAATATGCTACATTATAACTAAATCAGCTGGAAGACCTGAACTACGATGAATATAGTAATCATATAATTTTGACAGACACATAGTAATTATAGAAATAGATTTCTACTCTTACGAACTAATACGGTGTAGGTGTATTTACTATCTGAATCTGAAGATTAAATACTGATACGTGAGATATAAATCAAAACCTACAATACTTATTGTACACTATAGAGGTCACACAGCAGGAAATAATACTCGCTGAGAAACATTTAACAGTTTAATTTGATAACTCATAAATTTATAACAAAAGCGGTGCTACACAGGGCGCCGATAGTCGCAGACTACCGCAATGACACAATAGTAATAATAACATTTTAAGACTACCTACACAGTTAACATTACTAATAAATATTACGTGATGTATGAGCGCGTCGCTAACTTTTACTCACAAAACGCTTTACTGATATAGGGATTCGCAAAATCCGTTCATACTATGTTGAAATAGAGTTTAAAAATGCCGATGGAGACTCGTTATCTGATCAGCGACCCACATAGTACCATACTCTTAGACGTACGGATCATTTTGCAATAAGCCTTTACCGGGAACGTCTCTGGCAAAGATCACGTCATTTAATTGTTCATCTAAGTTTTGAAGACTCTTCAATAATAGAGTGAAGTTAATCGGATCAAATTTACTATTTACGAAATTATTAGAATCGAAAGAAGACATTGGTATTCGTGTTTGACTCAGTAAGATCAATACAAAATACTCAAAGATTTTCCTAAATATATGTTATTTGTTTGAGAATATATTAAATATTTTGCTTACTTCTCTTGAAATTTGGTAATTTTAGTTGTAAAGCAGTAAATTTGAATCGTAACATATATAGAGGAGCTACTGAAGCGAATGTACGCTCCATTATAAACCAAACGACCTTTTGGTCGACCTTATTCCGCTGGTTCAAGGTCGGTTTTAATTTAAAGTCCACCTGTTACATTTGATTATGCCGTCAACTGGATAGTGAAGAGAGGGCGAAATCAATCCAATACGATAATAACAGTTGCGGTTTCTTACTTCAATTTCCAATTAAATAGCTTTTTTTCTAACAATACATAGAAAAATCTTCGTAAGAACCTTATATAAAGCGATATATTCCTGAAAAGGATCGTACCTTTTTATGAAGATATCGCTTTTTCTGAAAAATTACCAAAAATGATAGTGAGTGAAATAATATTCTAGAGAATAGAGTGAAAGGCTTGAGAGACCTTGGCGGGCATTAACAATAAATTATTTATCTGTTCCGCTGTAAGGCTCGCGGGACCAACTCAACCTTTTGGCATTATACTTATCGTTCTCAGAATATCTACAATACAAAGTGTAAGAGTACCTTAAGCCAGACAGAGAATTGTTTGAGGAAATAAAAGAGGCTATGCCAGTCGTTACGTAGGTGTTAAAGATTTTCTGCTTATATTTGACTGGGGTCAATGCCCTTTGTATATTTTAACGGTGCGCTAATTTATGAGTCAAATTTAATAAAATATAAATAGTATAAATAAATATAAAAAGTTGTATAGTTTTTATTGTGGGTGTGCTGGTAAGGATCAGAAGGGAAAACGTTTTTTGTAATTTTAATCGGGGCATCCTTGGATGACAAGCTCCAGCTTTTCCAACCGACGTTAACGTTTAAATTGGAAATAGTTTAAAGAGTTTTAAATAACATTTTGTAAAGTATATACTGCGCTATCGTTATCACCGATACCTGGAATATATAAGACAATGAAAACAAGGTTCGACAACTATTTGAACCCCCTGACATAACACTAATTAGTATCTCTAACGCTGCAAGTCTTCATCAGTAAACTGATCGCAGGATAAACAAACAAAACCCAACAATTGATAATCTAACAACTTTATGACCTCGTGAAAGACTACAAAACGTTATTATTTGAAGTCGGGACTGAGTTGTCGTGTGTGTAATAAATGATCGCGATGACTCCGCTCGGCGGCGGCTTGTTCATAGTTGTTTAAATGTTGTATTGTAATTTTAGTTTTGTTATAGATTGCTTTTTGAGTCTCAATTCTGAAAGGCAATTGCAGAAACCCAAATGGATAAAGTTTAAAAGTAGGTCACTGCTGCTTCATTAAGTCATGATTGTGATAATAAGCCTTTCCGCGTGGCACCGGACTTACAATAAACTTTATAAAAGTATCATCGGAGTTACTTAAACAATTGACAATTATTTTGACGTGTAATTTATGAATTATTTCCATTTCTCACACCTTAAAGTCTCTTGTGAGCTGTTACGGTACGAAAGTTAAGGTATGTGATCATTAAATGTTGATTAATAATTATGAAACAATGCCCACTGGTCTGTTCCGGTCCATTAACAAGTGGACTATGATCGCATTCACAGCACATCAGCATTCATTTAGTCTTAACCATTACGTTGATAAATATATTATAGCTTTATCTAATATTGGAGGATGTAATAATGTCGATATTGTTTTCATCGACTTAAAGTAAATTTAAGATTAGTGATGTAAATAGAAAAGAATAGACAGCGGGTTATATTCTGCTGTAATTGGGCTTTATAAAAGTAATTCTATCCTTTTCTAATTAAATTCCTTTATTGTCTAGTGGTTGTGTGGTGGACACCGCCTTCGTTTCTGGAGGTCCGGGGTTTATGCTCGGTTTGGTTTGTGGCGGGGCTTTTTCTAAGTCCGTATGGCTGGCTAGCTTCCTACTAAAATAACAATAATTTTAATAACATTGTTGCGTTCCGGCAGTTGGAGTTACGATAGCCAGTTCCACTGTGGTTGAGGAATCTGACTGTAGTTCTCTTACATCTTCGACATTTTCTTAACTTTACATCAGATGAGATGAAGGTCAAAAGAGCTACCCGGTTAAGAAAGAAAAAAATATAATTTACTCACAGTTGAAAATTTAAGTTACTCACACCTACAGAATTGTGTTTATCGCATATTTCGCAACCAAAAAGTGTAAAGTTGTTCGTCCATGAATGTTTGTTTGTCTGTCACTAGTCCGTTAGTAATCAATGTTTGTCGTTGGAGCCGGGACCACGAACACTCTTATTAACATCCCGTGAAACCGAAGCTCCCGACGCGTTATATAAGTTTTATGCAAACGAAGTTACCAAACAAAATTAAACATGGTTACGAACTTCCCGGCCGGATATAGAGTTTGTTAAAACGACGCGCTCCTAGAACCGGTAGAGAACTGGGTGACAATTCTCATGTCTTAGTAGCTGGATCCCGTGGACTATAATGGGACAGCGAGCATTGCTTGAAGCTTTTTCATACAAAATCAAGACAATCTGTCTGTAATTTGTATGGTAATAAATATGTCGTGATGTGCATAAAACCGGTTCAACTTTGGAAAATATCCTGTCATAATTATGATACGATGTGATTTCCCTACCATACAATGGAGCATACAAAAACACACACTCGTTTTGTGATAAAAGAGTGTATGTATAAATAAAAACACACACATACTCTTTTTTTCTCTCTCTCTCTCTCACACACACATGCACGCACACACACGCACGCATACTATCTGGGGCTGTTTACTTGAATCTTCTAATGATCTTATGATATTAGAAAGAAGTATTTGCAGATGGTCCCTTATGAAATTGTAATTTTTATTCTTTTAGATAGATCAGTCCAAGAGATCAGAAGCATTTTGTATTGAATCAAAGTATGTTTTATCATGGTACTATATATACGTCTCAACAGTATCTAATGGGAAAAGAGATAATACGCTAATCACAAGTTTCGTTAGCCTTAGTTACCACGTACGGATATGACGTATAGTTCCTTTGCTTGACGTTAAATAAAGATGGCCGCCTGATCACATCCGCCCCGCAGACCAACTTTAACTTCACACGCGCGGAACGTCTTGTCAGGAGGGAGTTTATTTAGTGCCGCAATCTTATTACACCGTACAATGATATTGTTGCATTATGCAAAGCTAAATTGTGCAGACATTTATGTCAACAAAGGTAAATTATTTTTGAATAATTTCAGTTAAAGTAAAGATATAATCTATTTTATTATGTTCTATTCTATTCTATATATTCAAGATAGTTCAATTATTTTTACTTTTATGGTACTGTATGGTACTTTTTATGACAGAATGAGGTATTTTAAATCAAATTAACTTTGCAATGTATATTTCTGTATTTATTGATCAATGGAAATAAACGAGTGATATCGTACTAATACTGTTTAGGAAAGTCTCGTTGGACGCATGAAATTTGCCTACCTATATCTGCCTAGCTACCTGACCCGCTCATTTCATTAGGTTTACCCCCACCAATCTACCAGTTCCTTCCCGACGCTTGACTAACTGACATAGGTACCCGCGGTGTGCGCCACGTTGCCCTCGTTGTCCCGTTTTCTGTGTCCATCAGTGCTATCCTAGTGCCATCAGTGTTGTGCCTACCAAGTGAGACCCGGGATACATCTACATACCTGTATCGGCAAGAGGGTAACGTATCTAGATATACCGACCTATACTATAAACTAACTTAGCCCAGCACCTTCCCTAAACAACACTGCCAGCCGCGTTCAGAGCGTTCAATAAAAGCTTTTGTTTACAACGTTTCTTATATGAAACTGTTGATTGCAAATAGTCGTCATATGTCCTTAGCTGCTTATGTTATGAACGCACCAGGGACTGAGCACAGGTAACAAAAAGATGCTCGAAGCTAGCCTTCGTCTATAATCAGAAGTAACGCAGAGTATACAAAACTTTAGCTGACCGCGACAACTACGAAGTCCCGAATAATACTCGCTAACAACGTTAATTGTCACGAATGAGGCCGAAGAGAGGTAATTGGTACAATATAGTGCGAGGCACGACCGGCACATTAGAAAATACTTTTAGTTTTGTTGCCTGAGCACCTCGACTAACGCCGTACGGACAGCAAGAGAGCAAGAAGAGCATTTATTGTATTTTGATGACTAATAGTTATACTTAATAGTTGATACTAAAGTGTCAAGCTACCTCTGAGGCTGACTGTACCCATAATATACGGACCAATACTCGGCTTCCTCTAAGTATGCTAAGCTAACTATTATTATCATACGATAAATATCAAATGCCTTCGTAGTTAAAAATAAATCATTATGACCAGACTATTGTAAGAGAATATTATGAACCAAATTTCTACTGCATATGTACAAACGAAAATAAAATCAATTCAATACAAATGTGTGTTTATTCGGTCTATGTTGTGTTGCTACAATGGATATATTGTGACAGTTCGTGTTCATACAACTTATTCTAAAAGTTTCCAATCTACAATATTGTCGATAGTTTTAATGCCCAATTGTTCTTTTCCAGTTGTTTTGAAATTAAGACTATTTACTACTTTGAGTTTTGTGAGGTATTCAAAATCGTGGAAAGCGTCTCGTTGATAATTTACTTACAAAGATAGTAGATTACGTACCCAACCGCATATACAATGCTTTATTGTAGAGGGAACACGGTACACTGTCGATCGATCGATTTTAACATTCTATCATATTCAGATAGAGCAAGGCTTACCACAGTGTAACCAAACAACCTTCATACTTTTTAGGAAAATAACAAAAATATATGTTTCCTTAATTTACTAAAAATTACAAAGGTTGGGTGTTTATTATACTGTGATAACGGCACATAAATTCTATATTGACTACTGGTAACTGAATATAGAATTTATGTAACGATAAGCTCAATGATTTTTTGAATACATTTCAATGAAATAACCACATTTCCGCATCTAAATGGTCATAAAATGTCAAAGTGAACACCCTGAAATGGTTCGTTTGAGATCTTTCTGGTCCTTCTACCTGATAGTCTGTAGCAACAGGCGCTCCACTAATATCATATAATAATGTTCATTAAAACAAATGTCATTCATGAGTACTCACACACGACTCGCGGCGGTGGCCAGCGCCGGCGCCGGCTTCACAGCCTTCAGCGACATGTTTGCGGATGATGCTGTTCAACAACAAGCAGCATTAACGAGGTCTCTGTGCTGTGAGTAGAACCACTCTAAATTTTAATTACGCCACGGAATCTATTTGCTAATGAGAGCGAGGCCGCAGTGTACGTTAGTTCAGATGCACCATTCCACGATAAAAGTTTAAATGAAACTGATTGTTTATATCATTTGGTCTTCAAAGGACATTCCCGTCAGTGTTCGCGCATTTACAGAACTACTGGTAGTTAAATAAAAGTCACTGGTGAAGGAATGGAAACTATGTTGGACAACAGCTACTACACTATAATGGTAACGTGGTATAATATAAAATATATATTTAAAGTTAAAATGCTGACGGCTTATTGTACGTTTTAAGTTTTATTTTAAACATATGCACCAACACATCGCACATAGAGACAAACACCTTACAATTTTTCATATAATTATTAGTCTATAGGTATTAGTTCTCGCGACATTTTGTCTGTTCAATATAAGAAATGGTAATATATATAAATACATACATAACAACATATAACATACATACCATAGGCGGTCTAATTACGTTGTTATCGCAAACTAGCTGTAGTATCACTTCTTCTGACAGAACAATGTTAACAATATCTTAGTCTGTGATCTAGTGCATACGAGGCAGTAGTGGGTGCGCGATGTGCGTTGGGATGGGACGGGGTGGGGTTGTATTTAAGGGAGGGGAAGGGCGTAGGGTCGACCAGATCATGCATCCCGTGGCTAATTACCGCGCTTCGGTAATGAACCGCACCGCCTCCGGGCCGACTGTCAAACACTTAATTGAATAAATAAATCACACCGGACCGCCGTTTACGACGGCCCTCGTGGCCGACGGAGTTTCAAAGCATTTACTTTGTAGCTAAGTCAACTTTATAAGTCGATTTCACGTAGTGATACCACGGTATAGGGAGGTACAGAAGGCTGTCTCGATATTTTAGCACTTAGTCGCTGTTCGGATGTTCACAATTACTTCATTCATATGACTAGTTACTCATATCTTAAATGAATACGTAGTCAACAGCACTGTGGCATGTAGAGAGAGTCTAGTCTGTCTGGCATCTTGGTCAAAATACTGTTAGAGGTGAACCTCGCTCACCAAAGACACAGGACTTGCTCGCGTCATAGCTTTGAAGCTTAAGTTAGTGTTGAGCCAGCGTTGTTCAAAATTTTTCATCTGTTTAAATACTAAAGGCTGAGAGCTTCTTGCACCGCTTCTTCTCTGCAGCTACTAATTCGTCGAAGCGGTGGTAGGGTTAATTGGAAATATGCATATGAGGGTTAGTTTTGATTTTAATTTTAAGTTTTAAATAATTTATTTTAATACGTAATTAAATTCTAAAACTAAGACAATTTGCAAATACTCGGTTAGTAACAACTTGAAGTTATCACTTTTACTAGTGTTATACCTTTAATTACATTTTTTTTTCTCAAAAATACTCCCAGAAATTTCATAAATGAATCTATTTAAATAAAGATATTTTGATTTTGACTTTGTCATTATCGGATTCACGTGAATCCCATAATGACAAAGTTGGAAAAAATATAAAAATTTCATATTTATCTAATTTAACTTGTTTTTATTTGTAATCGGGGAGGTGAGTCATTTTTCATTCTTTGTTATAATTCAAAAAAGTATATCAACTGGAGACACTCAATGTATATTGTTTTCCTTCATTCCTTAAAATTTTATTCTTGAAAAAAAAAACTGTATTTTTATGTTTCTACACCTTACATCCTATATTTGTATTTTAGTAGATCTTATATCGTCGTTATATCAATTACTTTATCTCTTAAAGACGTAACGAGGAACACGTTTACTGATAATAATATGTAAATACGATTTAAAAATCTTTTTCGAACAAGCATTTCTGTAAACAAGCTGTTCAAAATCGTATTACAGGACGAAAACAATGGTAATTAATTGTCAATGAACAAAAGTTAATAAAAATTAAATCTGTCGGGCGCCGTATAGCTGCTGTTGCCCATGGCTCTGGTCACAGCAGGGCCTGGTCGGTCGGTTGGGCCCGGCCGGTCCGAGTTGATATTAAATTAAATTTATTCATTTGGCGGCCATTAAACGGGTTCCGATTCTAGCGGGCACTGATTTACGTCGGAGTTCTTTCATTATTCGCAACGAGTTACGGGCCTGGATTTCTGTGAGAGATAAAAATAGATTTCTTTGAAATTGCAGCTAATGGGGAGCTAGTTGATGAGTTAACCAGATCCAAGATCCAAAGATTAAATATTATGACAGTTCTTAGAGTCTCTTGATCACAATCAATTCTAGTCAAAATTAAAAAATAAATTTTGACCAAAAACTGTGAAAAAGCTGGATTTTATTGTAACTATATAGTTTGTGACGACCCAGAAAATAATTAAAATGTAATGAAACACTCTTCAGAATATATAGCTACTTAGGCTACAGGAAGGAACAGACAAACAACCCACAGGTTCATAGGTGCGATAAACATTACCCTCCAGTTGGTTCAGTCCAGTGAAGATTGCTTTTACATTGATTGAAATTTTAAAATAAGTGTCTGATGCTTCTGCTGGATGGATGCGCTTCCTACACACGAGTGAGTTATAAATAAGGATACTCAATACTGCATCCTATCATATTTTGTTTCTTTTAAGTCAAGGTCAACGTGAAGATTAGCATTTACATGGAGGATAGAGATTTACATACAGCACTTTAATAGAATATTAATAGAAATGGTTCTTGATTAATTAAACAAGCTTATACAGTTGATTTTTAAATTAAATATTGTAGTCTATATAGTATTGTAGTCTCCAGTCTGTATTATATCGAGTGATTGTAACTTGGGTCTAACTTAATGAACAATGATCAGCAAGTCAATATTAAGTTAATATTAAGCCTTGGTCAGTGATATTTGATAGTGACTCAACCGACAGTTAACTTGACACTACGGTATCGGTACGAATAGACCCTTAGTAATAAGTAAATGTTTTGATTAGGTATGTAAATTATTGTTGATCGCCCTTTCCACCCATTGGTCACCTAAAGTGTAAAGTGTAAAGGGCCCTGGCGTTAATTACAGAGCAGCGGAGTGGAAATAGTACGATGGATGTGGTAAGCCCGCTTCGGAGTTAAGCCTCTTATGAGAACTTGTAATTACTTACTAACTTTCCGTTGCATATAAGGTACATTAATTTTAAATATGTTGTATATTTTGTCTCGCAGGTCAAATTGTGTTATATAAACTTCGAGATCGGCAGGAGAACAAAAAGCACAAATGCCGAAAATTAATTTCAATATTTTTATTGTAAAACACATACACAATTAAAAAGAAACAATAAAACTCAACGACATGACAGCAATTATTAAAAGTAAATCATCATAAAATTATCAATCTAATAGATTGTAACAACATATTTGAATTATCGCAATGTAAAAGATGTAATGGCGCCTCTTTATAGGATGCATTCATTGTTATTATTTATTTATTTTGCACTTTATTGAACAAACATGATAACAGCACACCAAAAGGAACCAGTCTTAACGTAATACTCATGAAATATTGTTATATACCGATCTCTTCCAGGCAAACTTAGGATGAAGTGGCTATAGATCTATTATATAGCCAGAAAGATCTATGTTGGCGACGTATGGTGATAATCAAAGAGCAAACTACTTCACGTTAATTATGTAACCATAATACGTCACATCATAAATTAAATTTATAAAACATCGCTTTTCATAATTTACTAATATTTTTTTTATTCAAGTTGTAAATCTTACCACTAACGCCATCTATGAAAGTTATCAGAAGTAGGCGGGGAAGAAATGACAACATTTTCCATTCTTCTGTATAGTATTTAAAAAACATAGCTTGAAAGAAATTATAATTTCATTTGAATTTTATTTTTCAGTGCATTTTATAAATGTAACGCTCTTCAGACTAGAAAACAAATTTAGCTCAACAGACAGCGTAACTTGAAAGATTTGATTAACTGGTTCGTCAGTTTAACAACAAAATAGTTAGAAGAGAATTTTCGTATGCAAAGCATGAGGTCAGTGACACTCGCAAATTCGTGTAATGTGGGCGCCGTGACGCACGCGGATCAGCTGTTTTGTTGTGTATGTACGGTTGTTGACCCCTGGACTAGCTTCATTTATTTACATAGATAACTGAGACTTTTGTATTATTAAACTAATAAAATACTGAATTTACAGTTTTGCAATTACCATCAATATTTCTCAACTCATTCCTACTGATGTTAAATAATTAGGTATTTGAATGATAATTTTGAAGACTCGTCTCTGTTATACAGGCTCTCAAATCTTCTTCATAAAGACGCGTCTTTATCTGGCGTAGGAGACAAAAAATGTAATAATTTGTTATGTCATAAACAAACACTAAACGATATGTCTCGTAACAAACTTTATCGTACGTCTATATATTAATTAGTAATATGAGTAGAAAGACTCAAGTGAAGACTCGTGGACTTTTTAAGTTAAACAACTGTTGCGGTCAGAGGCTCTTAAACAACTTACTCTAGAGTGCATAGTGATTTTTACAACCGTAGTTTCAACTAAACAGAGCCTCTTAGGAGTCAGCTCGCCTTGTAAGGGATAACTTGCTTTATATTGGCATCAGGGGAATCTGTCCTTCCTAATCGTTATGAGGTCAACTCTCTTGTTGAATACTTGTAAAAGTACATCCAGGATTGAAGTTTATGTATGTTACATTGTGGAAAGGTCCTAGAGAGCGAGTCAACAAGTGCTATTGTCGATAAACTTTCAAGTATATGTCGACCCTAAAGTTTTGGTACTTACTAAAAATACTAAGTGAATTGTATATAAGCACGGAGCTTAACACTATTACATTGCTATTATCAAGATTATTTTATGGATGTTCATATAAAAGTCATGTATATGTGTATCAGCAACTTCCCAGGATCAGAGAGCTAGGATTAAGAGTTAGCCCTCTAAACGCAATCCAGTCATCGAACGGTGCATCAAACTTTATGTAGAATTCTATCGAGGATTTTAATTCTATAGAACCACCATTCATAGTAATATTTGTATTAATATTCTTGTTAATATTCTAAAAGACAAGGTTCTCATAATAATTGAGACCATTGTATTTGCAATGACATCTTACAGTTTCCTAATTAATATCATCGCTGAAAAGTTTCGGTAATTAGCACAAAGCTGTTTAACTTTAAGTGTGATTAACATTCCATTTAGCGTATTGTTTAAATCAAACCTTATCATCGTTAGTATTATAAATGGCCAGAGTAGAAATGTCAGTAATTACTTACTGACATTTCTGATTTCTTCTGTAAATTGAATGCAACTAGATTTTTATCAATTTTTATGTCCAGTAGTTTGGAACATTCAAAATGTCGTCTTGTTTGTTTAAACCAGCTTGAAGGCTAGAAGCCAGCCAAACTTGCTGCACTCTTGTACGCTTTACTTAATCTGCCGGTTCACAACATGCCTTCCAACTCACTTAGTGAATTCGCAACTAAAGTTTCTTCGGTTGTAAAAGCTTGTGAACTTTGCAAATTCATCTTTTCAGTCATTTGTCGTAATTTATTAGCAAATGCAATTAGGTCTTTAGGAGATTGGTGACTGCGAGTTGTCGTCTGTTTTAAATCTCAGCGAACCTGCTCGTTAGCCATTGACATAACACAAAGCCTGCTTCACCTTCTTTCATATATAAAGAGGGTCTAAAATTAGTCCGAGCATATGGACTATAGTGATTGGTATAGCAGGTACATAATGCTGTCTGCAGCAGATAGCTTTTACAGGGTTACCGGGATTTTAAGGAGACAAGAACCTTGGAGAGTCCTCAAGCCTTAAAGAGCGATTCGCCTCTGGAAGATTTCTAATCGACAGGCAACATCTCCAGTGTTCCGCTGACTCTTAGTCTCTCCACCCACGAGGGAGTGAATCTGAGGGTAAACGCGGTACGTAGGTCTGAGGGGTTCTATGTATGCGTTAGCGCAGGCCCCGTGCGACACTTCTTCATCACAGCCGTACCTGTCACATTCAGATCATGATACCGGCGTTTTTTACAGTCCACTTTCATTCCTATGGTAGTTAGTATGAAGACACAAGAACTACGCCAATAATTTATTTTGACTCACTGTCGCGATCGCAATCTCACTACTTACTTTATTAAAGGGAGAAATGCATGAAGATTTTGGTCCTTAAAACATATATCTTATTACGGAACTATACACGCTTTTTGAGTGACAAGTAATAAATGATATCATTGGTTTGTTCTCTACGTTTGAAACCTTCAACTGTGTGGGTGCCATCGGTATTTCGTTTGTAATATTGACAAGCAAAAGGCGCTATTAAAGGAATATTTTTATTGATACTGGAGTACTTTTAGCTTTATCCTGTTATAATAAGACTAGTTTTTACTTGTCACTTGTACATTTGATACGCGGTTTCCAGTATCGATAGGAGCGATGCGTTTGTTTGTATTTGTTCAATATACAGTTCTGTTTGTTCAAACAAATATGTAGCGAAAACTGAATTCGTGAGCATTCGAAATGACTCCGATGGTATAGTTCACTAGAAGCGCTTTGGGTTCGGGTAAATACAGCTATGAAGCAGATATTGGAAATATATCCAGTGGATATAATTTGTATGTGCTAAGCTAATATTTGAATTTTTACCCACTTTCGGGGGATTTTGTGAAAAATTATGTGTGGGATTAAGTCACACGCATTTGACGGTTTATATTGAGTGAATATAATTCTAAACTATATGATAACGATATACACATAGTGGGATATGAACCAGACCCCTATTTTCTAACACAATCTATCGCTATCGTTCTCATTTAGACGTACACTATATTTAAAATGCCGCTTAACTGTTTATCATTGAGATGTTTCGCTTTAGTACGCTGTAATAATTTGAAAGAGCAAAGCTTATGCAATAGATTTAAAGTTACACTACTCACACGGTTCCGTATCTTTCACACTGTGAGTGGTTGCTCCGAACACGGACATACTGTCGCGCAGTCAAAGGCTTTTGGGCTACCTCGTTATCACACATGCACACAAACGAAAAAGAAATTAACAAAACATATATACAATATTTATTAAAGTTAACACTAACATAAATTTACTATTTACAACCATATATTTAATTATAATGTAATAAATATATTTATGCATTATATATATATAAATGCATCAATAACCACATATTTATTTATAATATCTAATTGCATTATCCAATCAGATCAATATCAGTTTTTCGACATCGATAATCTAATATCGACAACTAACCCTCGCACTAGTTTAAGCGGATCGTACATAATCCATTGTATGGCCGCCGGCTGCGCCCGCGCCGCGCCGGTCACTTAACCAGTCGAGAACTAGCTACGAATTATGCTCGCTTATGTATTTTACGAATATCCACTTTATTAACGCTTGTTTTAAGAGTTCTTTCTCCTTTAACTATTAGTATATTTCTTCTGTGTTAGTTCTGTGTATATCTTATTGTTTCTTGTGCTTTTCCTTCTTTCTGTGCCTTCTATTTATATAATGTATATGTGTGTTGGACTGGAGTAAGCAGTGTTAATGTGAGTAAGACTATCATTTCTACATACTCCCATATCCACGACCTCATATCATCAAAGGCTTATATCATCGAGTCGAAACCATCAAGTTGAGTTACTTTATTAAAATTACGTATGTACGGAGACTTGGATCCGGTAGCGGTCGGCGGTCGGCGGTCGCACCGCAACTTACCTCGTAGTCGCCGCAATTAGCGATGTTGTGGTCACCCATCTATCTGAGGTATGTGCTGCATCTCTGTTACCTTATCCTTAACGTTTTGTAAGATATGATAGGCAAAACATAACAGTTATTGTAATAATGTAAGAAATTACGTAATCATGAAATGAAAATTATTCCTAATATCATGTTCTAAATAACCTAAAATCATGTTCTACCATAAGATTTGTTTTTCACAACACACTTTACCAACTCTGAATTAAAAATACATTATGAATGCATTAATTATGTAAAAAGTAAAAATCCGATGCATCTGAACGGCACGTGGCTTTATAACTGGATTGTTTTGAGTCATGCTAATGTAATATGAAGACCGTCGTGGTCGTCTAGCTAGGGCGTCTATCTATGGCCTAAATTAGTGGTTTGATTAACGACGAGAAGGGCGAATTGCATTTTTCTACTTTAGGAGATACAAAAATATAATTTAATTTAAATTTTGAGCACTTGTACTTATTCAATTATTAAATTCGGCATATCAATTACCTACATGAGTTTATTATTATAATGACACACACACACACACAGTTTACAAACACATGTTAAGATTATGTCGATTCATTCGAAAGAAATATTTTATAAATCTTTGAGAGCATAAGCGCACCAAATATTAGTTTTCCATTTATCTGTTGTGTTCAATCTTTTTGGTTGCGTACTCTGTGCTACTTACAGATGGTATTTATGTGTGTGTGTGTGTTTCGTTCGTTCAACAGATGCGCGGCACGATACTGTGTGCGCGAGCGTTGATCGAACAGCTGATCACGATTATTGTATTGACGTGTTCAATCTCCAGTCAACTATCCGATTAAAAAAAACTTCACCAGCATATTTCGTGAGCCATCAAGATATCTCGCGCGAATTATTCCCACAAAATTCTATATATATATAAATTATTGTAATTAAGTTTCAAAAACAATCTAAAACGGTACATTAATGTCTCTGAGTGTAATGATAATGTGTTATTCCCGAGCCGTGACGGGTCCCGTGGGACTTGTGAGAAGGAGAGAGGGGCGTATCCTTCCCTCCAAGGCTTCACACGAACATTAGACGATAGTGTATATTAATATAAAAGGAAACACTTCGGCAGCTATTTTGATACCCGCTGGAGTATAATTTAATTAACAATAGAGTAACTATATGTTGATGACACATATACACGTACAAATATTTCTTGGAAATAATGTAAGTAAAGGACAATCATTTCTGCCAAAGAAAAGAACAAAAATCCAACTATTAGTGGCGTATTTTTTCGATTAAACTTATATATAAAGTTTAGCAAACTTCAGCCATGTAATCATTGCCATTTCTATTACATGGTTCACTTAAACTTTCTAGCCATACCTGTGGATAGATAGATTAAAGATTCATCTATTAGTAACTTATAACACACATTACAATGCACGTTAAATTTATTAAATGGTCCAACAGTCAAACTGACATCATTTAAAAATTGGTAGATCATAGAATAATAATCTCAAATATAAACGAGAAATTATTATCAATAAACCAGGTTTCAACCGTCCGTGTTGCGTAAATAAATATGAACCGATTTTATTGGTTTGTCTCCTTGCAGACATCTACCGTAAACGAACATTAACATTAAATTTATTGAACATGAAACTAGTTTTTTATTATTTATGAGAAGTGCGCAGATTGAATTACTGTTTCGGGAAAGCTCTGACCCCGACAAGATACCCTGTGCGAAGGTCTGGGGTCGGTGATTCAGGTAAAATGAAAATCTTTTATGTATTGATCAAACAATAATTCGTGTAAACCTACCGACGCCGTGAATATCAGTTTCAATCCAAACGCCGTTGAGAAACTCTGACACAATGATTTTAATACTTCAGAAACGCTGCCCAGTTTTCTATATCACTATTAAAATGAGAAACCTTCCTCTTAAACTAATAAGGACTATTCGTGAGGAAGATATCATGGTAGGCCTGTAGATCCAGGGCTCTGCACACATCAAGTGTCACAGTTGCACTACAAAATTTTTCCACTATTACAAGATGTGTAAGAACGGTCTCAAGATCAAACTGTTACAATTGACGTTGTTCAACTATGTTTCTCGCTCTATTACTCAAAAACGGCCAAATGGATTTGAATAAACCTTGACACTAAGTTAGTCTATAGCATGCACTTTAGGTAGCCAATATGAGTGATTAGTTAAATGATTAGATGTATAGTTTACAGAACTCCACCACACAGAGACATACAAATTAAGACTCAATTAGAAGCTGCGATAAACTTCACTCAAAAAGTCCGCAGTGACCTACGTTATTGAGACAAAGTCAATATGAGATTATTTGTCTCCGAATTTCTAACTACAAGTTACATAGTGAAATATCTCAGCACACAGGCTCATATCTGTTTCAAGAGCAATTTTCGATCAATCGACTGACAATGCAAGGGGAATGTTAATGACACATCGCTCGGACAGAGACGGGCCTCTTTTTGAATTTCCGAGTGCCGCCAGGGTTGATGGACTGCGTGTAGATACCGAAGTCCATTCATTGAAGGGTCTACGTTTTTGGCCTTTGGTACCGAGCTGTGGAAATTCAATACACAACACCACAATACTATATTTACTTAGACGTAGTCTAGTAGAAGGTAGTTTGATTAAATTAGTTTAGAAATATCTCTGTTGCTCGTTTAAGGCGACATGCGGCACGCACCTGAGTGCTCAGTTATTTATTTAGATGTGCAAATGTCAATATGAAGCAGATAACTCGCTTAGTGCCTTAATTATAGGAGTTACGAAAGCTTAAAATAACGCCATTATATTTACTAATAGATTTTTGATCGATTTACAAGAGAAGATAACATAAGATATCGTTTATTTGTAACACACTAGTGTACATGCTCACTAAACTAAGTCTAATTTCAACACACAAGACGTTTTTTAATTAGTAATTCTATCTTTTTTTGTACTGTGATGAAAGTGTGAATAAACATTATTAGAAACCTGACAACCTCATACTTGATCTTTTTTGCCAAATGAAAATATCTTGAATGTCAGCAGCTGTGTCCCGCAGTAATAAGCCCAGGTCTTGTGGTTTGATATCACAGAGGTCTTAGTTATTGACAGCATATGTAGCTGAATTAGTCTTACAGATAGAGATGAGATATCAGTATACCATTGTAGCCGCGAATCTAACTTATTTAAAATTCCTTAAAACTAAAACTACACTTTGTAATGTTTCTAGAAACACTACGGTATCAAATTTAAAATTATTTTTGGAGTTTCTGCTAAGGCAGAAATTAATTTGTTAAATACGAGTATAATTATGTAAACCTTTTTTGTATTTGTAGTCGGGTTTTAGCTTTGTTTAAATATTTTTTTTCACAATTTTAGTAGTCGTTTGCAAAGGTCAAAGTTATATCGTTGAGAGTGGTCATTAATGCATGTTTGTCGTTGGATTAAAATACTCGCATAGATTTTGTAACGAAACGAATTATCGTGTAAACGACATCGTCCAAGTTCGCAAAAATTCTTATAAAATAAGAACTAGCCGGCTAAACTTAATTATTTTTTTATGGGACCAAACAGAAACTATTCCGCTTCAAACAAAATAGAATCACGTAAATCGGAGCAGACATTTCGGCGGTACATACATAAAAAAATATAACCTCCTCCTTTTTTGAGTTGGTTAAAAATATATCTGTGTCAACACATTCATTATTTTTTAAATTTAATATGTTTAGTGCTCATCAAGCACACAGTAAGATGATTATTTCCCCACCTTTTTATTGAACAAATAAAATTCTTATTAAAATAAGCACTAACCGTCGAATAGGTACTCGGTCACAAGATGGAGGTCGTCTAGAACACAGACCTGAAGAGGTTAATGCGTGAAGTCATGTAGAGATAAATACTTGCAATTTACAACCTTACAATCTTGTAATAGGACCGCATTTAACAGACTCTTCTTTAGAATTCTCATTTGCAGATTGAAAATCAAATATTAGTTTGGTATGAGTATTTTGAATTACAATCAAATATTGGTTTCACGAAATTATCCACATTACATTACAATGAAGAGCTCGTTGGTGTAGTAGATCGTACGCTCTGCTTTCGATAACGAAAACAAAGTAACTTTGGCCATGGTTGGTCCTTGGATGGGTCAATCAAATTTGTTATCTCCAGCTCCTCCGTGATTGAGGAGGCACTTTAAGCCATTATTCCCGGTTGTTACGGCAATCGTATTAACCCACCAACCGGCGTGGTGGTGATACGGCTCAAACTCCTCGTATTTCTCCCTCGTACGAAGGCCTGTGCCCCTCATGTGCGTGGTCATCACAATAATATTACAAATTGTCAAAGTTAAAAACTGGTTAAACTTGTATAAGTAAAATAGATCACTAATATTGAAGCCATAAAGAAAGCAGCAGCAATCAATTACATTTAAGACACTTGAATTTTTGAGAATTCAGCCATTTTATTTTTAACTACAATTAGGTACCTTATCAAAAGACAGAGACAAATATAGCTAAGATAGCGTCATACATATGGACGATGAAAACTGTAGTGTAACAACACCAGGACAGTAACATGACGAGAACACCTGAAGTGTTCTATCGTAAAGTGGCTGACTGCCTGACTGATCTATTAACGCACAGCTTAAACTGCTGGACGGATCAAACTGAAATTTGGCACACAAATAGTCATAATGACGTACACATCCAATAAGAAAGGATCTTGTACGTTTGTAGGTTTTAAGTTCACATAAAAGACTGTCAGTTTTGAAGTTATAATCATGAATAATATTCATAATTACATTATGTCATTAGATTACCGATAATAAAGAATTCAAAACAAATTTAAAAACCTCTGTCTACGTAACCACAGCTCGTCCCGGGTTCGAATCCTGGTAGGGCCAGATATTTGTATATATGACAACGAATACGTTTGTATATTTATAAACATATAACTATATATATTCCTTAGAATACACAAACAAAGCAGTTTTGTTGTCATAGTTGACTAAAGCTATCTTAATAATCTGTGGAGTGGAGGAGAATGTATACTTAAAATAAAAAATGATTGCGTAATAAGTAGTGATTATTATTGTTACTGAAAGTATTTTATTGTTTCTATGATTCATGTTATTAATGGAAGGATTGAAGATTTGGGTACAACGAACAAATAAATGGAAAACACTTCATTATTAGTAAATATGCATATTTAAAAGTATAAAATATAACATGAAGTTCAGATCAATCTATTGTAAAAATGCGTCATCTAATTTAAATTTCGAACTTTAGTTTGACAGATACTCACCAAAGACAAGCATTTACTAGCTTCATAACAGATAACTTAGAATTAAGGTTAGCAGTATGGCGGCCGATGTCAAATTGAGTAAACTCAAAGCCCTATTGTTAGGAGGTCGTCGCCGTCGTCGTCGAGAAAACCGAATTGGCCCACTAACCCAATCATGGCCACAACAATGGTATCACGATCCACGTTACTGCTCAATAGTTCCTTATGGTTAACAAATGGCAACACTGGTGGCTCTAGTTAAATGAATATGACAATTCAGACATGACGCCTAAAGGTGAACAGGTAAAAATGAAAGCTTTATATATTTAATTTATTTAATAAATCATTTTATGTTCTTAAACTTTACTGTGGTACTATTGTATAAAAATAAATGTTTGATATTATTTATTTATATTACCCTATCATGTTCGACTGCTGGGCAAAGATCCCCATCCCTTTCCAACGAATTCTTTCCCACCTCTTGAGCCAGTCTCAGCAGCGGCGGTGTCGGTCTTCGGGTAACGTTTGAAATATGTTTAGGAAAGAATACATACCAAAAATAGGTCATGTTCTACGGCCTACCTGTACCTTAAGCGACCACAAAATGCTGACCTGATTATCTTAGTATCTATTACTTTTTATATAAACTTTGTATTACAAGCAATGTTATACTTAAGTAAATAAGTTTGAAATTAATGTTAAGCGTAATTTAATTAATTGACAGATTAAGATCGTGGTGTGGTATTTTTATTATTTTATTAATAGCAATAAAAGATACTAAATTCCGTATGTCGCATGCTGCTCCAGCTATACGAGTCTTTACCATCAGGTGGTGTCGAGTCATTTACTGTGGTTTCTATTTAAAAAATCTCAGTTTTCTAGCACGAAAATTTGATATGACAGTTAATAAGTAACTGGCACCACCACGATAGCGAAATAAAATTATTTTTCTCAAATATTTGAATATAATCCTTAACGAATTTTTCATCGAATCGAACAAACGTGTGATGTGTTTCATTATACAATATTAAAAGCAAAAATTTAGTTGAGCACAGAATTTTAATAACTAGAAATGTATGTTCTAAAAAAGCACGATATTAAACCATCCATCAATCAAGCCCGGAGGTCGCGGCGCTCGGTACCAGGAGTTCATAAGCGTAAGGTGTAATTTTTACTTATATTTTTTAAGAATTGGGTTTCTAGCAACATAACTAGAAAACAGCCCACTACTACTACCGCTATCCCTGAATTATATCTAATCACACAAATTTACCATTTAGGGATAGCAATAACAAGTATTGTACTGTTGTCTCTATAGGTACTTTTGTTTCTTGTAACTACATTATATAAAATTATAAGTATATGTACTTCTTATCAAATCGAGCCGACACATCTGGATCCTTTATAATTAGGAGAATAGGAACATTTGCATTTAATTGGAACAGTTTATTTTGACAAACAGCGAGCAAACGTATTCCGCGCCGCGCTGTCTACAAACATGTCGGGTAATTCATTCATCGCTGTTGTGTCACGATCAACAGTCGTTAGGGCTGTGCTGCAGCCGGCTCATAAACACGGACGGGTAATTAACCCCCCTACCCTTCTTACTGCTCCAATATTTAAGGTTGTCACTGTCTGTGCTCTTTATTCAGATTTTTTGGCTGTTCCACTTAATTCCTTCTCTTTGAAGCTTCTGCTCAGTCTTCCAGTCCGACAGAGTTACCTTTGCCATCTACGCTGTCCATCCATGGAGTCCGCTTCCTAAAACGCTGCGTGTGATCTCTGGATGGTCAAAGAAGAAGACTTGAAGAACATTTCTGTATCTGTTACATAATTTATATGTTCTTATATGTATGTATGTCTGTATATTGTTGTGTGCTAATATTTGTAGTTCACTACACTATTTATTAGCCGACCGTCCAACACCAACTGCCAGACGAACAATAAAAAAAAACCTTGACCTGAGAACCAATATTCGCGATAGAACAAACATCTGTTCGAGACTGGATCTTCCAGCCAGACGAATTAATTTTAGTTTAAGAAACAAAATATTTCATTATAGTAGTACCCACAAACTAGTTTGAATATTGTTTTAATAAAACAGCAAATGACTCACTCAGTGAACATTATATAAGATTTAATGTTATGCAAGAAAAATGCTCTTCGGTTTTATAGAAAGAAAATATAAACACTACATTTTTTACACAATTGTACATTTAAATCCTTCAACCATAAAACCTTCGAATAGAACCTTCTTTTTTGAATGAACAAAACGATGAAGTAGCGATGACAATTTGGTATAGTTAGTGTTTTCAATACTAAATTGCCATATTTAATTATTAATTTTCAGTTTCACTTTAGGATTATCCATTTCATTATAATTTGAAGACACTCCTTAAATAAAGGAAGCCGTTTTTGAATTTTAGCTGTACGTGTCAATACGTCTGAAAGCATAATGACCTACAGCTGGCAATGTCAATTTTGCTGGTCGAGGCCTTACCTCACTTCTGATTATAAAAGCAAGTTATATTTTGTTTTGATGTTAACATAAAAACTGGTGAGTGACAACCCTGACGTGATTCGCGGCTCTGCGCGACGACGCGCGACTTAGCTGTTTCGCTCGTAAATTGTTTGAGCAAATATTATTAGTGTTGTCTATTGTGACTAGCAACTAGTTATGAAGTAAACAGAACCCTCATATCGACTTATTTATGACCGCCATCGGCGCGTGGATGATGCCGACGGATAATTACGTTTACTGTGTCAATAATTGATGAAGAATGATTGATTGATCCGAAATAACATCCATATATATATTGTATACAATTTGTTCGTTTTATAACCATCTTTCACATTCATAAAATAAAAAATGCTAAAAAAAAGCTGAGTTACTCAATTCTATAGAATAGATGAATGCAGAACATAAAATAATAGAATAGAATATTGGTCAATTGTTGAAACATCAAACAATATTACATTTTCAGAAGATAAACCAAAGAATAAACAAGATATTAGTACAAAGGGTGACCTTATCTAAAACTATGCTAAGAGCGATAACGTCCCAAAAGATACGGTACACAATATTAGCTGCAAATGCAATCGATAATTTAGTTGACATTAATGAGTCTCGTCAACATTAGCTGCAGTGGAATTGTTATCTTACATAATATTTAAATATTTGTACACACAAAAGTCACACTAAGTGTCATTAATTTCTGCACACATACTAATTAAAATCCTGCAACAAACCACTGCGCTCCCAGTTTTGTATCCCCTCATGCAAATGTCACATGGTCGGGGATTCCCCGGTTGCGTCAGTGCTATTATAACAATGTTAAGTGCATGGAAATAGTGCTTTAAGTGATATTTTACATAAATAATGAACTGTGGAGTATTCATTTGAATGCAAAGCAAGAGCTTTTGACTAAGTGCCTCCAGTGTATTCGTGTTTAAACATGTTATTTAATAATTTATCATTTAAACTTAATTAATTATTACTATTAAATTTTGTTATGTTTCCAAGTTTCGCTCGTCATTTTGGTCAGGTTTTTGTGATTCCGAGCGAGACATCGTCGTCTGCGGAACAAAATGACCTCAAGAAAAGTTTAATTAAAATCTTAGCTTCACACAACAATTGAATTGCCTCTGCATAAATTTAAGTCAACTATTAAAAGTTGTTTGATGAAAAAGGGGTATTACAAGGTAGAAGATTATTTTAAAGATAAAAATTTGTGGCCACTATAATTTGCTTCTCTGCACTTATTTATTATATTTTGCAATATTTAAAAATATATTTTTTAATGCACTGTAAAACAAAACATGTATATGTTTATAATACTAATACATAATGACATAATTGATTTGTAAATGTCATTATAAATACTAAAGGCTGAGAGTTTCTTGCGCCGCTTCTTCTCTGCAGCTACTAATTCGTCGAAGCGGTAGTAGGGTTGATTGGGAATATGCATACTAGTGTTATTTTTAATTTTAAAATAAGTATTATTTTAAAATTAAAACTAACAATTTATTTAGTACATATTGAAATACTATAACTGGGACAATTAGTAAATGCCCGGTTGATACCCAGTAAAATTATGAGTATTGCCTTTATAATTATATTTATTTATTTTCTTATACATATTCCCTGTTGTGACGATTTAAAAGAGCTTAGTAAATAAGTCTATTTAAATAAAGTTATTTTTGACTTTTTGACTTTTGACAACACACGAGGAAGGAAAAGACCGTGTAGCTACTTAAGTATATAGATTTTATAGACTTTTGTTTTTTGATATAAAATATACACTTATTGAACGTAATAACTATTACTTAATCTACCAGAGGGTCTGGTCCTGAGAACTACGGGTAAGAAAATATAATAATAATATATTACAGATATTGCTTTTTAACATTTTCAATCACAAAAGTTGGTTTAAATATAAAAATGTATAATAAAATTATAGTGCTTATAACGTTTAAAAACACACCGTAAGTATTAAGACGACATCGGCTCCATTAATAACGATTTCATTTAAAGTATCAAGCCCCGCAGTCCCCGAGTCAGCCCCGTGTCTGAGCAGTAACCACCCATTAACGACACCTGAGGCACGCTTCAATAAAATATCCTATTTGATTTTCTCCTAAACCCAAGCGATAGGTAAAATTTTAGAGGTGCTTCTGCCTCCCTTTTACGAAGGAGCCTTGTACGTACTTACAGGAGTTCACCCCAAATATAAAGGTTTGTTCAAACTGATATATTGACAGTCATTCTAGAATGATGTACTAAGAGAGCTCGAGAAACTTATCAGCCGTTTTATTACTATCCGGCGAGATCAGATTATTCCACATTGCGGAGGTGATGATGGAAGGATCCTGGAGTTTAAAGAGTTTATTTGTATTCTTTCAAGTTGATTCGGTGAGCTGGTGGTGGTATGTAAAACCAACTTTGTTATATTATTGTTATTTAGTTTCTTTTCGGACCTATAGGCCACTTAGACTAGTGTTGATATTTTGTGGCAGAATTTCTAGATGCTTTGGGTAGTGATATGCTTACCTCCTCAGGGTGCCCTATGTGTTTCCCTAGGTAAATGCTTCGTTTATACATTAAAGGTCCGCAGAAGCAGAGAACGTGCATTGCGGTTTCGTCTGACTCCTGACAGAACCTACAAACCGCGTCTTGCTTTATACCCATTTAAAACAATCTTTGTTCTAAGATAATTACCACTCAAAATTGTGGAAAAATAAAAGTTTAAAACAAATTAAAACCAACTTCAAAACACTAAAACGGCAAAAACCATTTAAGAAGCTTTTTAGTTTTTAAATGAAAGTGTTCAGTTAGTAAACAATATATAATAAAAGATTTGAGGCACTTTGTATTTCTAGTTCATTATAAAAACGTTATCTTAAATACTCTGATGCTGTCCAGACGCCGCGCTGACGTATCTGTCTGTACAACGATCAAAGAAGACATATCGTCAATACAAATAGACATGCATCTAATATATTATATTTTAGGATTACTTAGATTCTATTTATCTTTTATACATATGTACTTATAATTATTTATATTAAGCTCAGCAAATTACTCAACACCGCCTGATGATAAGCAGTAGAGGAGTCCATATGTGAAGATAGCTAGTGAAGCATGCGACATACTGCTCTAGACACCCTCACCATGCCGGCACAAAAAGAGCTTTATCACGCCTCTTTTAAAGGAACCCATGTTGTATGAAGGAGGAAATACGTGTGCCGGTAAGGAATTTCACGCTCTAGCTGTGCGACAGAGAAAGGAGTCACAAAATGTCTTAGTGCGCAAAGTAGACCAGCACTCCTGAGTAGGAAAGGAGAGGGAGGGATACGGTCGAAGAGCTCTTCAGAGTACTCTCTATGGTACAATCGATAAAAGGCACTAAGCGACCCAATTGTAGAGGCCATAGGGTGTTCGTTACCTCCGCATCGCCTATAATAGGCATACTTCGATGCCCTGGACGCTGCAATCTATCCAGGTCATCGAGGAGGTACTAAGCGGAGCCATCCCAAAGGTGCGAGCAATACTCCACACAAGACCGGACCTGGGTTTTGTACAGCAGGCATAGCTGGTCAGGTGTGAAATACCTACGCACCTTGTTCTGGACTCTGAGTTTGCGCGAGGCGGATATTTAGATATAGTATGCCGTTTGACTTTCTCTTAGGTACAGTGGAGTAACGGCGACGGTATTACTAAAGTTCGACATTATGACAACGTATTGGTTCGAAAGCTCAAAACAGAGCAGTCTATTTCACACCTATTCATTTAATATCTAACTTCTATTCCGCACCACACAGATTTATTTCACAAATGAACATATGACAAATAGTTCCAGAAAGAGCATAAAGGCGAGCGACAGCTGCCGCAACAGACTCATGCAAGAACTCAATTTTGGATTCTGTGTTCTATTCGTTAAAGAGCAATGTTGAATGACACACGTGTAAAGTTATATCGTAGTTTTCTACTGAAATATTTTACGACACCGTATACCAGTTGCACGTTACCAAGATGTCCTTGGTATCAGTTGATTTAACATCAATTCAGGAACGTAGTTTATTTACTTGTTGCATAAAAATATGAAAGGCATATCATCCAGGAAGGACATAATTACAAGGTTTATAGATAGGCTTTAAGCGTTAACTTTTGTTTGATAGCCATTGACTTCTTTAAACGCTTTGATGAAAGCAGTTAATATTAAAACATTTTTTTATATTCTTCACAATTGACTTCCACTTGAGTAAGTATTGTAGCTAAATCAAATAAATTAGCCTTGCCTTGGCTTGGCCTTCCTATATTTTGAAACCTGATTTGGACACCCTTCCACTTCCAGACCATGATTTGATCTTACAAATCATTGAATCTTTTTGAGTGTAGAAGTGTCGAAATGGTCGTAAAATGAGCTTTGTGTCTATCGAGTAAAAAGCGTAAACCGTAATAAAGTGACATGGTTGTTAAGCCCAAAGGTCACGACGGTCCCGCAAAGGTCAACCAGAAGCTAATTTGATTTATTATAGTAAAAGTTTTAGTATTTTTCTTTTCCACCACTTAAACCTTGAACTTGATTAAAAAAATAATTGGCACTTAAAGTTTGGACGATGGATTGGTAGGTATTTAATTTAAGAGGAAATAAATCTTACTGGCTTTGGTAAAAGAGACTGCGCAAATGATTTAGTTTGATCGAAAATAAGCGAAGAGTAGTACGTCACATTCACTGTAAAATTAGTTGGACGAGTCCTGGACCAATCATTTATTTACACGTGAAAACCGCAATATATATGAGCACAATATCGTCGCGGGCTCGAGCCTTTATCGGAGAACTTTTTAGTCATAACTTTATTACAAATAACACTGGATGGAATGAACTGACCCTTATTTATTCAAAAATCAAAATTGTCTAAGTCAGATTCATCTTTGGACATGTATTTCAAATCCAAAATATTTGAAAAGTTCATATCGCAGTAAGTTCTCAGTCAGAATCATCTTTTGGCATGCATTTCGTGTCTATAGTAATTAAAAAGCAGATTTTCATATCGCATATAGTTAAGAGGCAATAAGCATCCATGTGTGAGCGAAGCATGCACCGAGAATTCAAGCAGCAAGCATGGCTTTCGTTAGGGTTCCGACGCAGCGAGGCACATATGGTAAAAATGGTCTCAGCTAGTTTTATGTAAGATATGATTTCATATGATTGAGGTTATAAGAGTAGCCTCTTTTTTGAGCTGAACTAGTACAATGTCCCACTGAGATGAAGCCAGTATTATCCCCTGAAGTTCAGCAAGACGTTTGAAGTTCTAGTACGAATATGTGACAATTGATTTAACGCGACTAAATGAAGTGTAGTGCTCCGTGCGATCCAACACTCTCTCTCACTCTAAGCAGTAGGAGGCTATCGCGATATGAAATATGAACTAGTACATTATATAATTTTGAACCGCTTTAACATTTTGCCGTCCTGTCCGAGACAACTGTACTGCCTCTTGTACGTCCTACACAAAATTGGTTTCAGCCACATCCGCGAGCGCTATAACCGCTTGCTCCTCAGCCCCCTGGTCTCCTCGTCACTCCGCGCCTACTCGGCTGTCAATATTTAACTGGGTAGCGATGGAGTCCACTAATATCTTTTTATAGCTCTCTTCATTTATTTCTTAATCAAAATATTTAGTATTAAATTATATTTTTAACAATACCGCTGTATGGCAAAGTATAAAATATAATAAATTTACTAAATGACTGAAAATTATCCTTCCGTATATTAAATATGTGTAGATTGTACACGTATATACAATTAAAATACTTATTTGATCGCTAAGTACAGTACACATTGGTCAAGGAGGAAGAAGACTTGACTTTTAAGAGGTACAAAAAATAATAATTTGACAATATGACGTGATACTACTATGCTGTATCTTATATCTAGATGTTATCATATACATATAAAAGTAATCAACATCAAATCGTTGTCAGTCCAAATAAGCATAGTAGCTAAGCTTACAGCCTCAGATGTGTTATTAATTTACTAAAAAACTTTTAACTTTTGATTTCATATACAACACTGAATTATTATGAGATTTTTCATAATAACGTCCACATTTTAATGGGTTTTCTTATGAAAACGCTCTGTAATTATGGTATCCCCGGAGCGCGAGCTTCGGTATTTTGATTGATATATTTTTTAATAACGCTCAGCCTAAACATTGAACATACATTTTCATAACATTTCATGTTATTTGTATCTTGATACGTTCTATCTTTAATATTACTTTATATTTTAATATGAAGAGACACACATTTATTCCGTAGGTACGGTAAATTTACAATTAAGAATATCAGCAAAGGGGTTTGAAACGCAAAGCTGATGAAGATGGTCAAAATGGCGGTCGTTTTTACACAAACAGAACATTTTTTTGTTATATCAAATAATATTATTGTTCAGGTTAAGTACCTCGATTCATAACAAAATTAAAATGCAAGGGAGGGCTGGAAGAGCGAGATAGTTGAATCGTTAATGATTAAACACAACTCAACACGTATTTTTAGCTTTATATCCCTTACTTCAAAACATATATTTTCAATATTTGTGATCCCTAAGTATATCACTATTATTGTCCAGGTTGCAACTTTACGATAAAATGTTTTAGACATATTTCACAATTCAATTATTTTTGTTCAAAATCCATTTGCATATTACATTGTTTTATCGTTCATTTAGTTACAGCTCACAATACTCATAGATTGAAACATTATCATCAATCTGAGCGCGACATAAACTAGAAGATTAAGTCGGCTCTGTGATACGAACGTATTAAATTAAATCAATATTCATATCATATTTCGTTGACGTTGGTTTATAAATTGAAATACTAATAGATTGATGATCGTTTTGATTAAGGGTGCCAGACAAGCGAGAAGATTTAGTCGGCGTCAACTATTTATTCTTAGAGATGTTATTAATATCTTTATTGTGATCAGATCTTTAGTAAATTTGAATATTCCAAATTTTTACAAGATTGTAAAATGAGTAAAGATGTTAAGAAAATGAAGCTCAGAATCCAAAAATCTTTTAAATGGATAAAATGTTGCGTTTTTAGTGTTTTGATGAGGTTAAATCTTTTTGTAAGATGTATCGATATCTTGTTATTCATCACAAGTATAAATAATCAAGACATCGTAGCTTCAATACGTTACAGGGCACGATATCACATTGGGGAAAGAGAAGGAAAAATCTTGCTGAGTTTCTTGCCTGGTTTTCTCAGGACTAGAATCTCTGGTAGATTTACGAACAGATGGCTTGAGTTGACGATCAATAAGTGATTATATCTGTAAGCGTTTACAATTCAAAATTGCATATAATATTTTGACTTCGACTTTAAGTAGTAAAGCAGCGAAGTACTAGTAAATGAGATTATTATTATTTCCATATGCAACTACACATGCAGGGCAGACCCTGCATGTGTAGTTGCACAGGTTCGTGAGAATGTCCACGACTACTCAGCGGGAACTACCTCGTGTGACCCATTTCGCTCGAAAACGTATGAATTGTATATGCTTAACGCTGCAGATGCTGAAGATGTCTCGAGAATACTGCTTCTTGGGAGAGTGTGAAGCTCATTATAGCTGGTTGTAGTTTTTTATGTCATATAATTATGAAGCTACCTTCATTGCTGAGCGTAGTATCAAGGAGGCATTTATTACTTTTTACTGACGTTAACTTTCTGGAGACAAAGATTATATTATTCCCATTTCCAGTCTCATTATCATCATATCAGTCCACTGCAGGACATCATAGACCTCCTCTAAGGATCTCCAAACCGCATGGTTCTGCGCTGACCGTATCTACCTTGTGGGACGCCTACTAACGCTGCGGCTCCCAGTACGTGGCAGAAACTTTTCCCCCCAACAGCCGTCAGTCAATAAGATAATCATATACAGCAAGCTCTTTTATTGTTGTTTTATATTTATTTATTCATAATATATTTAAAATTTCGTTGCTATTAGCTGTTAACGATGACACGATGACTTTAATAAATACATGTACAAACATTAATTATAAATTAATAATAAATATATACGAATCTTGAATATATAGTAATGTTAAGGTTAACAATTCTAATTTAATGAACGTTATAATTATTTTCTGTATTAAAAGTAGTTGTTTCCAGAAACAATAGAAAGTGAAGCACCGACTTCAAAAAAAATATTTTAAATATACTTATATTATTCGAAATAATACTTTTTAAATTGAATTACTTTTGCCTTTTTAGTATTTTGAAGTCAAGTTTTAGTTTTAAAATGACGGTGAACAACGTGGAACGTAAGTTGGCTTCAAGACAGGCGTTACGGTGTTACGGTGTGTACGCCCGTGAATATGTATGTATGTATGTATGTATGTATACATGCATAAAACATACGAACAACAGCTGGCACTGAGCTGACTTACCGACGCAATTTTGAAATACTTGCAGTAATTTCTTTTTGAGAACAACCAGTACTGGAAATTATTTATTCAGTCACATGGAAATAGATTTCTGTCTTCAGTAATTGTCTTTATTTTATAATAATATTTAATGGAACGAGAAAACTGTATAATTAATTGTCTTAATGATATTTTTTTGTTAAATTCAGGCAAAGGAATCGAGCCCATACAGCCATACTTTATCTACAATTATTGCCGTATAATTTGGATGTATTCATATAAAAAGACAATATCCATGATACAAATTCAAATAGATAACAAAGATTTCCCAGAGTATCTAAATCATTTCAACAAACTAGAACCAGAAACGTAACAAGAATTTATAATAATCCGTGTACAATATCTCCCTACGTAATATAGTTATAGTTATAGCTAGTTACCGAACCATAGTTCAGAGCGTTATTTGACCACAGCCATTGAATGACTAATAAGCAAAAAATCTAAAACAAGTTTTCAATACATTTCTGTCTGTATTCCCAACCACATCCATTTCCGGCCGGCCATGTTGCGCCTAACGTGATATTTTCCTTATTTACCACCACCGCCGAGGGGCAGCCATTGTTTCTGCAACGACTAAATTATAGTTTTCCTGTTTTTTGTCCAAGGAACGTCACGCCCGGATGTGTAGGGCCCGCGTTGTATCCAAAACTTAATTTACTGGACAACGTACGCAGAGTTTTTTTGGAGATAGATCGTGATTTTTTGCAAACTCTTCATCGTATAAATATTTAAACGTATTAGTATTTAATATCATTAATAACTTTTATTTGTGTCTATGTTAGTTAAGAGCCTTCCTATATGGGTAGACGAGAAATAACGCGTTGATAGATATGTAAATTCCTACCATGCCCTGTGTGTGCACTAGATAAGTCCTGAGCTGGTAATACTCTTGGCGCTAACCATAAGCCTCTAATGTTAAATTACTCATCATAAATCTGACGACAGCTTGTTCGGCATCCCGAAATCTTTGCTGTAAGTATTATAGTAAGTAATTAAAATATAAAATAACTAATACCATATTAATTTGATGATCCGCGAAATCCTAGATACGATAAGATAAGATAACATTTTATTGTGATACTGTGTACAATAGATCTTACAATTATAATATTCATTTAAATTGTAAATTAGCGGTCTAATAATGCATCTGTTCTTTTGAAAACCTTAAAATTGCTGTCCTATATTAACAATCAGTCTTGTATTACAAATTCAAATCCACGCCATTCCGGGAAACAATGGGCCATTTGTATCTTGTTATAAAAGAATCCTTGGGCACATAATCCCCATTCTGTGAAGGGAAAATCTATATAAATACATACCTATTACTAATAGCTTCAATACTTTATAACCGGATCAATGCTCTGAAATAATCGGGAAGTATTTATTCTCCAACTTGGTAGAGCTTTTTAAAAGTCACTCAAATCTATAGCATTATTAAGTCCTCCTACTATACTCAAAGATATCTCTTTTATCCCTGTGTATTTTTTACAGTAACAAAGAAATAAGCATCAAAATATTAATCGTTAGTGATTCAACTGAGAGTCACGTTTGACCTGTCTGTTTATTAAACATTACGTAAGTTAACTTAATCAAAATCAGAATTTAAATTTAGATGGATACAGAAGGGAAATGGAAAAGGTCAAGTCTTCCTATAGTGTTTTTTACAATTTAATAACTTTTAATTAACTATCAATGTTAAATAATGATATAAATAAACATTATTGTGTGACCGTATTTTTCAGTCAAATATTGTAACTATATTTTAAAGTCTGAATAAAAATATGGTAGACGACCTTAGATGGCGGAATGGTTACGATATACGTATTAAATGAAGGGTTCGCTGAAAATAATACGAAAGATCAAACAACTTTATCTAAATCTAATATTGCTGATCCCCCGAGATGACGGATTAGTTCTTTTATGTGTAATAAATAAATAAAAATAGTTATTAGTATTAAATCAGTTTTAATGTATAATCAAAAAGGTTCAAGCTATTTTTCCAAATAAAAATAATTATCATATTTTTGTCACTTTGTTCTCGATTCAACTGCTGTATTGAACGATCGATTATTGGCACCCATAACTCGTGCACGTTGTAACGTTATCACGTCGAAGTATCGGCGATGATCAGTGAGCAATACGTGCTTTGATTACAACTATTCTGAATCAGATAGCAGCATTATGTTGGGAGCAGGATGCCTCCCATGCCAACTATAATATATAACGCTTTCTTTTGATCATTACAGAGCAGTCGACGCCTGCGTTTTTTAAATCGTCATAACAGGGATAATCTAGTTCCATATTTGATTAGCTTTGTTTATTTTCATTGAAAATTAACTCTTATTAGACAGGTTATAAGGTACAAAAGCTTTGCCGTTTCTACACTGTACAGTCATCGACAAAAATATATTTTCAGTGAGTTTGGATTTAGTTACAAAGACCATAAAACTAAATGACTAATTGAAAATATTTTTTATGAAGACTTTTTCGTTATATTACAAAAACCTTACCTTGAGTTTATTAATTTCTTGCATGCATATTGTTACTTCAGGAACAATATTACCTTAAATATTAACTAATTAAATGTTAATGCTACTGAGTAACAGGGCTTTCATGGAATGAATAAAAATAATAAAAAAATTAACCTCCTTCAAACAAAGGAGGAAGTGTTCCCCAATTACTCAAGACGCCTCAAGCGATTGGGTAAATTATTTGAAAAGTTCTCAAGTGGTCACATTGTCACCAAGTTAGGATCTGATGATGGGATCCCACTGAAATCAAGGAGAGCCTTCAAAGTTTATAGGCATTGTAACATCAGAGGGGCATTTGTTAATGAAACGCCCATTAGTCAACAAAAAATTAATTTAATAATAATTAAATTTAAGAAAATATATAGAGTGTGGAAGTCTTAGTGGTTCGGCACTTCCACACTTCGGCACGGGGAGCCTTTGTTAAGGTTCGGGGGAGCGTGCCAGAAGATATGAAGATGCTCGTCAAAGATGATCCTCGAATACACCGTCCGGCAAGTTGGGTACCGTTTACTTAACTATTCTACTTGGCCAAGAAGAAAAGCAGGAAGTAATAAGGAACTACTGATCGAACTTGTGAAGGGGCCATGAATAAGTCAGAAAGAAATTCACAGTGAAGGTTCATATAGAAAATAATTAACTAAGTTAAACTAATATTCTAAATAAACTACAAAATGCGTAAAATATTACACTTAAATAAGATTGAAAATTTCAGTTAAAATTTGCAAATTATTAGTAATAGGTAGATACTAAAACTAAATCGAACATTATTATTAAAGCACTTTTTGAGCCGGCAAGGTGAGAGTGGCTACTGCAGTATGTCGCATACTGCACTAGCTATCTTCACAGACGGACTCCTCTACTGCGTATCATCAGGTGGTGTCGAGTCGTTTGATGAGCTTAATATATATAAAAAAATATGACTTATTGCTTAGGAACTCAAAAGTGCAAGCTGCAACAAGAACATTAGAAACACACATCTTGCATTTAAGATAATTTGCTTAACTAGTATTACATTTGTTCAACACTTACCATTAACGGGGATTAAAATATTATTAACACTTACTCATTAACTTCCAATATTGTGGAAACTTATAAATTGTAAAGATTTGTTAATTGTAATTTCCCAATCCGACAAAACTTGAGTCGTGAAGTAGTGATATGAACGAGACGAGCGTGCCACAAACAAGTGTGTCACCAAAAAACTCCGAGCGATCCGCCATGATTCTCTACAGTAAGGCTAAATTAATCAAACTATGTTTTGGACTTCGTGCTAAGTAATTTACGAAAACAATTAAAAACTGGATAACTTCTTCGATACAATTATTTTTCTCTTTTAGTGTTTTGAAGTCGTTTCTTAGTTTTATGTAAAACTTTATAAATTTTATTCACCATTTAAATTAGTAAGTTCCCAAGGTCAAGGTTAGAGTGGTTCACAAATGATGATTTTCGTTAGAACTTTCATCTTTTAACAGTACTTATCTTTGAAAAACCACACTATAGATGATGTGGGAATCGTTGGAGCACTTTTAAATCTTGTAATAATTATAATCAGATTTTACTTTGGAAAAATCCAGATGGATATGGAAATATAATTTTTTACATTGCCTTACATTCTTTGAGGTGTTTATTTAGTATTGTTGTCATATCTCATATGTTCGATTTAGATTTGTGGAAACTAGAAAGCCTTTGCTAGCTGGATATATGGATTACTATTATGATAAGCGGCTTAGCAACAGGAAAAATCAAGCAATCGAATCGTGGAAGTCCGTAAAAGGACAATTACATTTGAAAGCCCTCATAAAAGGATTCAACAGTAAGTTGTCTATAGAGGTACTACAACTCAAAAGACATAAAACCAGCATAGTGACAAGAATCTTTACAGGCACTGCAAATTTTAAAAAAACACTTGTTTCAAATATATATGAAGGTTCTGTCAAGCGTCAGACGAAACCGCAATGCACGTTCTCTGCTCCTGCGATCCTTTAATGCATAAGTGAAGCATTTATCTGGGGAAGCACACTGTCTACCCAGAGCGGGTGCAACATATCACTGCCCGAAGAATCTGGAAATTTCTAGGGCAAATTCCTAATTCATTCTCTACAGGCAACGAGTAGTAAGAAGAAGTGTATGGCGATTAAAAGGTAAGAAAAAAATATAAATAAATCACAGAAATACGATTACATCAACACTATTCATTAGTTTTGTCTTCACTATTGCATTACTTATTTAATATGCTAAAATCAACTATTACAGGTAATTTCTGTAATAACAGTTGTAAGCGTATGCATATTAGTAAATTATAAATATAATTATTTCAATATTTCCTCTGATTCATCCCTGTCCAGTATCCGAGCTTTTACCATTGTTTCATACAATACCGGGATTAGCCAAAATAAAAAATGCAAATTGGTTATCTCCCGATCCAGATCGCTGCAACTGAAAAATGCATGAAGTAAATGCTCCAACTGTGCGCCGATCGGACCTGAATGTTACAGAAGGGAAGCAGTGCTTTTAACTTTAAAGAACCTTATACGTTTGTAATAAACGTGAGTTTTGCAGTGCAAAGAGCACTACATGCAAAGCTTTTGCTATTTGGCTATGATTTGCAGTGAGATATACTTTAACTGTTTTTCACTCAATGCACATGAGAAGGGACAGTGCGTAAAACTCGGAATTATGTCTCTTCATATTATATATAAATTTCTTTTTTTGCGATTTCCAGAGATCAGTAAATAAAATTTAAAAAACGTGTCGTAGAAGTGCAATTATGGCGGCCAAACAAGCCTAGTATTTAAGGTCTTTTTCGATCTTAAGCCCTCAATATTGAGAGATTTATGATGCGACGACTTGGTGGTAAGGTACGGTATGTTCCCCAAGGATATGAGTAGATATATATCGCTAATTCTCTTCAAAGTTTAAGATCGATAGCTGCCTTTACTATTGGTCGTGGTGCGAATGATTTTTTGATTTATTTACAGGATTTCAAAGAGGCCAAGATCTTGATAATTCCTCAAGCTTTCGGAAAGAATAGTGATTGATCGACTTGCAATGCATCCCCGAGGCTTGCATTTGACAAGCAAGCTGGCTGACTGTTCGGTACCTCTAACAAAGTCAAAGTCAAAATAAATTTATTCAGTACATTACATACTCAAAATATCAAAATTAAATTATATAATTATATCACTGAAAGTGCTCAAGTTTAATATTAACATTAACAATAATAGTGTTCATTAAATTATTCCCAATCATCCAGCAAATTGAACTATTCTTAGCGAGTTTAACTACCGGCTATAAGGCTGAGTAGGGTAACGAGTGCAAGTCCCGGGTGAGTCAGATGTTGTGTGATTAACACAAATATTTGTTCTCGGGCCATGCCTTTTATTTATTTTTATTTCTTATATTTTTATATAAAAATACCTATATGTTCACGATATAATATTGTTTGTATTGCATTGAATAAATTTATATTTTCTTTGTACGTATTAAATGTAAAAAAACATTAATATAATGTTTTTGAAATATTATGGTTATTAATTAAACCCCATAATATTTATACACAGATACTCTCGGCCGCGTACGCTGTGCGGATGTCTCGCTCCGCTGTTCCCGTACTGTTCAGTGCCCTGGAGTCTCTAAGAAGCAGTGCGACACCAGTCGATTAGAACTCCTTCAGAGACAAATCAAGCGTTAAAGCTTGAAGACTCTCCAAGGTCTTTCCTCCTTAAAGTCCCGCTAACTCTGTAAAGGACATCAGCGACCAAAAGTATTAATCATACCCAAAAAAATGTATAAAATTTGTTCGATTTTATACTGAAAGCCATCGATGCATGAAACAGAAATAGCTATAGTCACCTCACCATCCCTCTCTGTCCAGAGAAACATTGAACCAAGTAGACTACAATTCACCATCAAGCCGCCTGATCTTGATGAGTTAACGTCGCCAGTGCCATGGTCACAAATGCTTGATACTCCTTCTGATAGATCCTGCTCAGTATATATAACATTTAATGTTAACTAGTACCCACAACTAAAGCTCCCAATAATGCTTACTTTAGTATGGTAGCCACCATTAGAGTTTTATTCCATTGATGAATAAAATCTATGATTATAATCGTCTCAATTGCGTTGTGTTGCCACTTACTGATGGACTATTCAAACAAACCTCTTTATACATTTTAATGATTGTTTTTAACCGACTTCAAAAACGACGAGTTTCTATTTGGGCTGATTGGGCTGAGTAAATATTAAAATGTATTATATATTTTATTCAATTTAAGAATTTATAGTATTTAAATCCATTTTTTTTATTTGGTAATTTCCATTTTATTTGGTCATAAGTCATTTCCAGTAGATAGTGCAGAACCGAGTCCAAAAATGTATTTTTCATCATGAACAATATGGGCTTGTTGTAATTATTTATTTATTAATAATGACTACCAACACGGCTTAAACTTGTAAATTTAACTGAGAAACACATATCATAATTAAAGAACAGTTTTAATTAATTAAAGATAGTCACGGCATGCGAACGTGGGCCTTCTTCTCTGAATAATTATATAACTTACTGTTGCATATATTTTATGAGTTCATAGCTGTATAGGTAATGACTAAAGTACCCATACAAAATTAAAGCGAAGAGAATGTATCTTAACATAGCAGTTTGTTAATAAAGTTCATATTATATCAAAATCAGATGTAAACTAAGATGTCATAATACACCCTTCGATGTTGTTGTAGACATCACACGAAGCATCACTATGAATTATCTTTTTAATCCTTCTATCAGTCGGCATTATGCTATCAACGGACTGTCAATTAAAGATGGCAAAGAAACCAGGTTATTGCTCTTGCAGCTAACGGAGATCGATGGAACATTTTTGATTAAACCCTCGACCTATATACGTGCCTTTGATCAGAGAAATGTCTTTGAAGTAATGTCGGATGGGTTCACTGATTTGTTATAGGGTGACATTATCTTTGTTAAGCGCGTACTTTAGAAAATAAACGTTGTTTAGACATTCAGTTATCATAACGACGGTAAATAAAACGTGCGATTTTTATTGCATATTTATATTAAACTTAACAGGTTTGCTATTGAAAGGTATAAAGCTTTATTATAACTATATAGTGCAAAACATCCGTGGATCAGTGGAGGAAAATCAGGCGGTGGTAGACTTTAGCTAATCATGAAATAACTCAGAAAATCCTTTATAAATACTATTTTAACGTTGTAATATCTTGACGATGTTTTATCGACGGTGACCTTCACGTGAATATAAATCATCCCTTGATGTCCACGCCATTACAAGGAGTCGTGTCACGACCCTCGCGTCCTTCCTCATTAATTACTGGGCCCAAACTCATTATTATTTAAATAATATACAGCTATCCGTAACGAATGGCAACGATTTCAGTTTGTCGGCCTTCAAATATCATATTTTCTTGTTTAATTAACTCGTATAATTAGTATTGACGGTGAACAGAGAAGAAAATCAATTGGAAAGTGTTCAAATATAAAATAATTGACTTCTGAAATTATAATTAATAACTGGTAAAGATGAAATTATCAGCACAATATATTTTAACATTTCGTATCATTAACAACTCTTCTTTCACTCAGTAAATAAATGAATTCTTAATTTTAGAAATATTGCTTAAATTTAATTAGTCAGTATTATGGGAGCCTCGCTGATCTTGATTCATAAGAAGATTATTTATTTCTAGATATTAACCGCTGCGCGTCGTCACCAAAAACGGTAAGTTATATTTAGCGTTTTTCGTCTAAATACGGTTAGGATCCACGAGCGAACAGGTCGAATCTGACGCAATTTTTATCTAGAACATATTTCACAAAGAAAGAATGATATAACAAGATCCATTTCAATTTTATATGAACACAATACTTTTATTAGACAAGGACTTTTTCATGTTAATTCTTTCTTATTTTGAAGTGAAAAGGTTGTATATAACTCCTCTTATATATTATATATTATCTTATATATTATACATTGATTTAGATAGATAGATAGATATATAAAGTCTTTATTTCCATTTCTACATCACACATAATCCATTGTGTTTAATTTGTTTGCTTAATCAATAAATAAATATATTTATTTATTGATTACAGTTCGATAAGATTGATGGCCGATTTATAAACTGGATGTGAATTATCTACTTCGGTTTGCCTTATTTACACTAATGAAATAATATAACAGATTTGATTTACTTTTGCGATGACCGAGCAGTACCTTAACAACTGAACTGTCAAATTAATTAACTCTACTAGTCTTATTAATAAGTGTTTCAACACTATTTGTCAGTATGTTCCTTGAATTATATTAATACTACATCTTACATTTATTATGTAGTGTATACATGCTATAATTTATTAAGTACATGTGTATGTATATATTTAGTATTATGTATTCGTTAAACATCGCCAGTTTGCTTCGATGGTCATAAAGTTATAAGGTCGCCCTTTGTACAAAATTATAATTTGATTCCTATGTATTTATTTTTTTGAATTTTTGACGTACATAAAGACATATTCTATTCTAATTTAATGGTTCAAAGTATCTTAAAATTAAGGAGAACAATGTCCATTGTATCCGTACATAATCACAATTTCCGATTAATTACATGCGACTTTACAATGTAAGCTTTAACTCATCAAGAGTTAACTAAAAGATACTGAAATATATTAAAAAAGTATAAACTTGTAATAAAATATAATCGGCGGTACTATTTGTCTGGCTGGTTTTCATGACATTAAAAAGGTGACATTTCACATGACATCAATTTAGGAAAATTTTGTTTCCCACTATTTTTCATTTGATTTTCTTGCTGTGACAATGAATCGAATGAAGTTATTAGAGAGATAATAATTTAAAAAAAATGCAACCCAAGCCGCAAAAACTACACAATCTCATTTTTAGTCCAACATTTTAAGACATATGCTTTACGCGCATAAGCAACATAAAAACACAAATAATTCAAACTAAGTCACCACTTTGCTTGGTAAATAGAAGTATAGGCGTCAAAGTATCGATTACAAAATAAGTCTGTGAGATACTGACACAGAAAACTAGGTAGCATCAATAGTGGCTATTTGAAGCAACGAACAAAATGTTTAATAAATATAATATTTACTATGAGCGACCACTGATACAAATCAAATATGAAATAGCACAAATAAATATTTTTGTTTGAAACATTACGTGAATAGAACGTCCAAATATTACTTGAACAATCTAGAAGATTATATTATTAAAATACATTTATAAATAAATATACTTCATTTAAAAATACAAATACTTATCAAAGTTAATTTGCAATATACCTGTTCTATAACAAAACATGTTAGTTTTACATATTATATTTACTAATATATATCAAAAACTCTGTATTTTTATAATTATAATATATATAAGATAACAAAAAACAACACAAACATCAAGTTACACACAAACTGTTATGATGTTTCAACTAATATTACGAATGACGAATTCGCCAGTTAATTTTGTTTTTGATAAGTTAAAATCAGAGCAACACAACTGTCGAGTGAACTCGAAACAACTGTTTAACAGAGAAACAGTCTCATAAATTGTTATCTACGAGTTCGTTTGTAACTGACAGCAAGCTTGAGACGAGACTACAAAGCAAGCTTAATGTAATATGACGTTATCAACATTACAATTACTGTCCTAACAATGTCTGAACCATTGTTTCAACTTGTCTTGAAATGTTAAAGCAGTTAACTTATTAAGAAAATCTGAGTTACGCCAAGATTATTGCTGGCCGTCAAAAACATCAGACCTTGTGATATTAGCTCTTTGGACCAATGCGGGTTTTTTGGTTGAGGTCGGTTGCGTTACAACCGACAACAAGAATGTGGACGCACCAACAGTAACAACGGATTGTTTTTTATATATATAAAGCACAGCAAATGACTCGACACGACCTAATGATAAGCAGTACAGGAGTCCATATGTGAGGATAGCTAGTGAAGCATGCGACATACTGCCTTAGCCACCCTCACCTTGCCGGCCCAAAAAGTGCTTTTTCACGCCTCTTTTAAAGGATCCCATGTTGTAAGAAGGAGGGACTACGTGTGCTGGTAAGGAATTCCATACTCTAGCTGTGCGACAGAGAATGGTGTCAAAATCTCTTAGTGCGCAAAGTAGACGTGGCTACCGTGAAGGAGTGACTCCGTAGACCGGCACGCGTACTTCTTAGTAGGAAAGGAGAGGGAGGGACAAGGTCGAAGAGCTCTTCAGAGCACTCTCCATGGTACAAACGATAAAAGGCACTTAGTGACGCTACGTCGCGACGCAGTTGCAGAGGCATGTCAATGGCTTGATATTTCTGGCTGGCTATAAATGTAACATATTTCTCTGCCTGAGTAGGTTTGAAAATAATGTTTTATGTTTTACGAACACCACGAAGTTTTATGTAATATGTAACCAACCGCAATATATTTGATGGACGTGCTCACGGCGTCTTCCTTGTAGCTAGGTGCGGTTACGGTTTTCTGAGTGATTAAATTAATTAAAAACATGACTGTTTTTAACACCCCTTAATCACAAAAAATATTACAGTGTAGCAGGGCGAAATTAAATTTAAAATTTTCCTTCAATTTATTTAGTGTTGCCAGCTGCAATCGCGTCAGTGGCCGAACGAGCACAATCATAGTTATCGGTCTTCAAAAAAAGAGGTTCTATGTTTTACTGTATGTATTATTTATGTATATGTAGCGATGATACATAAATATAGAGAGTACTTTTAATCCTGACGTGCTCCCTCTGTCACTAAGTCAGGATCTCATGATAAGATCCCGGCGAACTTGAGGGGACCTTCAAATTTTGCTTAAAGCCATTTGAGTATATTTAACCAACGACTAACAGCTATGTAAGTCGACAATACTGACGGTCACCTTTCTAACTGTGAACTTAGAAATATACCGCTGAAAATTGAGTAATTTTAATTTAATTTTAAACGAAACAGAAAAATGACCAAAAACATTAAAAACGTAAAAATAATTCAATTATTTTATCTGTGCATTCCTTACTTTCTATTGTTTCTAGGAACGACTTAACATCAACTCCAAGAAATAATATAATGGCCCACCGCCGAGCCATGTTATTAATTTTTTATTTATTTCAATAGTTTTAGGGAGACAATTCTTATAAATCAATATAAATTTAAATAGCTGTTTAATTATAACTCAGTCTCAGCTGAACTGAGTCAAAGGCATTATAATAATATTGGAGAGACCTAATATCGTTTAAATTTAAATATATTTCATAAACAATAAGTACTAGTAACCTTTAATTAAGCGCAGGTTTAAGAATAATAGACTTCAATCGGTTTCTTTGAAATAAACTAATTCAATAAATTAATTTAAATATATTTGAAACAAGTAAAATTGGATTCAAGAAACAGAGGGATAGAGTGCAAAAGAAATGCAAAATGATTTTTTAAGTAAAGTAGTATTGAAAGAAAGTGTTACTAGGGTTTTAATTTTAAAATTCGTTTTTCATGACATTGCAACTCTTTTGTCTGTTTTAACCAAGATTTGTATTTTTAAATTATAGCGTAGAGTTACCTTCTTATAAGATGATATGACTAATTCTTTTTTTCAAGCGACTTTAAAGAAGAACGTACGTTCGATTGTAACTACTTAAGACATGACTGTATAGGTTTTATTTCTCTTCGTCTTCTACGGAGAACTTCACAAAGAAAAGGTAAACGTAGCAAAAATATTAGTTGGTGCGAGATTTTTTGGCGCGTAATGGTGGGCTCGGTTGGGTGCTTTATATGTTTTATCATACTGTGTTGTATTGAAATTTTGTTATGAAATTGTTTTAGTTTCATGCCAAAAATATCTTTATATCGTGCAATATATGGAATAAACAAATTAGTTATCAAGTGAAACCGTTTAGTGTGTAAAAGAAAAATTTAATGAGAAAAATAAACCCACTATTGTAATTACTGATTGGTGGGACAACGGCGGACTGTAAAGTACAATATTATAAGTTGTATACAATAAATTCGAAATGTATACTCCAAGTGCTATAAGCCGATTATGTTCTGGATTGTGTTCGTCGCTAGCGATTGTTCTCCCGCTTATATCTGAGCGACTGTCTATAGGGTGTGTGTGTCCAATACATATCCATCCAATACTACATAATCATAGCAGTTCGATCAAATATACAATATATAGTTGGCATTTATAAAACATGATTAGCTCTGCAACATATTCTTTCAAAGCGATTCAAAAGGGTTGGAAGTTCGTAATGTGTCGTTTTTAATTGTGGAAAATGATTAATACATGCATAATTCTTTAAAAATATAATTTACAAGCTTTCAGCCAACGCCGCAACCCAGATAAGTATCTGCAGGATCACGCTGGAGATTACCGACCATGAAACCACTACCGGTTATATTCTGGTAGTTTTTTACTGCCCAAGTGGAAAACGCCGATTGGATCCTATGATGAACTGCCACTAGACGTCATTAAGTGGTGTCCAATCAGTTCATGCAAGCGAAGCGAACCCACTTAAAGTTATCACTATTACCTTTAATTACATTTGTTTATTTTTTCTCATACATATTCTCTGTTATGACGATTTAAAAGAACTTAATAAATGAGTCTATTTAAATAAAGATATTTTGACTTTTGACTTTGACTTTGAAGAGATCCGAACCAGTACCCCAAAGCTTAAAACTTTTTTCATTGCTTCTGCATTTAATTTTATTTACTTTGACTTCTGATATCAATAGCTCTGGAAGATTCAAATAATCAGTAGTCAAAACTTCCAGGAAGGTATCGCGCAGTCTCTTAAGAGTCTTTAGGACGCTCGAGCCATGAGGGAGCGACAAACTTGAGAATGCCTCTAAAGGGCTCTAACCTTGGCTCAGGTGAGTCGTGTCTTGAAGGAGAGGTGTAGACGGGTCTTCGCACCCTTGTTCGACGAGTGTGGTTTATTAAAAAAGTATTTGTAGTGCTAGGATGAACTGGGGCTGGGATCAAGCGGGTCAGGGCGTTAGGATCAGGAGAGTAGTCTGATGCTCTTACATTGAGCGGATTGGATAAGTGGGGTGCTTTGTCAAAGTACCGCCCGAGGGAGTCTTTTACGACTTGAGTATAACCTGAACTTCATTATGACTCGTAAATAAATCAACAAAGTAATTTCGTTACTTGTAACTGAGTAATCGTCTATCGTAAATATATATATATATATATATAATTGTACGAGCTTAATCAACGAACTCTTTAAATGAATTACAAAAGTAATTAAGTAAATCATCGTCTGTCTGCAATAAATTGAAGGCTTGCGTAAAATTTTGCTCCATTAAAATATTCAAATGGGTAATAGGCGAGGCGGACTTAACAGCGTCAAACAATCTGGAGACACATCAAATTAGCATTTACCAAGACACGAGACGTGCTTTATTATTTAGGTTTTAAGGTTTAAAATCGTGATGTCGTGCAATAAAACTAACAGTGTATATTCGTTTGCTTGGACAATTTGCAAGTCTTAAAAGACGTCAACAAAATGTAACAAAGTACTGAAATGTGGACAAATGGCTGCCGGCACAATGCAGGCGTGCAGGAGCTCAACGTAAATGTTTATCTAATATACATTTTGATATCAGAACCATGGTTTTTAAAGTATGATTACTTACTTAGTTGTAATTCTATAATTACTAGATACATCCTGAATATAGACAACATTTATTGTCTCAGTCGAAGATTGAAGAACATAATTATCATTAAAAAAGTAAAATTATACAATAATTACGTTCTTTGAGTAGTATTTTTAAATGTATTGTTAATGTTTGTAGGTATGTCTCCAATCAGATTTAAAATGCTCTTTATTAAGAGTTGCATTTCGTGATTTCTATTAAAGCGTCATATTTGAACTACGGCTTTGAAGAAAGAAACTATGATGAAGAATTCCTCAACTTTGACTCGTACTTATCAAAATCTCTGACGTTTCGTTCTACGTATTAAAAAAATTACACTCAATATGATTCAATCTCAAGTCTGTAATTGGCATCATTATTTTCTTTAACTTAGTCAAAAATTGACACGTATTTCTCCCCTAATTTCAGGAAACTCTCAACTAATTATATATATTTTTCTAAGCAACGTATTCAATAAAGCCAAATTTCGCTCAACTAAGCTCTTTATAATAATGAAACTTAGTTTGAGTGTCAAATTGAACTAATATCAGTAATCTCAATAACCTATTTGGGGAGCGGTGTTGCCAGCTTGATGAGATTATAATTTGATACAATATTATTCGTGTAGCTCGAGGACTGTAATGTACTAATGTAAGCTGTAAGCTGTAAGCTATGAAACGATCTGCTGTTACATTAATAATAAGACTTGCCATTATATACCTGAGCGTTAATAAAATATAAATGAATATGTTTAGTAGTATACAAGAGAAGACTTATGTGGAGATCACTCGTGTGTGGACTCCAATGGAGATCACTTCCAGCCAATCAATTATCAATTACCATTTTGTCATATTGATACGAAAACGATTTTTTGTTGTATTCTTTATGGATCCTGAAGAACCCTATTGTAGCCTGTAATGAAAATCTCAGAAGGGAATTCATTCCACAACCTAAGCTTTTGCTGACAAATTACTGAAACCGCATAGTGTGAGACCATTTGGTTCTAAGGTGTGGGGGTGAACCCCCAACCAGTTGTAAGTACCTTGACATTAAGTCGAAAAGCACCTTATGCAAGCGTAAGAACACATACAGAGAGGCAGTCTCTCTACATACTTAGGGCTCTTCATCGCCCACAAGCCTTGGATCGTAAATCGCTTTAGCACGTCTTGAGGTCCAGTCCAGGTGCTCCCTGTACAGAGGTGTCAACAGTACTGACTTTACTTGGGATTTATGGTTCGGGTTTCTGGAGGTATGAAATGTTGCGGTAAGAAATGGAATATTTTGTTTTCATACCATTTTTAAGAAGACTCAGCAAGAAGAGACGTTAACACAGAACTGACGCAGAATATCTTGTCGTAAATATGTACTGTGTGTGTGTTCCTGTATTCACTCAATGGACTTGACCTTCTGTCTAGAAATAAAGTCTAGTTTCAGGAGCTAATTGAATGAATCGGCCCACTGAAACCCACTGATACTATGTTCACGGATGTAATATTGAATATCTTTGAACACAAAATAAATAACTAGTAATAGTTAGATGTTTATAAGTATTAAGAGTTCGTTACTAAAGCCAGAAAGGTTTGAGAAGATGAAGAGAACTTATTTTAAATTAAATTAATACTATTCTAGTCGAGTTTCGAGAACTATTTTTAGTCGTGACTTTGGTAATTCAATTTTCGACATGACTGATTGGTTGATCTACATAATATAGTTAGAAGTATTAGATATATAACGTCGTTACAACCACTATTAAATATACCAGTAGAAGTCTAAACCATATTTTAAAAGATATAATAGGTACTACCTTTTCTATGTGTGATATTTAAAAGTATGTTTTATAGCGCTGCATATTACTGTAATTACATTGAGGCAATAAACTATAAGGGACTTAAAATATATCTTGTAATAGAAAGCAATTGGTGCTGTGAGTAGGTAGTTTACGGTCCAAGGGCCCTAAAAATGTTACGACCTCACCGACGCTAGACAGTGATTAAATGATATATAAAGATCCTAATTAATTCTAACGCTGTAGTGCTGCGCTGTGTGTGTACTAGAAGTGAGTACTGAATTGTTATGGGTGATTAGTAGCGGGCGACTTCAAAATTATAATAATGTTCGTTAGTCAATTGATCGACAGATTAATTGAGAAACTGTTTTTACAAATCTGTAAGTTCAGAATCAATCAATCAATTTTTACAGTTTGTCTGTAGTTGTATCTGCTTTCTGTTTATTAATTGGATTGCATGTTAAATTATAAAGAAAAAATGAGCAGATACTGTTTATTTCTATTAATTGGTGGCAGACAAGTGGCTGCGAGGTTCAATGTCAAAATTTAATGTTTTCCTTATTTTAATTTCTTCATTCATTTTTTACAGTCATTTTTCCCACTGACTATATTTTAACTGTCTGTCCTAATTTAATTGAATTTCTGAAAAACAATGTCAATTTAAAAAAACAGCCGTTTAAAATTAAAATGAATAAAAATTTACTTAAACGCGTTTGAGTTGTATTATTTCAAGAGACATTATAATTAAATTCTTCTTGAATTTATCCCTTTATTTGTCTGTTAACTTTACCCATAATATTTTTAATAGACTAAGTTTGTTTCAAAAACATTAACTTTCCTTTATTGCCGCGTTCATTTTTAAAGTATCTTAAAGATACACACTACGAGAAGTTGTTACGGCATTTTTATGATTGTTTTATTCCAAATTTCATTCGTTAAAATATAACTGGAACTTGAACCTTGGACTTTTAAGTTTTATACTCCAAATCAGAAATATTATAAAAGATGATATAAACAAGTTACATATTAGAACTATCTTTATTCAACAGTAATATAACCAAAAAGAATCCTATCCGAACTGTAAGTGGCTCGTAGCAGTTTCGTAGCACACGCTACGGCGTAACGCTACGACGCGGCTTAAATGTAACGTCGAGTGCCTTTATCCGTAACATTCAAATAACGACAATATACGATCTTGCTAAATGCACGTCATTTGGATTAACACGAAGGTCTAAGGATTTTTAATGTTCTTATACAACTATGTGGAATAGACGTTTGTTTGCACACACACTCATATACACAGAATGCGTCTCTTTAACCTGCCAATCCAAAAAATCTATACGAAATTAAACTATCTTGATGTTCTCGGAAGTATTTCGCAGCTCAACAGATTAAGAATATAATTTACTGATACAAAGTACAATTAATAAATAACATACCACAACAATTGGATAAATACGTTTATTAGGATGTGTGTGTGTGTGTTTGTGTATGTGTATGTGTGTCATATCATTAGCGAATAGAGCAGAACTTCCGCCGAAGTTGGTGTTAGCTCGGGACCGCGGCTCAACTGTATCACGTCGGACCTTGTATGTATACTTATATGACTTGCAAACTTCAGGAGCGTGATTGAGACTTTGCATTACGAAGTTTGACGTTTCTATATCGTGTCGGCTCAGTGTAGCCACCGTAGTACTTTCGCTTATCAACCGTTTCTCGGTTACTTAATACAAATATTTCTATGTAGCGCTATGAGGTAGGTGCTTCACGCTTAATACAGTTTGAATAATAATGATAGTTTAGTAGTGAAAATGTATTTTTATCTTAGTAAGACTTCAATTTAAAAAAATATTACTATAATATAAAATAAATAAAGGTTCTTATATCAAATAATAAAAATAATTAAGTAAATGAATATAAAAAACATTATAATAAAATAAATGTATAATGTTATAAATAATACAATTGTATATATAATACAATCAATATATTGTTTTTAATAATAATATAACACATATATAAATATAACTGTTCCCTATGTATTTTTGGATTGGTTGATGTTCAATAAAAATATATTTTATTCTTTAGTTCTTTAGTCTAATAATTTTATTTTCAGATCCATAAATAAAAAATTTATTACGTTAGCCTATAGGCGATTGCTTCCAGAGATCTCCTCGAGCGTTACTGACTCTGAAAAAAGATTTCCTGTATAAATATTTTTATTAAAGGCATTATGCCTTTAATAAAAACAGTACATTTCATTTTAATAACATTCTTCTTGCTTAAACAATATTTTTATCTATATCTATGCATATTATATAAACATACAATAGTACTGTAGAAATTGAGTGTCTGTATATTGGATATAATCGCCAAATATTGACTCAGTGCAATATCAGAATAGAAGAGTTCAAAAATCTGATTTTTTGTCTATGTAAAAAAAAGCTATTGTCATTTTTTAAGCTACGCTATTTCAGGTTTGAGTTTTTGCGCTATGAAAACTCTTTGGGAGAAATTTAACAAGAAAAATAAACCAAAAAGGTGTTTTTTAACATAAAATAATTTGTTTCATGTAGTACAGACGGGCGAAGCCGCTGGCTGCAACTAGGATACATGACGTAAGTAAACTTGATATAATTGTCAGAGTAGACAAGCGATTCTATTTTCATCCTTCGTAACTAAAATTAAGTGACCTAGCTACATATCAATATGACAATGCTATTTCGGTGTGAGTCAATTGCAGGAGCGTCTTTCGTATTACACGACGTTCGTTCTGAAGTTATTCTTACTGTGTATCCGCGGGTACATGGATTTTTGTGATCTTTGTGTAAGAATTAAAAAAATAAACAATTCATTTAGTATCCATTAAAATTAAGAAAGTTGAAACTATTTTCAACAGGTATAAGCTTGTTATCTTACTAACTTTTTTACATTTATACTTTTAATGCGTTTTCAATACCATCACATTTTTAATTTCTCTTTATGAATGATTTGTATTTATTTTTAAATCGATTTTTTAGAGAATAAATTATATACTTGATTTTACTGAGTGAATGATTTTCTCTTCGATGAAATAAAACTTCTCCAAGTGATTATTTACAATATTAACAGTATAGAAAACTCACATAAAAATATTTCGTTCTGTGATAAGCGCCATATACGCCGCGAACAACACGATTTTCATTAGTTTTTTCCTATTTATTTTTATTCTAAATTGGCAGCCGGCCAGCTTCACCAGAGAGGTTTGTTACCTTTACCCTCGAAACAGTATTGCACACGGAGTAAAAACTTTTTAATTTTAAAAATTATTTTCTTTGAGTGAAATATTCAAGCCAGTTTTCAAAAAGAACTAAAAGAAGAGAATCCAAAGCTTTATATTTAATTGTCTAATCTATATGAGCTTAGTAACCATCAAAATTTCAACGAATCATCCAAACGAATTCCCAACAACGCAGAGAACATTTAAATTTCGTGGAAACTTTTATTTTGCATTGCCGCATTGTTGGAGAAGGTGTGTTTACTTTAAAGAATTTTAGAAGCAAAACTATACAAGAAGAAAAAAATTGTTCATATAAACTGCAGCGTGCCTCAGGGTTTCCTTCTAGGCCCCTTGTTCCTTAAAATTATTGATCTTGCTTATGATCTGGCAATTAGTTCTTGTTATCATTACAATAACTTACGTGAGGATAATAAAATAAATCAGAATAACTATGGAGTGAACTGGAAGAGAACTTGATGTAAATCCCCAAATATATAGCCGTGTTCTTAATGTGGTCTTGATAATAATAATAATATATAAGCAAATAGATTTTTATGGACAGTAGTTATCTACAAAAATCTAGAAAATACTGAATATTATTTTTAAAAAATAACTCACGTGTTGTGGAAAGTGATATAAATAGATTATTTAACGTGACAAGCCTGTAATAAAGATCGTGTATATCTGTTGTTCTCTAAGCAAAGGTTATCATTATTATTTTAAAAAAATATTCTAATACTGACATTACGTTCACTTAGCAACATTGTTAGTGAAATTGTCAACGTTTTAAAATACAAAAATCTGCGATTACCGGACTTGCCAACAAAGCTTTAAAAATGAAACATTTCCTTCAAATAGGCGCACAAAAATTCTAAACAGCATCGCTTAAAAAATCGTCAAATAAAATGAGACTCGAGCAGCACATTGGTGTATTATGTACATAATGGACGCTACTCAAAGCATCTGAGAACCAGCAGGCAGCAGCGTAATTTTCTTTTACGTTTATGTAACGAGTCTGTACACGTGTGCACGCCGGCACCGGGCGGCCGCGTTCTCTACTACGGCGGGGAATTACCACTGAAATAACATCTCTATTATTATTAAGCTCTACTAACTTAAAACGTGGGAAAAGAAATTCACTTTTTATGTCGACATTTATATTTAAATTATGCGACACAGGCGTAAGTAGAAATTTAGAACTTTATTTAGAACTTTAGAACTTTGAGTTATTTTGTGCTGCAGAGGCTTCATCAACCGACAGGCACGCAAGCATCGAACCAGGCGACTCAATGCAGATCGGACCACCCAGAGGGCGCTGTTCAACATATACTACTATCTCGGGCTATATTATTTTTACACTCATTGTATCTCTCATGAAATTAAGCAATAATTTTTAAAATTTTCAATAAGAAGCTTTATTTAGTCTCAACTGTACATTTATTGAGTCGTCAAATTTAAGAACTCATTACGAACACACGTTAAATATTTAATAATTTTCATTATACTAAGTCTAATTAAACTTTTATTCTAATAAATAACATAATATCTCTCATGTATGAAACCATGTTGTTGAAGCAGTGAGTAAAGAACGTCCCAGAACGAGAGAGCGTTCCACAAATAAGTACTATATATTTTTTTATTCTTTTTTACCCTAGCGTATGTTAAAATACAAAAATAACAATGTCATTGCATAAATTATAATTATTTGCTTGCTAATGACATATTGTAAATATAATTATCATATTTTCACTATGTGTGTATGACCTCGCAGCGGGCTGGTGCCGCTCGGCAGTTTAAGTTATTTATTAATACTTTAAGAACATAAATTTTAATCAAAGTAAGTAAGAAAAGTTTTAAAACGCATCATCTAAACGAGGTTTTATAATGTGAGATATTTCACGGTATTACTTATCGTGACTCGATAAAAGAAGCAAGAAAGAACGATACACGTGTTTCATTCCCGCTCACTCACCAGCCCCGTCCCTGATATGCGAGGCGCGTATTAAATAGCGAGCAGTAAGTAGGTCGCGCCGTGTTCGCTTTGTTTGTCGTGAGGAAATGAAGCGCGCCTCTGAGGCCGCTGAGCGACACGACTCTCACAAAATATGTTTGTTAGTTCCTTTTTAAGAAGTGTGATTTTGACACTTTATTTAAAAAATAAATACTACATTAAATTAAAAAGTAATAAAACACCAGAAACATGTAACAATCACATAAATAATGATCTCTTTTAATTTTAAGTATTTATTATCTATCACAGATATCATAATACTATTTAGCCGTTTGTTTCAAAATTTTAAAATATGAAAACTACAAAGTTTTCACAGTCATAACTATGTATATATTTACTAATAATAACTTCATCAAAGAGTAATCCTTTAACGACCTAATTCAATTAATTAAAACACAATATAACAAACATCAACATATAACCAACAATATAACTATATATGCTATTAACTTTTATAATTTAACCATTTACATTAACATAATAATCGAACAGTTTCTCAGCAATGCATATAAAATACCACGGCGTGACGTCATACTGCGTTATACGGCGAGACAAAAATTATGCTATCTAAATTATAATATAAACATAGGGTTAGTCTCCATGCTATCAAATATTGATGATGTTTGTATAATCATGCTGTCTATCAATATTGCATCGAACATAAAATTCTCATCAAAAATAATATAATCAAAAATTATTACCGCAATATTGGGAACTCATAATAACATATTTCATACAAATATTTGTATGAAATATGTTATACAAGGTATATTGAATAAAAATCCTCAAGGGGATATCCCCTTGAGGATTTTTATTCAATATACCTTGTAACCACAAAGTCCGAAATATTTATTTTATTTTATTAAATATAAATAATCAACCCTTCTCGACTACTGTATATACTTGTGAAAACGAAAAATACTGCGCGTTCACACTTAAAAACGGCTTTTCTAAAGAAGTTTCATGTCGGTTTTAAATACAAGAACGCTGAAGCCACGAGGAAGGAAAACCTTATTAAAATAAATGGAACGCTTGCTTGGAGATAATAGAACAACGAAAGAGAAACATGAATGCAAGAAGGAATACAGATGATTGAAATATGAAATGTATCTAAATGTATTAAGGAAGTATTTTGTAACTCAGTTAAGTTCTGTTTTTTACGTACCTATGGAAGCAATAACAAACAAAGTTTTATTTTCAAATTTCTTAGATTAGAACAATTTCGAACTAAGTTCAAAATTTTTCTAACACATTGCTACATGCTATATACACATATAATGTACTATATATCAGGTTGGAAGTGTCATAAACTAAAACTTGTGTTATAGATACCAGACAACATAGATATATTAATGTGTTTAAACATGATTATCAATAAAACAATAATATTCAAAACAAATAAAAAATATTCCTCTTCATACAAATATTTGCTCCAACCGGGATTCGAACCCGAGGCCTCTATCTAGAGAGGGATATTGAGTACTCAACCAGACGGCACATTTGTATTTGAATGTCGACACATTTAATTCATAAACAGGTCGATTTATAAACGTTAATTGATATATACTATTACTGTCTACAACATTTGTGAAATTCACACAGCATTCCAACCCAATCTCCCATTTCATCAGCCGTTATTCAAGAGCTTCCGGGAAAGGTTAGTTATTGAAAAATCGCTCACGTGCTCGTCGGGTTGCGCTCAACCCTCGATTGATGCTTATTTCCCTAGAGAGCCCGCAGCTGCCAATGGAGAGAGTGATGCTCATGTTATCACGCAATCAGACAGAGCTGTACGCAGAGTTTATATTTTACCGCTTTGTTACAACGATTTTAAACAGATATATATGTTACAGTTCATAAATAATCTAACGCCACTAGCAAAATTATGTCAAAGCGAGAAATTGGTACATCGGTCGTTTTAGTAGACTACGTCTCGGCCAAGCCCACCTTTGGTCGAGGAGCCTCACATACCTCTGCACCTCTATCTCCCCATATCTCCATGGTGTAGGAGATGCGTAGATTGAGGATGCATTTACGCATCTCCTGCATCCCAAAGATTCTTAAGATCAGTTAAAGTCCAGTAGTTTTGGGACCTATTCAATGTCAACCAACAATCAAATCTCGCCTCTTTATGATATTAGTATTGATAAATCATTATCAACATCTATGCTCCACTGCTGCGCAATTACCTGAGTTTCCTTGCCGGCCCACCACGCTGGATAAATGTGGCTTATTTATTGAAAGCAGTAGCAGTAACAACTAAGACCAACGTCTTAACGTGCAGTAAGAAGCACGGAGAAGCTCGTGTTAACGAAGTTGATTGACCCATCCATGGACCAATCATGGCAAAACTAGCTTTGTTTTCGTTATCAAGACCAGAGCGCTCGAACCACACCGCCAACGACCTCCTTAATATATTTATATACATAAATCATCTTATACAAATGACAAGATGTCCGTTAGTTTCGCTAAAACTCTTGCCCGATTTGAATATTTGTTATTGTGTTTTGTTTGCATTCCTTCAGTGGTGGTTTACAGACAATAATAATTTTAAAAAACCATCAAAAAAAGAAAAAAAAATAAAGTTGGTAACTGCCATTTCTTCCGACACTACTTCGGATTTCGCTTAATAGATGGAGTTAGTGGTATTTGAGTAAGTCATACAAAGTTCACCGGGTCAGCTAGTAAATATATATAATTATTAATAATTAATAATAAATACACATATACATATTATAAGTGTCACAAAGTCCAATGCTCAGAATTTTTTTGTTGCTTAGATATTCACCAGGGAAATCTGAGTGGTCTTTCCTATTTTCATGCCATGAAGCAGAGAAGGTATTCATGTAGGTGCACCCGTGAAGCGCGCCTCCGTGTAGCCAGTGTTTTAACAAGGCATCTCTTGTCGCCAGAATTTCCATGAATATCTATTTACTATGGTTACCATTTACTATCAGGCATAATTAACAGAATGGAGACGACTACGGACTGATATAAAATAATATAAAACTGAAAATCGTGTACTTAAATTTAAAAATCGTCTAACTGACATGCTAAACATTAAAACTGTCATATCTTCCTGGTAGCGCCACTTATCATCTTGTATATTTTGGCTAATACTTTTCCAAGGCTTATTCCTAAGAAGAAATTCCCTCCCGTCTCCCCCCGGCGTATTACAAAATAATGGCCGTATCCCCAAGCGTCCAGCGAGTCTCTGTTTATATGGTGTATTGAAATCAGTTAAATCATCTCACACGAGTACGCCAAACAGCTTCGTTCATTGATTCCACTCTCCAACCGAAATATTTCCCCTGGGACAAAAGCATGTGGACTTGAGGAAAAAGCTTTGTCTGTTGGCTGAGTTATGGAGTTTAGGATTAGATATACAAACAGAATTTCTCTTGGGTTATTACTGAAAATATCACACATCCATCCGGTATAATATACAGAAGTTCCGAAAATGGTTTTAAATAGGACTCCATTTATTAATTCTAATCCCTACGACAGCTTTGACCAACACACACAGTCTAAAAAGACATTACTTATCGTGTTGCTTCGTGTTTATTATTCAGAAAAATGTAGCAAGCGCGATTCGTAGCCCGCGTCGCGCCACCGCCACTCGTGAGAGCTCCCCCTTATTTCCCCAGCGGCGCTCTCCATCAACTCGTCTCGCCTCGTTGCGAATTGCTCACTTTACTATACAAATCAGCTTCATTCCCATGTTGTGAACTCTTTATTGGGCTTACACAGTTACTACCTAAATCATTGCCTCTTTTTGTCCCAACCCTACGCGTATCATGTAAATTTGTAAGAAATCCGACTCGAAGGACCATATGGTATAACATGATTGTGTAAGTGACCCAAAAATATGAAACAAATGTATTATTCAACTCGAATCCCTTGCGGATATATTTAGAGGTTTTTTTATGCCAATTATGTACCTAAATACTTATGTATTATACATATAGGTCCTACGGGCTTTGGACGACTTTACGGAAAGACAATGTTTTCAAATAAAATGTGACATAGCTTCTTGTCTTAAGTATTTTTTCTCGTGAAATACAACACTACGTATAAAACAAGACTTGACACTGAATCACCAATATAGCCAAAAGAAAGGTTTCTTGCGAGTGCGGATCTACATTCAACCTTATCAATACACAGCGAGCGCAAATGTGAAATCCCATTTTATTTCAACGGCATATTGTCTGAGGGGTTCTGCCAAACATTGTTATCGTTATATATTATGCCCTCTCACTTAAAAGTGTGTCAATATTGACTGATAGCTTTATGTCAAATTGGTTATAATCAACCGCCTTCAAGAAAAGGAGTCTTTTGATTGTGAAGTCTATTCTAATAGATCTGACGAGTTATATTTTAGTTAAACCTATTAATACATACTTAATTGATTCCAATTTCCTTGATGATGTTATCATTTCATTATTCATCGATTTATAAAATGAAATATAAAACTATTGGTAAAAAGTAAATAAATAATTACGATTTATTGTATACACAACTTACAATCAACTAATTTTTTTCTATTATTTTTAGAATTGCAAACAGAAAAAAATTAATAATTAACTAAGTTACAGACAGACAGATGTCATTATTTACTTACTTTATAGTACAATTCTGTTAAGAATTTTTTTAAATCGTTTTTTAATATCTTATTAACAAGTGGAATTGAAAGACTTACTACTTGTTGTTTATTTAAAAAGCAATAAAGGCATTTTGAGATTTATTAGAATATAAACAAAGACCACTTTATATGAAAGCAACGGGACGCAAACGAGATATTTATATTATTAAGTACATAGCACACAGTCCTGAAGATATAAGGCTACTGACTAACGGGTGTACTTTGTAAGTACATCTTGGAGGTATTCCAGGACAGCGGACATTAGGATTGGGGAAGCACAAAAGATCCCATTGGGTCGACGTACTCCGGGAGTAATCCTGGGCCTACATCAAGATAAGATAAGATAAGTACATAGCAGGTTAATGTATTAGTTAATGTAATCGCGTTATTTACTAGTAACTAGCGCTGTTTCCAGGTTAGTCCTGTAACTAGATATACCTATGACAGGTTACAGTGTACGCATTGAAACATGCGAAACTATGGCGAAGGCATAAGTTACAGTGACAATATTTTTTTGTTGTGCCTGTACTAAGATTTATTATCTTCCTGACGCGCTGATAGATAGATAAAAGACAATAATTTGAGACAGATACATAAATAAACATGAAGCCTGTCGATGCGAACCAGTGCGTAGATCGCAGACGCACCATTTGTCCATCGCAAGCCGTCATTCGCCCGGACGCAGACACTACACCGCAAATTGCGCGTTTTTATTATTTAACCACAAATGGATCAACTAAGCTTTAGTCTTCAATAAACACAACGCCATATTTGAATTCAAATGGAAAGAGCCGTTTATAACTTAAAATGGCGACGTCAACTAATGCAAGCTAATTTTGCTTTCATAATTATAATTTATTGGGTAATTCATTGAGCATAAGTTAGATGGCTCGGTTAAGCTTATGGCTTGACATTTAATTTACTCGCCCATTAAAAAACGGGTCAAGTTAACAAAGGAGACTGAGCCGCTCGCAGCAGAAATAAATACAATTTGTTATATGTAAAATTGTTACTTTATTCGGTTGTTGCATGAATATTAATATCTTAATGACAGTTACGAAGCTGTTCACTGTGTTCAGGTGCCGAGGTAAAGGTTAATAGCCATAATTAAGAGTCTCGTACAGTATCCACTTTTAAATGATTTTAAAATTAAAATTAAACCTATTAGTTTAGCTTTTAGCAAAGGTCAGTTGGCATTTAGTAAAGTTCTAAATATGGAGGCAAATTTGATCCACTTTTAAGACTTGTCAGTCATGAATTTGTTTCGGCAAACATGATGCGCGCCTCGTTAACTATTGAGCAGTTTTTAATATAAAAGACTCATTATAGTTATATAAATAAATATATAACTATATAAATAAGTATGTCTTCAATGAATTAATAAAAAATCCGTTTTCTTAGTTACGCTTTAGAATCTTCTCCAAACTCGACGTTACTCCATCATTATATTTGCTACAAGTATCTGAAAGATGGTAATGATATTCTATTTAAATTTCAATCATCGGTACATTAGAGCTAATGAATAGCAAAAAGTAATTAAGAGGATATAATACTCAGAACATGCTGTAGCAAGCTCGTTTACATTAACTTCTGCGTCTATTTATACAAGACTAGGGCTAGCCTTATAGTTCACATATCAATAGGTTCACCCAAGGTGTAAAATAGAAACTCCAGTTGTATGTTCACCACACAAAATGCATGAATATGTCAACCAGAGCACAGCACAACGCCGCCAGTCATTGCGATGCGACGTGCGGTGAATTGCATCGTGCGTTACAGATAAGCATACTGATTAGACTTTTATCAAAATGCCAATGACATAGGGAAACTACCATAATACAATCTATATGAAAGTGGAGATGAACGAAGTAGTGTAAAACGAAAATACGTTAGGAAGACCTTTGTTTTAATGTTGAGCTTTCATGTGTTCCAATAGAAAATATTTGTGAGCGATGAAAGAAAATAGTTTCTTGATACCGTCAGAACGTGCGTAATTGTTGTCCTTTACTTTAGAAAACGATTCATGGTACGAGGGCCTGTACTGCCTGTAATTAAATATCACATTATTGGACTGAAAATAAAACATTTACTCGGAAGAAAATAATAACGAGTCATATAACAATATTAAGTGGACTGGCTACACAAGTGCTGTACACAGCGTGTGGAAGATGACTGTCTAGTCGACTTCCACAAGCCCCTGAAGAAAAAACACCGCTGTCCTTTGGAGTCCGAGGTACTCGAGATAGAGTTAGTAAAAAAATTTAATTTTAAGTTCAGGAAATAACTCGATACCATCTGATGGTAAGCAGTAGAGGAGTCTATACATGAAGATAGCTAGCAGCATGTGACATATCGCCCTAGTAACCAAGCCGGCGCAAAAAGTACTTTATCACGCCTCTTTTGTAGGAAGTATTTTTGTGTGAAGGAGGAAATACATGTGCCGGTAAGGAATTCCACACTCTAGCTGTGCGACAAAGAAAGGAGTCACAAAATCTCTTTGTGCGTTAAATAGATGTGGCGACAGTGAAAGAGTGACTCCATAGATCAGCACACGTGCTCCTTAGTAGGAAAGGTGAGAGAAAGATCAGGTCAAAAGAGCCCTTCAGAGCCCTTAGAGTGCTGTTTCCATGGTACAAAAGGCTCTAGGGTGTTCGTTATCTCCGCATCGTCAATAGTCAAAGACTCACCGCGCCTGCAACCAGCTTCATCCTAGATATGCGTTAACTACGTTAGAATATCACTCGTTGACCATTTAGGCCAAAAACCGTACAATCGATCATTCATTAAATGTAATTTTTGTTCATTATTCCTTTAAAACTGTTTAGTTCAGTATATTTTACGGAAACGAGGTACATTTAATCAATACTACATATATATGTCAGTATGTACCCCAGAATCATTAAGATTTCTGTCGTAACATCCGGGCCAACGCCTTAACATGCCTTCTACAACACGGAGTAGCGACATTTAACAAATTTTCAATGACCCATCCAAGAACCAACTGAGGCAAAAGTTGCTTTGTATTCGTGATCGCAACTGGAGCTCTCAAACTACTTTGCCAACGAGACACTTCTTTTTATATTATGCCATAAAATAAATAAACCACTTTAACCTCGTAATAAAGCTATTATCTTCAACTCGATGTCTTCACACTAAAAGAACGAGTGTAATATTTTACGGGCCATTTGCCTGACGGAAACTCTCAGGGTTTCTTTACGTTGTAAAAGATTGAGGACTATAAAAATATCAGTTTAACTGCACTTTACGTGCTGGAGACGTTACAGGGTAACTAAATTGTTTTAAAATATGATTCAATGCTCATCTGGACAAAATACTTTATAGTTACTTCTTTGTAGTATGTTATAATCTTATCAATGTTAAATCTGCAAACAACAGAAACAAGCACTGTGTAGTATCAGACTGATATATTTGACCAAGCTTACGTAAGGTGGTGACGTTTACGTACAACAATTCTACTACTTTTAATTTAACTAATAATTTTTAGTAGTCTTCTAGTAATTATTTACTGAAAAAAAAATATTGCTCATACACCTATTATTATATTATTGTTATGGACAAATGATAACCGAGAAATACCATTCATGACTCGTGAACAAATATTTGTACTCATCATAAAAAATCTGCCCCTACCGGGATATGAACCCAAGACCTCTTTCTAAGTAAACGGGGGTTGACCTATTCATGATCTTGAGACGATCGTCCGCAAAATGATAACTCCGTTAAATTCCAGTCGTTTTATAAAATGACTTATTTCCAAACTTAACACTAACAACAAACATGCTGAACTCTGTTCGAACGCAAATCGTCGTCGGCTCATTCGCGTCAGATTAAAATTTAAAACTATTCCGTGTGTGTGTGTGTGTGTGTGTGTGTGTGTGTGTGTGTGTGTGTGTGTGTCCTCCGGTCGGCGGGAGTCATTCAGCTTACGTTTCAATTACCGTTCCGGGGATTCTATTGTCTTTGGTAAAGCCCTAGTTGCCAATTCAGCTATTGTGGAGATAGACGATTGGTTATAGATACAGTACCATTATGCCAGTTGTAGTAGACAATTTGATTGTCGATTGTCTATGCTCAAGAATAGTTAATCTATGTACTGGTGGTTATTATTTCTAGACTTTGAATTTGACATATTAAGTCAAAACATCTAAAAATTTTAAGTTAATATGTTTGATGTCATTTTATGAAATAAATAAATAAATTAGTGTTGACCTTTTGACAATCATTAGTATTTCTAATGCAAAGATAACTCTGTCAAATTTTGGGTTTGTGGCTTATGTTATAGAAGAATTATTTTATTTTAAATCGACTTCGAAAAAGAAATAAATTACGAGCTTCGATCCTTCAAATTTTATTGGCACGTATTACGTGTTTCATATTTGTTTTACAGCTGTTTGAGTATTTTGGACCAACGACAAATATATAGACAAGTTGAACATGAACTGGCACCAATCTTACTTTGATATTAGAAACTTACGACTGAATAATTTGAGAAAAATGAGTTTTTGTAGTTGGTGATAAGTTATTTTCAGAAACAATACAAAGTAATACAAAGCTCCAAAAAATAATTTGAAATTGGATAACCTCATGAATTTTTAGAGCTTTGAAGTCGAGTTTTTGTTTTGTTAGTAATTTTTTTTTTTTGCTTACTAAGGTCTATCTGACCAGTATTGGACTAGTGTGTACAGTGTTAACTTGAATATAACAAAATTATATAACGATACAATTCAATAGCTACGCTAGGATGATTAGATTTTATTTGATTGAGACACATTCCAAATTATGTCTTCTTATCTGCTTTAATATTACTAAATTATATTTTTGTATTTCAATTTCTCAATAGCTATGACAATATATATTAGGTACTATATTAATAAGAAAAGTTCCTGAAGCAAGTTGGCCTCTAAAAACTGGTTTTGCGAACGACTGATTTCCCAAAAACCATTCAACACATACATTTCGCTTAGAACTCACGCAAAAGTTTCTGACACCAACCAAAAGACTGCAAATAATATGTAAATCTCAACGCACTTCTACAAGTAGTTTAATAATGGCTCCGGCGTCCAATTGTAGGATTATCGCCACCGCCGTCTTTGGTGACAGTATTTTTATTTTACACACCACTTGAGGCAGCCATCGCCGGGTTGGTTCCTCACCGTAATGGGCCTTCAATTTAGATTATCTGCGGAAGGCTGCCTTAACGGGCGAGAGAAGCACTGCATTCCACCATTGATGAGTTTTATAGAAGACGACACGATTTTTGTACAATATACGGATAAAAAGAGAAAAAAGATCTAGATGTAGAACACGGACTCTTTCTCGTCGACTTTATAAAGTCGTATCGTTAGGAATAGTGTTTCCTAACGATACGACTTTTTCCGATTTCGAATAAACTCATGAAAATCGGACTACTCTGAAAAAGTAAGGCGTTGTTTTGTTAACCTTTAGTTCCTTAGCAGCCCTGCAGCGCTCACATAATATTAAACCTATTTGTAAACACCCGCTTAAGACTGCTAGATAATTAAATGAATGAAAATAGAAATTGTAATGAAAAATGTATATTGAAAAACTTATGTATGTTACATTGAAAAATAAAAAAAAAATCTTAACAATCAAATACATCAAATCTGACATTATTTATTATATCTAAATAGTGTTTATTGTCGTTTACCAAGTAGATAATGATGTATTAGTAGTTAACAGATGACATGACATTCATTAGAATATACTTGTGAGAGCTGATACTTGCTGACAGAGCCATCTTATGAACCACGTGTCGTGATCGTCGTCAAAACTATGTCACAATGAAAATAGAGTTTTGTCAGACCACCTCCTTCACAGTCCACGTCTTTTGGTTAATAACATTTTGGACAAATGTTACTTAAAATACGGTATATTGATATTAAATATAACCTTTTTGATATCCGCCATTTTTTTTGTTGTCTCTCTAGAAACATATTTCAAATTCTTTTCATTGTTCTAATAATTAAAGTAGACCATTTTTAATTCTTTAACAAAAGTATTAACAAACGGTTATTCTCACCATTATTTAGTCTAAACTTAGCAACATTAAAAACATGTGTAATGGATTCTAGATAACGGAGAAATATTTATACTATAATGTCTATAAAAATCAGAACAATACTAAATAAAAATACAAACAGCCATAATTCGTGAACAAATACTATTATTTTACTAAAGGGATTCTAATCCGGGAACTCTGGCCTAATATGCAGGGATAGTAACTTCTTGAGCAGACGGTCGAAATAAGATATACAAAAACCATAAATTTATAAAATAAAAGAATGAATACACATCACTCAGTGCTTAGTGGTAAACATGAGAAATAGGCTTACCTTTTCTAACATATTGCGAACAACTTTCTATGGAAACCTACACGAGTTCATTATCAGCTTACCTCTTCCTAATTGTACTTCTGAAAAATCTCAGACTACTTAAATAACTTTTTAGGTTTTCTTTAATAAGATTAGCAGTCTTTGTTCTGACTTCTGACCTTTTAAAGATCAAATCACTTCCGGTAGTTTCCGTTCCGCGTCCCTTAAAAGCTATTACAGCCGCTTTCATTTCAATACTAAGCTCAAAGTCGGTTGTTGTAAACTAACGACGATTCTTCTCTCCTGGGGACGTGCCCTTGTTAAAATACAATGTACAGTGTAAACGGCAATAACGTTAGTAACGGGGTTGTTCGCAACTGAAATACAGCGATACATTAGTAGCTATAGGCGCACAGACGGAATGTAATGAGTCTTTTATGATATTGCAGTGATAAAAACTGCGGGAAAAAGGCTTGCAAGTTATATTTTGTTGTTGTATACAGTGATATCCAAGGTGCAGGTGCTGTGCTCTTGATAAGTCCGTCTTCGATTAAGAGAATCGTAACTAGTATAATTATGTACAATTTAATAATATGCATAAGAGGTATTGACATCTCTAGAATGAATCCAATATTAATTGGTTTCTTGATGATATTACAGTTGTTTATCAGCAGAACAGTTATAATTTGATGGAACATTTGCTTATGTTGTGGATTGTTTCTCCTAAAGAATATTTTATCCTATATTAATAACAGGGTTTTTGAGCCGCTAACTAGCTATCCAAAGCACGAGTAAGAGAAGTAAAAGAGGAGGAGAGGAAGATTAAAACAACAAGAGAAATACACTTTTAATACTTTCAATGGAAAAATAACAATTGAAATTGAAATTATTAAAACTTAAAGTTAAAACACTTGTAGGAATAAGGTTAGTATCGGCAATAGTTGACATTAAATTGGTACCTATTCTGTTGAGTTTTAATTTTAGTAATAAAAGGAAAACTTAAAACCGACTGTTGGAAACTGGCTGAATATCACATATTAATATACCATGTTTTTGATACTACTCTATATTTTTAAATACTTTCTTTATGACTCGTTATGTCACGAGTCAGTCTTGACTTTGTGTTCTGACGGATTTGTTATTGTTGTTTATTTAATTATATATTTTCATCTAAATACGTGTTTGCATCATATTCCACGCTCGCTAGCTATTATTTGGTCCTTCGTTAGTCATAATTACTCATTTTCCAGCATCAAAATAATTTTTCATCGTAATCGTAATTTTTTTCGCTGTCATTTTTTTTTCACAAAATACATCACGATGCAAACACGTAGCAAAAGCAAATCCGCAGCAGATATCTTGACGCCTTCTGGAATCGATCGTATACAGCGCATCCCACAATCTGAGGATACATCGCACGAAATTCGAACGATTCCAGATTTTAAGATTGCCAGTGTTTCAGCACGGCCTTCGAGCACTAGCATGCATTCGAGCATTTCACAGCGTTCGCAGTCATCCCATTCGTCGGCTACTATACGCGCCAAGAAACTTGCCGTTGAAGCTGATCATCTTCAACGTCGTGCGGAACTGGCGCAGCAACAAGCTGAACGTGAAGCTGAACGCGAGCGCAAGCTCGCGCGCCTTCAGCTTGAGGCCGAACAGATGAAACTGCAAGCTGATCTCGCCGCTCTGGATGCCTCAGATAAGTCCGCACATTCTAAGACTTCGTCTCGTCGCACCTCTCATGGGTCTGACATACTTACGGAGCAGTGGGTTATGAATAACAATACACACTTATCAGAAGTACATATACCATTACCCCATGGTGTACCGACTACCACGTTGAGTTCTCAACACATCCTTTCGCAGTCGGTGCCACCGGTAATTTCGGTACCCGTAGCCGCACCGCCGCATTCATCCGTGAACCTGCCATTACAGGACACCCTACCACGGACAACCAATGAAGCGACGACAATTCCGCTACAAACTACTTCACCTAAGTCTTTTCATCCCACACATGTAGTTCAATCTCCGAGTAACGACAACTGTGCTAATCTTATCTCACAGCTCACAAAAGCAATTATTGCTTCTTCGGAACGTCCTAGACGGCCCGAACTTTTGCCTTTCTCTGGAGAATTATGTCAATGGATGCCTTTTAAATCTAGCTACGATAAAACCAAAGATTTTTTCTCTCCAGCCGAAAATTTGGTGCGTTTGAACAACGCTATTCGTGGCCCAGCGTATCAAGCCGTCGCGTCTCATTTATGGGATTCAAGCGACCCTGAGCACGTCATGCGCACACTCGAGCAGAGCTTCGCAAGACCCGAGCTTCTTGTTGCGCGTGAAATAGCTGGACTACGCAATATTAAGATAAGTAATACGGAACATCTAAATTATTTGGCTAATACCCTGCGCAACTGTGTGTCCACGATAAAATATCTACGTCAATATGAGTGTTTATACTCACCGGAACTATTTCGTAGTATTCTTTCTAAATTAAGTGAACACACTAGAAATCGTTTTACCGATTATGCCGCTACTTATGCCGTACCTCATGATCATAACACGTCTAGATTGGAGATTTTATCGGAGTTTCTGTTAGTTGAGGCAGATCGTCAACTTAAGTTTAATTTTACTTACGATGCAATCACCAATTCTTCTACCAACAAACCGATATTTTTTAGGCCGTTGGTAAAGGAAACTGTTCATGCTACTGCTGCTAAAGATAACACATTGTCATCCCAATGTCTCTATTGTAAGCAAGGCCCACATACAATTTTTAAGTGTAAAGCTTTTTGCCTTCTTACCACTGAAAGTCGTTGGCAATGGGTACGCGAGTCAAAGGTTTGTTACCGATGTCTTAAGGCTAACCCGCATAGATGGAACTTCTGTCGAGCAAAGCCCTGCGGAAATAATGGCTGCACTAGGCGTCACCACTCACTTCTACATGGCACACCTGAAACACAATCGCAACCTAGCACTAGCTCCGTTCCACCAGGCATCGTAGCCACAACAAAGTTACAGGAATCAGACGCCAAACCTAACATTCAAGTCGCGAATATTTCTGAAACATGTGTTGATGCAACAGGGTTACCGCAGTCAACACCACAAATGCGTGGCCTCTTGAAAGTACTGCCGGTCGTATTGGAAGGCCCTGCAGGCCAGGTTGTGACAACAGCGCTTCTCGACGAAGGTAGCACAGCAACATTAATCGATGGTGACGTAGCCGCTCGCATCGGCGCTAAGGCAAACTGCACAGATCATCTTCGTATAGAAGGTGTAGGTGGTATGTCAAAAGACGTTGACGTAAGTTACGTCAATTTTTATATCAGAGGACATAACCTTAATGACCGGTACCTTATAGAAAATGCTCGCGCAATTACTCCGTTGGGTCTACGATCTCAAAATTATGCTAAAATAAATTATTCCGATTACCAACACTTGGCCGGTTTGTTCCCTGACACGTCTTATGAGCATATCAACCCAACTGTTCTCATCGGTGCTGCAGACTGGAATTTATCGCTTAGCCGAGAAGTAAGAATAGGCAAGAAAAACGAGCCGGTTGCTTCACGAACACTGTTAGGGTGGGTTTTACATGGTGCATTTTCATCTGTTTCAAAACCAATTGATTTCATTAATTTCACGTCTGATGACAGTAGAGATGCTTCTTTATCATCACAACGCCAATATGACGAGTTAGAGCGATTGATTAAAGAACATTTTGAAATTGACTCTATTGGAATAAGCAAAAAGCAACCCAGACAAAGCGCTGAAGATCAACGCGCGGTAGAAATTATTGAAGCGTCAGCCCAAAGGCTTAGCACCGGTCGCTATGAAGTCGCCTTGCCATGGCGCATTGATATACCCAAATCGCTTCCCGATTCATATCCTCAAGCGCTGTCACGATTTAAGCTCCTCGAACGGCAATTCTTAAAGGATGAAGCATTTAAGATCAGTTACGAAGCCTTCATCTCGGGAATTATACAAAAAGATTATGCCGAGGAATGTACACCAGATACTTATCACGACATTACTCACCGCAACGAAGACAACTCTTACATTCGATGGTATCTCCCAACCTTTGGTGTTATGCACCCACAAAAACGCAAACTTAGAGTTGTTCACGATGCGGCAGCTAAGACAAGAGGCACCTGCTTAAATAATCTGTTGTTGAAAGGGCCTGATTTATTACAACCCTTATTAGATATATTGTTTCGTTTCCGAGAGGGGCCTATTGCTTTAAATGCGGACATTAGGGAGATGTTTCCACAAATCAAAATTTTACCGAAGGACAGAGACGCACAGCGCTTCTTATGGCGTGATAAACAAGGAGCTCTGAAGGAGTACCGCATGTCCTCAAACATTTTTGGCGCCATTTCTAGTCCATTTATTGCTCTAGCCATTAAAAATAAAAATGCTGAAGAGTTTAAGGCACAGTTCCCGGAGGCCCATCAAGCAATAATCAACGACCACTACATGGACGACTACCTGGGTAGTCACTTTAACGTTACTCACGCAGCAAAAATTGCATCTGACATAATAACGGTCCACAAACAATGCTGTTTTGAAATGCGGTCGTGGGTCTCGAATTGCACAGACGCACTCAATTTGATTCCTAATGACTTACGGAGCGATGGTGGCTGTGATGTGAGCTTACCTCCTAATGACAACGTAGGTGTCCTAGGAGTGAAATGGAATCCGTGTGAGGATCACCTTAGCTTCCGCGTGATTCAGCGAGACAGGGACGTTGTGTGGACAAAACGCTACATACTATCAAGCGTCATGAAGATCTATGATCCACTTGGTTTGTTGATGCCCATTATTATTCAAGGTAGAATAATACTTCAACGTTTATGGCGAGAGGGTTTGAATTGGGACACACCTTTGCCGACGAAATACGTATCTGAATGTGAGGAGTGGTTCGATCTCTTAGATACTGCTTCCAACATTAGTATTCCACGATGGTACATGAAGAAATCGAACCCAGTTGACATTCAATTACATTTACTGGCTGACGGTGGTGAACAAGCTTACGCTTGCGTCGCCTACTGGCGTTTTACCTTTTTAGACGCCTCAGTTTCTCTAGCACTCATAGGCAGCAAAGCAAGGGTTGCACCGTTAAAGCCCGTTTCCATCCCACGCCTGGAGCTACAGGCGGCATTAATTGCGTCTAGACTCGCTCAGACTATTTTGAACGCGCATCGCATTAAACCATCTGCCGTTTTCTATTGGACAGACTCAACCACTGTATTGAAGTGGATAAGAAGCGATGCTAGAACTTTTAAGCCGTTTGTAGCCCATCGTTTAGGAGAAATTTTGGAAACCACAAATCCTTCTAGCTGGAGATGGGTGCCAACTTCCCTTAATAATGCCGATGATGCTACAAAGCCCAAAGTAATTAAAATAAGTTTGTCTCATCGCTGGTTCTCTGGGCCGTCTTTTCTCTTACAGCCAGACTGTAATTGGCCCGTTGAACCAGATTACGACATGAAAGAGGTCACACCAGTGACTGACGTTACGTCGGAACTAGTGGGACTTCTGGTCGACGTACCTCTTCCAAATTTAATCGTTCCTGACTTTTCGCGGTTTAGTAAATGGCTTCGACTTTTGAGGACTACAGCCCGAGTTCTACAAGCTGCGCGTATCTTTCGATCTACTATATCTCGGCCAATAACTCAAAATTCTAATTTTTCTACAGATGAAACCACGTCACCTCTCGACCTTTTGGCATCTGACATCGTGCTAGCAGAGACTCTTCTCCTTCAACGTTCTCAAATCGACACCTTTCCGGAAGAATGGAAGACCTTGCATTCATCGCAAACCGTTAGCAAGACTAGTAGAATCGCAGTACTTTCCCCAGTACTAGACAACGATGGCCTAATTAGACTAGACTCCCGTATAAAGTCAGCTCCAGAGATAAGCGAGAGTGTGAAAAGCCCGTTAGTTTTGGACGGCCGCCATCACATCGTTCGACTCATGATCCTCCATTACCACGTCCATATGGCTCATTCATTCAATGAGCTAGTTTTAAATGAGCTAAGGCAAAGATTTTGGATTTTAAGAGCACGAGGGACGATCCGCAGCGTGTCCAACACATGTCAAGAGTGTAAGAGACATAAGGTCCGCCCAAATATTCCACAAACCGGTGACTTACCATTGGAAAGGCTAGACCATCACAAAAGGCCATTTATCAACGTCGGCTTAGACTATTTCGGCCCAATTGAAATTACTGTACACCGTCGTCATGAAAAACGATATGTCGCTCTTTATACATGTCTCGTGACCAGAGCCCTTCACTTGGAAGTAGTGGCATCACTGTCATCAGATTCCGCTCTGTTAAGCCTAAGACGTTTCATAGCTCGTCGAGGATCTCCAGCTGTCATAATGTCCGATAATGGAACCAACTTTGTCGGCGCTAATAGAATACTTAGAGCTCTACATGGCGATGACGTACGTGATTTCGCAACCAACCACAAGATTCAGTGGCGATACATCCCAGCATCGCCGTTCATGGGTGGAGCCTGGGAGCGCCTGGTGCGCACAGTTAAGACAGCCCTGAGACATACGTTGAAAAGCAAAACACCGAAAGAAGAAATTTTAACCACTCTCCTGTTGGAAGCTGAGGCCATAATCAATTCGCGACCTTTATCGTACTCCCCATCCTCACCTCAGATCCCAGAGTCAATCACGCCGTTCCACTTTATTCTCGGCACATCTTCGACTGCTCCATGGACGGCCTCTCTCACTGACGCGGACCTGTCACGACGATCTGATTGGCGGCACACTTTACGCTTGGCTGACCATTTTTGGGCTAGATGGTTACGGGAATATTTACCAACACTACGACCAAGAGGACGCCGCGGCAGTCAACTAACTTTCTCCGAGGGTGACGTGGTACTCATCGCTGACTCTTCTCTGCCTCGTGGTCTTTGGCCATTGGGAAGAGTCACCAAAGTTTTCAGAGGAGCTGACGGAATGGTGCGAGTCGCTGATGTACAAACTAAAGGGGGAATTTTGCGTCGCCCAGTCCGTAAGCTGCTTCTTATTGAAGCTGATAATCAGACAGTTTCCACCGAGTGTTGTTAGTGTTCCACTGGGGGCGGGAATGTTGGAAACTGGCTGAATATCACATATTAATATACCATGTTTTTGATACTACTCTATATTTTTAAATACTTTCTTTATGACTCGTTATGTCACGAGTCAGTCTTGACTTTGTGTTCTGACGGATTTGTTATTGTTGTTTATTTAATTATATATTTTCATCTAAATACGTGTTTGCATCATATTCCACGCTCGCTAGCTATTACCGACCTAGAAACACTAAAGAGGCGAAAATTATTGAATGTAAGAAGAGTAGCAACATCACTTTTTATTTTTTCTGGAAACAGCACCAACTCCAAAAACTATTTTTTAAATGAGATAACTGCTTACATTCAATATTTTTTTCCTTTTTAGTGCCTTTTTGTGCTATATTTAGTTTTGAGATTTATTTAACACTTTTTTGTATATATGTATGAAGAAAGGAATACGGGTACCAGTATTCCCTCCTTCATACAACATCGATTCCTCTAAAAGAGGCGTGAATCACAATTTTAGTGCTGGTAAATTAGAGTTTGGACGCATGCTGCACTAGCTATCTTCGCTAAGACGGAATTTATAATGTAAGAAATTCAATACTATGTAATACATAGCTGTGTGATTAAAGGAGGAGTCACGAAATCTCTTTGTGCGTTTGAGACAGTTCTCGCCTCTACTTTACGCACAAAGAGGTTTGAATAATAAAGTTAATTAAGCTAGGGTATAAGCCAACTTTTAGCCATTTGAATTTACAGATCCCTGTTACGAAAACAACTTAAAAATCACAGTTTTATTAAACGTTGTTTGTTTAGTTTTTAATAAAGTTTTATTTAACGCTATTGCAATAATCGTGATCCTGTGGTGAATAAGGTCGCCCAGATTGGAGGTTTAAAAATGTGTTTTCAACACTCCTCTCTGTACCTCCCTACGTATAAAAACCGAGGACTTTGTTTACAAGTTTTTTATAGTAAGCTAAGTAATTAAATCCCAATTATTTATCTGAAAAAAGCAATTTTGTAAAAAAATAATATTAACTTGGAAACAGTCCCACAGAACATTGATAAAATCAGGCAATTTAAAACTGACAGGAGTCCCGAGGGTGTATCTCATAGATCATTGACCCGTTAAACTCATTTGACAGACTCATCTGCCGATGAAATGGCAAATGGATTCGCTAATTGACACCATTTTAATTTTACTGTCAAAGTGTAACTGCTATACTTGTTGTGTTTTAATGATTTTGAACATTAATTAATTAACTCTTATCATTAAAAATAATAACATCTTAATAATAAACATCGACATGATGTTAAGTAAATTTTAAAAATACAATACGGAAAATAATTTTTGTTTGTGCATTTGTTTAATGTCGTGGTGCTTTCTTGTTTTACGGGGAGTCCCCCAGTTGACCCAGTCCTGCCACTTACAGTTTAATTTGAGAACGATAATATAATGAAAATTAAACTATATATTATTTTTGTATTGATTAGATTGAGGTTATGATTACATGTGCGCACATTTATTAATTATTACTAACACTAATTTGTAAGTTCACAATGATACTAATAAATATGGATGTAATAGTAAGATGAATCTGAAATAAATTATGATTATTATTATTACCAATTTTAATCTTCCCAGTCTCCTGACCACTTGATAGACGGTAGAATACTCCACGGCAGAAGCAGCGAGACGGCCGAGGGTCAGGAAGACAGAAGGAGGAATCGGTGGACAATCCTGGCGTTATCGAGCAAGTCCGCTCGCTAGAGCCTCGTAATCATTGGTATATGACGAAGTCAATCACCATTCTCTCCAGATGGTCGTGAAGAGCAATTTGGACAAGACCTCCCATATATCGGTTACCTGTCCCAGTATAACCGAGCGCGGCTAGTTTCGAGCACTGGCTCCAGCAAGTACTTAAGGCAAGAACTTGAAGGCTAACATGAGATGGAGAAGCTTAGTTATTTCTGTGCAGGATACGTTAAAAATATGCCTGAGTGACTCTCCGGGCTGGAGACAGACTCTGTCCCATCGTTCAACCTTATCTGACCCAAATTAGGCATGGTTAAGATCTAAGGTAACGGAATAATATAAATATGAGAAATATAATAAATAAACATACGAACATCCCTGACTCGTGTATTCGTACTCATCATACAAAACTCATATGCATTTAGCATAATTCCAACCCTGGACTTCTGGCTAAATAGACAGGGTTACTGACCCCTCGTCCAGATGGCCGTTGATCAATAAAATATTAAACATTCGTGACAACTTTGGTAATGCCGTCACGTTACAAACACGCACTGATACAAAAAATCTCTGCTGTGTACAGAAGACGCATCGAGCGTAACATTTCAGTTGAAAAATGTATCTTATAACAACGGGGTAAGGTCAAAGTGGTTAATGATCTGCGGGCATGTGTACCTTTTTACTTTTCACATGGCACGCGCTCCAGCCACGCAAGGTTTATTATTACTCTGTACAAGACTCCGGCCGTTTCGTCAACGTGCTGGGCGGGCGGGCGTACACGCTCCATAAATCATCTCGTGTGCTTTTAGCGGCTCAAACGAATCACTGGCAAACGACTTTTACCTGCACTTATGACACTTTAAAGACTATTCACACTGCATGGATTGGCAGTAGGACAATTTTAAATTAATTTATTTTTATCAGATTTTGATTTTCAAATTTTTTTAATAAAACTGAAAGTAATGTTTAAAAAGGTGTTAATTGTTATGTAGCAATGCGTTGGACCGTTTATACACCGCTTACCATCAGACTTGTATAAAACAAAAAACAACTTCTTTTGTTGTATTTTGTTTTGCTGCATATTTTTCTACATCAATTAGATTGAAGATACAATTTCTCATTAAGAAATAAGTGTCAACACAACGCTTCGTGTTGTGTTGAATGGTGGAATGGTTAGTACTGCTGTCTACTTAGCCAGATTCGATTTCGAATCCCGGTATGAGCAGATATTTGTACCAATATTTGTCTACGAGTCATGGATGTCTGTATATTAATTTAGTTTATTTTTTGTATTTGTAAACATATTACTATATTTCTGTGTTATCTAGTATCCATAATACAAGCTCTTAATGATGCTTAATTTAGGTTAGATACTAGGTGTGAGTGTGAGGAATATTATATTATTATTTTCATTTATTAAAGTTTATACCACATACCTATTAACTATGTATGGAGTCGCTCCTCCAATCATAGCTCTATTACGTTTAAATGAAATCATTTTAATGGCTTCATTATTTCAAGAAAAATGACGGAGAAGACCTCTTTATCATCCTGACAAGAAAAATGTGCTAGTGAATCTTTTAAAAGAATTGTCGGCTTTATTTAGTTTCCCGATCCATTTAATGGAGTACTTGGTAGACGGTTTGTTGGAACGTAACGATTACAATCTTAATTTGGAACCTAATTATTTAGAAGAAACGAATCCTTATCGTGAGAAGTTGCGATAAATAGGGTAACATAAGACATAGTTATAGATTGATTAAATACAGACAATGTGGTACATTGTACAAGGGCGGTTATCGGTGAGGAGCGATCTCTTCCAGACCTTAGGACGGACAGTATACACAAGTATACGATAGATGATTAAAGTCGTCGGTGTCTCATGTAACACGACAAAAAACTTATTTAATCAACATGTCATGACAACAATATATAAATATTATAAAATATGAACACACACGTTAGTTATAAAAATACCAATACATAAAGTAAATGAGTAGATATAAAACAATATATATATATATCCTCACAGCTATGACACACACTCGCATAATGCATCAAGCGCAGTTACAAGCACGCATTAGCAAATGTGGCCACGTCAAGCGATAAACGACAGAATAACAGTCTCCAAGAATGTAATGGACTGTTCGCCGATACCATTACGTTTGGCCAGGTCATTTTTTCTGTGTTACTCAGTTTAGACAGTTTCCAAATTATGATTGCTAGTTATATGTTTTGGTAACAATTTAGTTCAGCTGTGGTTAATGTAGTCTAGAGCTAGCTATTTTTCCTTCATATCAAGCTTTGGGGTAACTTTGGGGTCAGTTGAGTGTTGTGTCGTAGTAAATATTGTATCGTAGTGTCATTTTTGTTGTGAAGTTTCATTTTAAAGGGGATCGTTATATCGCGCAATATATATAGAGTAGTTGGTTATCTAGAGTATTTTGTGAATCTTATCAAGTGTATAGAAGTGGTTTGTTATTATTATTTAACAATTTATGTATGCATAAAGACAATTAAAAGGACACAACAGAATATCAGAGAACTGTACAAAGGTACTGCTTATTTCAAATACACCATATATATTACAAATACATACACATATACGCAATATATATGTATATTCTCTGTAAAAAGAAATAATATGGTTTTACTCATGTCCTAAACTGCACCAATATTCACGAATGAAGGAGGTTTCACAATCTCACCGCATGAGCAGTGAAGGAATAGGGAACATCATGGCACCTGGAGAAGGAGAAACGTTCACGAAGATATTAGGGTAGGATGGATAAAACATAATATTGTAGAGGAGACAAAGGGTACGAGTGTTCCTGCGTTCCCTAATGGGAAGCTAATTCAGTTTCCTCCGGAAGTCAGACACGTGATCAAATTTTCTGAGACCCAAAATAATCCTATACAAAGATTTTGTAAACGTTCCAATTTGTTTTGTATCTCTTCACTTCTTCGTTTTGTTTTTAACCGACTAAAAAAGGAGGAGGGTCTGTTTTCCACTGTGTGTATGTTTATCGATGTCAATTGTGAACCGATTTTCAAAATTATTTTGTTATTGGATAGAGTTTTCACTTGAGGTAGTCTCATTTTCAACAAGTCAGGATCTGATAATCCTTAATAAAATAACGGCTGATGGGATCCCAGGGAAATCGTGAGTAACCTTCAAATTTTATTTCTAAAGCTATACAAGTATTTATAAGCAACTACAAACAGACTTATAGTTTGGTTTAAAACATGTTTCAACTTCATTGATCACAAGAGTTTTTGGAAAAAGCAGCGAGATTTTTATTCCAATTTGTCTTATTTGAAAACTCAATAAATCATTTCTTCAAATACTTTCTACAGACTTTAGAGTAAAACATTCACAGGATATTAGTATACGGCCATCGCTAGCCTAACCTCAAGTAATTATTCTCGTAAGGTGACGATACCAGAGCTAACAGAGGAACGTCTTGCCTTCAATGTTGTCAACTTAAATGCTTAATATTTTAATAAGCATGTTTATGTTCTTAAGGTTTAAAGCAATATCGATTATTATAATCTTTTCCTGTTTCGTAATACAGCTCAGCTTGTGTTAATTCTGTGATGATAGTCTATTTCATCTCTCGAAACTGCGGAGATAAATAATTTCCCCTTATCCAAAACTGCGGTAACATTCTTGGCGGTCATAAATAATTGGTTGGACAGTCGCGTAGGAGGGGAGGGGGAGGGGGAGAGTTGTCGGCTGAACAAGTAACCGGTCATAGGAAAAATAAATAATGCTAGCTTCATTTACTGTTAATTAATGAAGGTATGGCATATATTCGACGGATTGACAATATCTAATACCAAGAACAACTAAATAATGTTTATGTTATGAACGTCCGGCTGTTCAAATGCGATAGAGGCAGAGAATCATATATTTTCCAGTCCTAGCACAAAGACAAATGAACTACCAGTAGATAAATTGAACTGACCATTCCAAAATGTAATGAATTTGGTATGATTAGAGATATTTTCTATACCTTAATTCGTCTACCAGAGGAAGAAAAGTTATCAATGTATATTATACAACATTTATATAATACATTAGAAGGTTAACTGGTAGGATAGCGCCTGTGTGTATGACCTTTGTAAATATTTACATATGTATATTTAATTTTCACTGTAAAAAATAATAAGCAACTTCTCTGTCTCATTAAGTCCTGGTACCAATTTTAGTTTATAAGTTATAACTTTTCGTAAGGACGGCAGTTCTATATCTTGGAAGTTCTGTAAGCCCTTCTGAGTTTTATATCTGTGTTATATGTGCGTGAACACCCCCGCTGTGATCACACGCTTCCATTGAGAACAATAAAGTGACTATAAAGTGTTCCAATAAACATCGCAAGATCTAAAGCTTAGGCGCCATGACACGGCCATAAATACGACAACTTTAACATTTTGATGGAGTCGGTTATTCTCTTTTATCTACTTATTTTAATTGTAATGTTAAAAGTCTTAAACTGAACATTGTTTTTTGTCATAAACTTTCAAAATGCATTATGCAATATTAATATTCCGAATCAAAATTCAAATAAAAATGACACTGTCCCAAAGTAATCAACGCAAAGATTTATCCATTTGACCATATTTCCACAAAAATTTCGTATTGTGGAGACTGGCGCTCGACAAAGTAATCCTCTTTAACTGGAACAGAGACAAATATAATTGGATTTCTCCAATTTGAACAAAAAACTTGCAGTAAGCTGCAGTTATTAACTGCAGCGCAGCGATGCCGGGTTTGGCTGCTAGTTTCACATAATGATACAGTGCGAATACGTTTCACTATTTTTTTTAACACAGATTAAACATAATAAATGAAAACATAATTAACATATTACAAATGCGTAGTGTTGAGCCGAATTGGCACCAACATCTGTAATGATAATGATTATAATAATATTTCTCAAACTCATACCTATTCTCTAGCCCAAAATAAGCATCATTTAGATGGATCCTATATAGTGGAGATATGTAGATAGTAATATGTATATAAATAACAGAAATATAATATGATAAACATACAAACATCCATGACTTTTAATTAAAAAATTCGTAACCATCATACAAATATCTGCCCCTACGGAGATTCGAACCCGGGACCTCCGTGAGACATGGGTACTGACCACTCGACAAGTTGGTCAGCAAAAACGTACAAAATTAAAAATTGTATAAGAATTTATTAAGAATATATAAAGACAATGTGTCACTAGAGAATACGTTGAAAATAGCAGAAGAAATATAATTATTTATTAATAGTAATAATGATAATTGTAGTATAATAATAGAAAGTATTCAAATTACAAAAAAGTATTGAAAACATAGGTGACAAACAAAAATGAAATCTAAAGCAGAATACTCAGAATTACAAATAAGAATATCAAACAGTGTAGATTACAAAATATTATGAATTATACAATGTCAAAGATTATAATACAAACTATATAGAGACTATATAGAGGAACATTGTTTTGGAATCACTGGAAACACAAAAATACCTGCCAGTACAATGAGTACCAGATATATAGTAAGAACTTTTTGTATAACAATATATATAGAGAGTAGCAAATACAATAAATATTTTTTGTAATAATATATGCAAGGAAATTGAAAAACAAAAGAGTAAATACAAAGACCCCTATAATACATTGAAGGAAACCAGATACAAAAGTGTGGTCTCAACACACACACGAGTCCTGGTGACTCTGCGGTCTGACAGTAGATAAGTTATGGAGGATATTAATCCATGATACTTTGCGTAACCATTACCGCTCCGTTTTCCAAACTAACAGCATTGGACCAGGTCAACCTCGTGTGTTTCTCCTATATAAGGACACAACACAACAGTGCGATGTATATTGGCTAAAATGTTAACTTTAAATATATTTAGAAGGACCATTCAAGTCAAGGAGATCACTGTACTCTGCAGAGGAATGGCACTACAAAAATAGAATCATCTAGCAGAGTTACTTCTGGAATCTGATGATACTGGATATAAAATCTTCCGCTTCTTTGCTGAAGAACATAATACAGTTATTTCTAAATGTAATACGTGTGTTACTTATTTCATCATTAAATAGTTCTAGCCCAATGCTGCATCTCACTCTCTTGGCTTATTCTTTCTATGAACGCTCAAACAAATTTTCGTTTACGCTTAAATAAGTAATGTACTGCCAAAGAAAAGAAAAGGATGAGGTATGCCAGAAAAGTTAGTAGAACCACTCTATTTACCGGCGCCAACTCTGCCCTCCAACCGTACGAAAAGCTTAATTGGCATAATATAATTAGCATGTCGCGCTCAATTAATTACGCTAATGAGAGGTACTGGAGTGAGTCGATTCTGTTATTGATACTAATTGCTACTTTATACAGTTTACCAGGAAACTGATTCTGAAGAATCTGAAAAAAGAATTTCTTGTAATAAACTACCTTTATAGAAAACAGATCAATTTTTATTTCAATACAAAAATTATAAACATAAATTAGTTAGATAATAGTTATATCGCTTGGCGTGCTCCCTCACAAGCCCTGCATGCGTCCAAGTCATGCGTCCGTCTCCCGTGCTATGCCGCCCACGTGCAGATATGTCAATTCCACGTGATGCAGAAAGTTGGTGCTAGAGCTTTTTCTAAGTCCGCCAGGTCCACAACCTTCTTACTTAAGTCCTGTGAAGGAATAATGCTAACAGCACTGTCATGTTCCGGAAGTTGGAGGTAGGATAGCCAACTCCTCAATGGTTGAGGAGTCCTTGTGTAGTTATTGTTCTGTTTCACATTTAATTGTTTCTTTCGCCCTCGTCTTTTTCATAGTAGGGGATTAAGGTGTATTTCTTAGTTTTCTTCTAACAAAACCTTAACTCCTCATAAAAACGTTACAGAATTACTACGATTACTCGCTGTTAATGCTCCCCAGAGCCTCATAGTACAGCTTCGCCCCAAGAGTTTAATTATACGCTGCAGTATCGTGCTCGTGCTGCTCATACGGTGAATGTATGGAAGCGCAAACTTAGTTAATTTCATAACGAGTTTACTCCGCCGGACGATGTTTTACTATCGTTACCGAGCACACCTACAACATTTATCATGTTCTTGCCATGGAAAAATTCCATGACAAATCATAATTCTCCAGTTTACTGTATTTATGTGAAAATTGGATTACAAATTTTGTCTGACGAAGACAATATAACAGTTTCAAAACAGAGGTTTTACTAATAAGGTTGTAAGGTTTATGTCAGCTAGTAAGTAGAGTGTACTTATCAAGATATAAGTAATATTTGGTGGTGAAGAGTTTTTTATTTCACTATACATGGGTTTAATTTAAATATGTGGAAAATACTGTATTAGCCTTTTTCTTATTTTAAAAAATAGTTCGAGCTTAATGGATGGAGTTTTGTATATTAGAAGTACGATAACGACAACCAAAGAAAAACTTTATAAATTGTCTATTATGTACTCTGTGGAGTTCTTAACGCAGTAGATGATTTTTTGTATAATTCGGCAAAATCCTTGTTTAGTTTGGAAATTAGCATCCTACCTCTTTCCAGGCTACATGGCTTAAGTGGTGCTATTACAGACAACTATAGCACTAATAACATGCTATTTAAAATGAAACTTGTTGAATCGCTCCTGTGTAGGGCCTGCGGGGAGCACACCGAACAAATGGAACACATCCTATGTAACTGTGATGCTCTTGCCAGGAAAAGAATGGGTCTCTTTGGACTGGACTATCCCAGTCTTAAAGATATAAAGCTGCTGGCTCCGGGTGTACTCTGTAATTACATCTTGGAGGTATTCCAGGACAGTGGACATTAGGATTGGGGAAGCACAAAAACGTGCTCCGGGAATAATCCTGGCCCTACATCAAGATAAGATAGGATCCTACCTCTTTTGTACTAGTGTTATTAAGCCCTATAAGCATATTAATTTTATAACATCTTCAGTACCTTTATGCTAAAGCTTCTCTTCTCTCTGATAAAGATGTACGGAATATTAATATTTTCTTGATACTTCCTCAACTCTCTAAAACAATGTTTGCTTTATAAATGTAATATCAAGTGCGGCAAACAGAAGCCGAACCCCGATCAACCAAATTATTATAATAAATATTAGATAGCTAAAATGAATTTCACGCTTCAAAATCAAACGAAAGCATCTCCCGTAGAAACAATGGGTGTTACTTAATCCTTTCGTTCCACTCCGTCCTGAAGCGTTTGTTATTTTAGGACTTCCACTCATCACAATTTATTTCATTTCTGAATTCAATAAAACCAGCATATTTGTTCGTTTTGGAACCTTCTCAACGGGATTTAATTATTCACAATATATATAACGCTTATACTTAACAACAGGATATATTTAGTAAAGTAATGGGAATCGTTAAAATGTTTTACTGAGCGCATACCACAGAAGCGAGCCTGCTTAAAAAGGACATAAAATTTTAAATGTTAAGTTAATTGTGATCAAACAGAATCCATTTTGAAATGTTTTACATTTCACGTTGTTGGGAACAAATTTTTTTATCATGAATTTATCAACGCCGATTTAGTTCAACCTTTGGTTTAATCATGTCTTTGTCACTCCTAATTCGAGTAGTCAGAACTCCTGTTTCCTAAGGTCTCTGATTAGAATCCCGGTAGGGGCTGATTTTGTATTTTAAATACGAGTACGTAGATGTATGTTTTTAGTACAATTCTGATAGCTATATTCACTGCTGCCTACATTGCTGCGTTGTCTAGTATCCATAACACGAGTTCTTAGTTATTGTTATGCTTAATTTGGACAAGATGAGAAATATGAGTTTACTGATTAAAGTTTCAAACCTTATTTCTTATACATAAATATTGTTGTTATTTAACCTTATTACCAAGTTATACCTTTTTTAACATTGGCCACTTAGTTTTATACACTGAAAAATAAATGTATCATCTGTTTTTTTTCTGTTGATTGTTGTAACTCTTGTTTTTTCTGTTCTTGCAAATTAATAAATTATTATTAATTTCTAAACGGTTTTTCTACTGTAAGTTCAATATTATTCTATTAAATATAAATGAATAGCCGTTCATTAGTCCTGTTATTATTCGATTTAATTGAGGTTTGATTTAACAATCAAAATAATAAGAAAAATTCTAAAGAAAATCTTTGTAATATTGTGTAACTGACGTGCTTTTATAATGAAATTTCGTTCATTGCTACTTCGGATTATTTTTGAAAGACCGCGCTGGTAAATCTTGGTAGGTGATGTTCACCAGGTCAATTGGTTTTTAATAAAAATTATAGGTGAATCGTTAACGTGTATTCCGAAATCAGAAATTCTAGAATTCGGATAACTTTTTTCTAATTGGCTACAAAAAAATGTATTTCTCTCTTATATTTTTGGTCATTTATAAAGCATTAAAATGTATTAAAAGCCATTTAATTTTAACCTAAAAGTACCTACAAACTTAAGTCTGACTTAAATATTAAAATTGACTATCTCAATTCCGCCAAACTTCAAAGGAATATTTATGAACTTACTAATTGTGTTTGTAGAATACTTAATGAGGACGTACGGTATATTATGTACAAGGCGTGGCAAAATATTAAATACTACCTCAGTTGGCTAGTAGAATGGCTAACTTAAGCAGAGTTACAGGTTTGAATCCTAGTTGTTCTAACTGGTGTTGGTGTTTTAAATCTACAATTAATCTATTTTGTTCCGTTCCGTATTTAAAGTTCTTTTTGCGCAATCTTGAGTGGTAAGTTTCTAAGGTCAAAGAAAAATGGTGACTGTATTGAACTTATCTGTCTATTTGATTATTAATTCTGGTTTTGTTTTCCGTTTCCATAATCAGATCCTGACTTGTTGGCAATGGGACTTCCTCAGGATATACTATTTCGAATGATAATTCTTCTCTTGTTCATAAAAATATAAAAAACGATATATACATAAATAAAAAATATATAAATTAAAAAAAATTCATGAGTTCCATCGATTCCTCATGCTTCCCATCAGAACTGAACTCTGATAAAGGGACTATTCCAGTATGTCCATTCAAATACCGAAAGAATATTAGAAATCCTTCTGTCAATAACAAACATATAACTGAGAACAGCCTCCTTTATTAATGTCGGTTAAATTTAATTATAAAATATTTTGCAAATGTTTGCCCAATATTATATAAAAGTTTTCAACCACACTAGCCAATTGCGGGTTGGTCGACTTTACACAAAACATAAGAATTTCTTCACGTGAGTGTAAACTTCCTCGTAATGTTTTCCTTCTGCGTTTGTTCTTCCTTTGTCCTTACACATAACTATATCAGTAGGGTTAAAAATATTAACATTTCATCACTTCCTATAGACTTCTGTGAAACAGTAAACAGCTTCAAGTATTAAGTGAGAAGTGCCTGACTCCGTTGAACGTCTAAAGAATACAAAATCTATATTTATAAAGCACGTCTTAAACATTTTTAGCGCAAAGTTTTCGTGTTGAAGCGAGTCAACACGAGTTCTCTCGGGGTTATATTGCCAAGTTTTAAGTAAAATAACAAACGAGGAAATGAAATATATGTTCGCGAGCATCCGGCGGCGACGAAGCGCGCTGTTTATTGCCAATATAATTTTTATGGTTTTCTTGACATTTTCCAAGTCGTCTCAATTCTGAATCTTGTTTTGAGTTCTGTTTTATGGTTTACCTTAATTCTAGGGGCAATTTTTATTTCCAGACAAGTAATATTACCTTGTAATTTTGGAAGTTTCCATTGTGTAGGACTGGCTGGTGTAGTAGTTTGAGTAACTTAAACAAGAATACTTTTACTATTGTTGTTCGTGGATTAGCCAGCCTTATCCTTGCCCGGTGTATCACCAGGACCTCATCAGTAGCCGTGATAACTGGGAAGCAATGCGCGAGTTTGCGCACTCCTGGCACACCATCAGACGATCATACGAATAGGAGGAATCAGGTAAAACACACAGAGCAGCCCGACGCGAAGTCACATATTGTGTCGTCAACAGAAGGGACGGATAAAAATTAATTGTAGGGAGCACAGATCAGCGCCGATGGGGAAAGAGCCCTATGCAAGTACCCTCGCGCTCTCCCGTGATTCGGTCCGTATGCCGCAAGGTAGGCAGGACCATGGGTTGGTGAAGGGTATCCTTGCTTCGGAAGGCACCATATGCCGATATGCCTGGTTGTTGCGGCAACCACTTTTACCAATTAACACGCACTGGGCCAGCGTGGTATCTCTCAAACTTCTCGTGTAGGAAAGAATGTGTCCAATAGTGACTCGGGAGTGTCATGTGCTATATAATTATAAAATTTATATTTGTTACAAATATTTACCAGTCATTAAATTAAATATAAAAATTTAATAGTACTTATTTATTTATAAATGATATTAGATATGTCCTTTATTTAGTAGTTACTTTACAATCTAGATAGCATTTATTCAAACCTTTAGCTATCGACCTTCCTGGTGAAAAGTAGACAACTTATAAAAACTTATTTATAAAAAGTTTAAAACAATACAAAAGACCGGCTTCATAACTCTAAAAAGGCAAAAATAATTCAGTTTAAAAAGTTATTCAATTCTATTGTTTCTGGGACCAACTTCGTACCAACTCCGAAAAATAATTTGAAATTGGCCAAGTTCTTAAATTGGATCTATGCCTGATTAGTGTGTTGTAGTCGGTTTTAGTTAATTTTCAAACCTTTTATTTTCATGGTGCGTGATGGGTGATCGTCGGTATTTTAGGTTTGCCTGTCTGTTTGTCATTAGATGTATAATAGCTTTCAAAAATATACAAAACACAATGCGGCATGCTAAAATTTGAAGGTTGCTTCCCTTCCCTGGGATCCCAACATCAGATAGTGACTTGGTGATGTCTGTGTGCCCACTTCTAGAGTATAATCTATCGAAAAAAGAACATTGATAGAATAATAAAGATAGAAAACAAACTCCTTTTTTTGAAGTCGATCAAAAATATCTCGTTAGTTCCTAGATTTTATTATTAATATTTAATAATAATAATTTATTGTTGACAAAAATATATAGTTAGATACAATAAATATAGTGTACGATAAAGCCTGCATTAGTTAGTAAAACTGTGTCGCTGTCATATGCGCTCACCTCAGGATGCACTTGTCTTAAATTACACACAATACTACACTATTATTTTTAAAACCTATTAATTCACTTTGCGTTGCGCTTGTGTACGTGTGTTGCATATGAGTGTGTCTGTGTGTGTGTATTTATGACTGTGCTTGTGAGTTTAATGGTATCGCTATTTTTACTAATTTTTTTTTAAATAAATTATGTAAGCACACGCCAGCAGCCTAATGCACTGCATTTGTATTTAAATGTCCAGTAATCCGTACGTTACACAACACAAGCACGTTGGGCGAGAGTGACACAGCCGGATCCTGTTATGAATTAAAAAATCAGTCCAACTCGCCAAAAAATCAGTCCTGCTCACTCAAATAAAAATGCAAATGATATTTTTATTACGTTCCCGGTGGAACCGACATGTTGTTTTAAAACGAACCTTTATCGGGTGACAGGTCCAGAGTTACGGGCTGTAACGTTGTTCAAGCTAACCTGTAACAATACGTGGGAAGTTTTAGGTCGACCAAATCTCAGGCACAAAATAAATAAAAAATATGGTTTTTCATACAATAGTATATTGCCACGTCTAATTTACAAGTTAATAAATACAGACGATTTTAGAAAAAATCATTACATAAATGTTTCGAAGGTATTTAGAAAATATCGAAACAAATAAACATTAATACCGCAAGAGGAGAATTACATTTCTCACCTTGAGATATGAATTTTTTGAAGTGTATAAGTGAAATTACAATTTTTTATGTTATTCCCCTAATTTATGTAAATAATATATTTTAATTAAAAAGTGGACACTTTAGGCCTTTTTTTAGCTTTTTATTGAAAAGAAAGGACCTCTCTTTTATTTTGACATCTGATTATTTGCAAACACAGAGAAATCTAGTCACTTCAATCGACGGATATATTTAGATAACGCTTCGCTGGTCCTTTGAGCCGTTCAGCGGAACTCCATTCAAAAATGCCGCTTATTTAGTCCACGTCCACGCCCTACAGAACAGAATGCTGTTAAAACCTATTCGCCGGAACGAGCCGTCAAATCTCTGTTGGAGTGGCTCGAACGGAATCCTCGCTTTGTTCCCGATTTGGTGATTTATTTGTTGCTCGTTTGAATAAAGTGCTTTAACGGATGCGCGAGTATGTATTCCTAAACATCGTACAGTAGGTTCAGCTAATCATAATACTTAGATTCAAACATATTACTCAAATTATATTAAAGATACTAGTTATCTCCTAAATATTGATAGTAAATATTAAGAGGAGTCTTAATAGTCAGAATATAGGATCTAAATAAACTACAAACAAGCATGTTTGGTGAACAATCGGAAATCGAACTCGGTACATCTGGAGTAGAGACTCAACGAGACGGCTATGAACTAATGATGTATGGTATTATTGAGGAAAAAAACATTAGTATTTTGGGTAAAATTATGTTTTTTAATAAAATAGACATTAAATTATTATAATATAGATAAATGTTACTAACACGTAAAGAAAAAATGTTTAATTTAGGACATTTAATTGGATGACTTAAATTTTTATAATTTGTAATAAATTCCTAGAAGATTTACCAAACGGAAAGAAACAATTGTCCTGCTCAATAAGCAAGTCTACAGTTACAGCTTGTATTAAAAGAGACTACGTAGTCCTAACCTATGTTACAGTAAAATTCGTATTACTTCGTAAAATTCAATTAATAGTTCCAGTTTTTAAAAGGATATAAACAGACGGGCGATTAATTTAAGTATCAAGACTTTTATCTTCGCTAATAAAAATTTTTGGCTATATCCAGGACTTATAAACATATTAATATCATATCATATATCATAATATCTTCGGTAGGGAAGAGAAAAAACAAAGAAAATTAATGATTCAGCTTGTATGAATAAGTCTTACAAGACACGCGAACTCCACAAATAACGACGAATAAGACAGAATCAACATTTTCTGATGAAGCATAATTTACATTCGCCTCGTGTCTCTACCTTCCGTAGCTCGGCATTCTATAATGAAAAGATCACGTTCTTTAATTTAACATAAGGACACCGTATGTAACGTTATGTTCGCAATTATGAGACCATCCTGTATAATGGGCGTGAGTTGGTATCAAATGTTTTAAGATCAATATGTTGCATTGTTTTATTTTGGTTCAGCATTGAATCTGATATTGATATCAGAATACTTCTTTAACTGCGCTTAAGTAGTATCTGGCTTCCTATTGCACTGACCGCCCAGTCTGGGATTGCTGAAATAACACTGGACAATCTCATTGCCGCAAAACCCAGCTTTGGCTCGTAGTTCGGTGTATTACTTCGGCAGGACCCAGGTCACCTCTGCAAGTAGCAGTGGCGTTATATGGGAATTTAGTGGTTACTCCCAGTAATACAGGCATCAAGCAAGCCATGTATATTTCAAAACAATTTGTCGTATAACTTTTGTACAAAAGCACTTAACAAATACTCCGTCTTACTATTTCAACCGAATTCGCACATATTTGACTACGTTAAGGGGTAGCTTCTTCCGTACTTCTATTTGAGTGGAAATCACTTTCTTGAAAGGCGTAAAAAGAAAATTCGTGGTTGCAATTCGTCCATCATGGTAGTGTTAACACTCCAACATCTCATGTGTTTCACCCTGTAAGAAGAGAATATGCTGTTGATAATGACGATGAGGATAAGAAGCTCTTCGTTAAGAGCAGAAGGACGTGTACTGAATACAACTTCATACTTACTTCCTTACAAATGGCAAGAGGAAAAAAAGATTGAGATTAGAGACGAACTTCACACAATTCTGGTGACTGTTCTGACCACTCAGGAACCGTTCACGTTTGTTTAATATTTTTTCTAAAGCTATTCGAGTTTTTCAAGTCTCGCTTTGGACATACTTTTCAAATTTGTGAAAAAGTTTTCAACAAATTGACGCCATTTTCGCCATTTTCGAAAAATTGACACCAAAACAATAAGATATATATCATTAAATTTCATAAGTTATCCGATTCAGAATTATTTTTTGGAGTTGGTGCTAAGTTGTTTCTAGAACGAAATTCCAAAGTATTATTTATGTTAGGGAACATACAGAAAACTGATGGTTAATTGTAACCATAGCCTATATACACGAGTGATACTGAACGTTAGCATTCTGGAGATACTGTAATTACACTGACTAGACGGTGATAGGAATAACTGTGATACCTACACAGATGAAACTACAGACGTGTCTATCACCTCTGAACCACAACCGTTGGTACCATCCATATTGTTATAAATTTGCAGACTCATCTCTGACGTTGGTGACCCCTGGTATTGCAAGCCATAAGCTAGAGAATCCCATTATTATCAAACAATCCTTACGTTCTTTATCACATAAGATAAGGAAAAAATATAAAGAAAACACGTAATAAACATTAATAAAAATACGCCTCATATGTTTTTGTATCTCTCAGAGCACCGAATATGCTGTTATCTAGTTTCAAGGGGCAATTAGTTACGGGATAACCAAAGCCTTGCTACGGCCGCACCGTCAACGGGTGTCTATAAACATTAGGGTCACCAAAAGTTATTGTAAGTTTTTTTATTAATTAAACAAAAATTGAAAAGAGAAAGAAGAAAAAGCTTTTTATTGAATACATAAATATTATAATTATGATGATATAATTTCTCACACTCACACCAATTATCTAGCCCAAAGTAAGCATCATTAAGAGCTTGTGTTATGACGATATAGTAGAGAAATATGTATAAAATATATCTATATTAATTACAGATATTAACTAATTAAATATACAGACATCCATGACTCGTAAACAAAATTCATAGTCATCAAACAAATATCTGCCCTTACCATTCGAACCTGGAACCTCTGGTTAAGGAGAGAGGGGTGCTGATCACTCGACCAGACGGCTGCCAACTTATATACTTGTCACCGTAATATTATGCACACCAATAGTTTATAATCTACGGTTAACAGTTACAGTTAATCTACGATTAACGGTTCGTGATTGGTGTTTGTACTAGGATACTAGGAGACCTGGATGATAGATTACTAGTCTCTGTTAGAATGTCTATCACTATCATCAAAATGGCATTGGTATGAGCTACATAACAAAAAAGTTTTACATTTTAGTTACCTATAATGTATATGGATGTGTGCGTGTGTGTCAGTGTGTGAGAGGGTGGGTGTGGATGTTAGAAAATTTGTGATTGAAGCCAAATAGTATTAGTTTTTCTTTTGCAAAAATACTTATATTTATCTGCCTTTTTTTCGATTATATAAGAAACAATCAAAATAACAAAAGAACTTTCTTGAGGAGGCTACAGACTATAGAGTTTTATTAGTACAAACTTTGTTCGAGCTACCAGCCGAACATTGGGCATTGTGTCAGCGTGCTCAGCAAGGAGGCAACTTAATTTGCCACCATCGGCAGTTTACACCTATGAGAAAACTTACCGATGTGTACAGTGACAAAATTTAATATATAAACAACAAATTCTTATCAATAAACTAAATTTCAACCGTCCGAGTTCACTCCTACCTCTCCGCTGTTGTCTGCCAGGGGTACTCCCTGGGGCAACATTTCCTCTGATGTTCTTTCGGGACGCAGTGCCTTACAACCGCTCGCTGCCCACTCGTACATAATGGCCCTTCGAGCCGGATTTGAATAAGCGACTTATGGATTATGACTGTTCAAAGTGTTGCTTGAACAAACTTTGTGTTTCATTCGTTTGTGGATATTTATAGAGAGAAAGCTGAAGAAGCTTCGAAACTTATATTTGTTTCGTATGATTCCAAAATTATGTCGTGTATTTTTTTCCACGAACAATTTATTAAACAGTTTGGAAAAACATTTGATCTATTAGTTTAAAAGAAATTATTAAACATATAAAATTTTATTTTCACAAGTATGCATGTAAACGTATTCATTACAACAATATCAATAATATTGTCCATTCGCCCATATATTTAGACTTTATATACCAGGAGCATTTACTATAGAGATTTTTTGAGCGGCTGGTAACAATTCCTCAATAGTATCAATATTTCTCAGGAAATATTGATTGAAATGTTTGAATTAAATGAAATGTTTAATTATTACTGGAAATAATAAAATACAACTGGAAAATACCTTATGGCGTACCTTCCTGGATTGGTCGGTCAATGGGATAAAATATGCTGTTTAACCAATCAGCGCATAAAGTGCGTTCCGTCAGATTCTAGTTTGATACCATTTCATAATTTGACGACTAGCAATAGTTAAACGTAAAATATCAATTATTTTCGGATAATCTACAATTAATTATTTATGTAATCATTATTTGACTGCCCAGATTGTCATAAATTCATGTCATTGCGTAACCGGACTTATTTAATAACGGTAATTATTTAATTACCCCAACACAAAATTCGACAAAAACTTATGATGAAAATCTAATTAATACCGTTTTTTTTAATATTAATAGTATTTAATAAATTTTATTATAACATTTTAAACATACAAGCAACGTGATGACATGGAGTCATAAAAATCTAAGGTCATAGGTTAATGTTCCGGAGAATAATACCTTTGATTGTAAATGGATTGTTTTTTGATAATATTTCTAAAATTCATCATCTCGCGAGTTAGATTACAAAGTAACAGTGTTAATTATAACATTTTATCATATGTTCTGAATCTTAATGATTATGATTTTGATTATGTCCAAATAGGATTGGGTGTAAGGGAAAGTTAGCTTAGACTTATCCTTATAAAGGTTAATAATCTAAAATTTATCCTAACATTAACAATTATGAAAGTCTTGAGTTTACGTAAAAATAGCAAAGCTTATAATGAATGGAGACATACAAGGCTTAGTAAAGACCTTAATGGATAGGTAAATAAATAATATTAAACAGAAATGATTGCGCTTACAGTAACGCCGGGCAACGAAACAACATTCTTCCTTCAATTATGTTTGTATCTTTACGATCTGTGCTGGGGAACATTAAAATCAAGTTGTGAATGTATCCACTCAATCTAAGGTTGCACACATTGTTGATACCAACGTCATATAACCTTTTTAAAGTAACTTGTTAACGAATATTCCGTTGTGACTTGCTTACGTTATTTGTTACAATGGTGAATGACAGCTTCTGAGTCTTAACCTTGATGTAAGACTTATCATTGGTGCTTTTTGGTCCACTGATACGGTTAGGTACTCCCAGACTTTCGAAAGAGATTAGGTAATTCTTGGAGTCTTCCAAAGCTAATAATAATTCAAAGCTACTCCATTTGGTTATCATGTAAGTCATTTTGTTCTTCAGGCAGACACTGTCTTGAGTTTCAGGTGTACAGCTGCGAACCGCCTCGGGTTGTGAACACGTAAAGTTTAACGATGTCATCTCAATCGCCGTAATGGTGAGATACCGCTGCAATTAGCTGCAATACGGGCGCGGCTTAATTTGCCGCGGCTTATGATGAAGCTCGTTAGTTTTTACTATTCGAGCAGCAATTAGCTGCAGCCTCCGGTTTCTTTCTTTTGCGTTGACAGACTTGGCGGCGTTCTGCCGAAATATCGCTGTCATTAAAATTAGTACAATTATTAATTTCTATGCCACAATGTTTTCATGTTATGTTTTGTCTATAATTAGACATTTTTTTGTGCTCATACCTATTCATATAATTCATTTATTAATAACTGAAATTCGTAATATATTTCTGTCGAAAACACTTAAGTCATTATAAAGAAGCTTCAAAAACGGAGGTAGTTCTCAATTTTACTGTTTTTTTTTTGTACGTTTCTTACGCAATTTCTCTGTTCAGTATCATTTTTGTATTCGGTACAGTATACTTTTGATGTGGTCTCATTGTCACCAAATCACCCACAAATTTTATAAGAACAAAAAGCTAATGCGCTCGAATTGCTTGGAAAAAAAGAACGAAGGCCTCTGAATGGTAAATAAGTTTCAAATGACGATACATTTTTACTTCTAATACTTCTACGGACTAGTGTTTTTCATTTCCGTTTTATTCCCCAAGTAATGTAAAAATAAATCTAAGTATTATATATTCAACGACTCTGTATGTACTTAGTTAATACACGGCTGGCTAGCCCGAATTTCAATTATATTTAAGCGTACATTAAATGCAAGTAAGGAAATATTCTGCAGCGGAGGGTTCTTGAAATGTTCAGGAGAAAGAACTCACTGGTCCACTGATGTAGGTTGAGAGGGAGATAACATAATTATTATGTAGACAAAGACGAGAAAACCCCGCCATATTAGACGAACATGGAAATACAACAAAAAATAGGTTGTTTAATGGTAAATAGATATTCATCGTCAATGATACAGTTATGAGAAATTATATGCAACAGTAAGTTATATTATTATTCTGAGAAGAAATACCTTTAACTATGACTATACATACATAATAATATGATGAGTTCCTCAGTTAAATGTACTAGTGCAAGCCTTGTTAGTTATAGTAATAAAATGACCAAGACACAAGGTATGTCGTCAAATAAAAATTAATAATTTCTTTGTCAACACAGAGTTTTCTCTTTTCTTCTTTACTGTATACAGTCTGAAAAACAGATATAAGACAGCACTTGTTTCCATCATGTCAACAGCCAATCAACCTAGTATCAAATGATTTGGACTGGTGCGTCACGACTCTCGAGGCAAGAGATGTCAACGCCTTCCATACACTGTTCTTAGTTTGGCTACGTTCCACACCAAAATTTCCACCAGAAGGTCTGGTCACCTGAATAAAATTAATATATAAATAATACAAATAGTTCTTGATAATTTATATAATATTTTTTAATGCAATGGGTCACCTTAAGCTTTGAGGTTTAATTACATGAAAATGACAAATAAAATGATATCGTGGCCATGTGGTCAGTCGGCTCATGTGGTGGTACGTTACAAAGAAGAGGTATTGAGTTTTGTTCTTCAATAATGTCAAAGTCAAAGTGAAAATATCTTTATTTAAATAGACTCATTTAATAAGTTCTTTTAAATCGTTGTGATCTTATATAATCGATGTTAGTCTTTTAAATCTAAATTATTTTAAATCATGCTTCGTTTGCTTCAGCAGCAAAAGCAACGTCAATATTCCATATATCTTGAATATCTGAGCGCCTATTAACTAGTTTGACACGGTCTCAACTTATTGCGGTTGTTGCTGACGGTAACGGCATTGTGAAATTTTAATGAACGTCCGATTCACGCCCTGACTAGTGCAAATAAAAAGTTTCAATTCTAGTTAAAACTTTGGTACGATAAGGTTCTATAATTATTAATGTGTCCACTTTTTCCTCTCATTATTTTGCCGATATTGTTTATTAAATAGATTTATTTTACCAATGATTCAACTTAATGATGGATAAAAACTAATGAGGAAATATATTAAATAATGGTAATAATTTCAACTCTTATTCGCCAGTATGTAAAACATTGGATGGATACTTTGAAAATTATGTAACAAAAAAATTTAATCGTGTACATAGAAGGCACCTTATTGCATTGAGAATTCGCAAAAAATATAACATAAATATAAATATGAAGACCAACTTTACAAACCCAACAACACAACTGTGTCGGGGATTCCCCGGAGGCGCTGAAACATGAAACTTCTGTAACAGCTCGTTGGATCAACAACAAACTGACATATAATTTTAACAATTCAAGAAACGATGTTGGTTCTGTACTCGTCAAACAACTTATATTTGATGATATGGTATTTGTATAATCCATTATATAAATAACGTTTCAAGGAAAGACTTAACAGTTCAAGGTTAAGGTTAGATATGATACAAAACTTTAAAAATACCGTCTCCAAGAAACTTTTTAAATTAGATATGTACTTAAATTGAATTATTTTTGTCTTTTACTGTTTAAAAGTCAGTTTTTTATTTTGTTTTAAACTTTTTATGCATAAAATGATATAGAGCTTGTTTCCGTGCGCCTATTATAATTATTACAGCAATATCGTATGAATGCATACGTGCCTGTGATTACCTTAAGTGCACTCACTAACTCGCAAACCATTGACGCGTTCATACATACTTGGACTCCACTTATATTAAATACATTAGAAGATACCAAATCACTGCAGTTTAAATTGCCCCAGTGTATTCCTAAGCATACAGAGCTCTAAATAATTATGTTAAAGTAAATACTATTGTCAAGATGTAGCTACGGCACTACAGTATACGCATTTAAAATGTTCGTAACAATACTTAAATCATTGGTTCCAAAACAAATTAATTCTACAATAACACAGATTCATTTAAAACCAAAGAATACTGTCTTTGGTTTTAAATGAATTAAAAAGTAAAGAAAATCAAGAAAATGAAAAGAGAGAAAGAAAGTTATTTTTAAGACAAAATCAAATTTTTATAGCTTAGCCAATTTTAACAATTATACTTAATGCGCAGAAACCTGTTAGTTAACAGAAAACATTACAAATTTAATTGTGCAAACCAAATGAAACCGCCGGTGCTCGGCCCACTGCCGACTGGTAGAAAATATTTAATTAAACCTAGCTAGTTTATCTCATTAAGGCGGCCCGAACATGTTAGACAATCGCTAATTAAAAAACAGATAACTTTGTTGATGTTTTCCTTTTTCAAATTCAATATCAAAAGGTTCATCGTGAGGAGTCTTTTCCCGTCATCAGGTAATCAGTACAAGATGAAGATATTTCCGCCGACGGCATATTGTATCGCGGGGGAATGGTTACAGAGCAGTGATTGAGAATGCGTGTGGAGAGGAGACATACTAAAATAACAGTATACTGTATGAAGACAATATAACTTGCTCATAACGTTAACATCAGTAAAACCGTGTGTTGTGGAATACACTAGAGTAATTATCATATTCAATAAATACAACTAAAGTCATAAGCCATTCGATATTCGCTAATAAATACTCAAACTCGTCACACAATAAAAAAATGTTAGTCTCAGGAACAATAAATATTTAATGACTAGTAATTATTAGACCGTGCGCAAACGCAATCTAATAAGAAGAAGAAGAAGAAGAGAGAAGTGAGTGAAGTCGTTCACAAAATCTGTTGCCAAAAATAGTTGCAAAAATCTGTCGTATGTGAAAAGCCTAAGGGTTGCTTGGTGAAATAAACTACATTAATTGTGGCGTAGTCACGGACGAACTACTCAAACTTGGGAAGATTCTGTATAAGGAATTTGGGGCTTTCAACAGTATCCTCTGCATCATTAGGAACTAACAAAAAGGTAATTTGTACGCTAATTGTGTGGGGAAAGTGTTTAAAAGAAGATAGATTTTGTTTAGAATAAATTAAGTTTAGCCATGGTCGATCAATTGAATGGAAATCTTGCTAATTATTCAACTGACTGGGGAAGCATTATACCTTACAAAGATCACAAGTGGCCAACTAAGTTCTCGCATTAATTAATATCGTCAAAGATCACTGCGTTATTTTGGGGGAAGATCAAACTCCATGCTGTTAACATAACGATTTCATATTATGTTAAATTTGTTAAATATTTTTTGTATATTTCTCTTGAATTGGCTGATGTACAATAAAGATATATTCTATTCTATTCTATATAACATTTTAAAATTCCACGAGCGGCTTTAATCTACTTGCGCTTACCATCAGCCGAGCCAAGGCTATTTTTTTACTTATAAATTTATCAATATCATAAATAAGAAAACTTGATCAAATTAATCATAATATTTAGAATGCGGTGAACATGCATGACTTTTGCTGTAGCATTGACAGCCAAAAAGGTATAACACTTTCTTTACTGCTGTCGAGAATAAGACCTGGTACCACCAAACACAAAACATTCCCATTTCGGCTCCAACAATATGCATGTGAAAAGGTTGTAAGTTATGTAAATCAATTTCGCACATCGGTGCAAAATTATACTTACAATTGAGAGAGTGGTACAATTGTAACTGTGGTGGGCTTTTGGCTCGCGAGCTTTTCTTAAAGCTTATTGAGATACTTCAGATTTTTCATTTAAAAATAAATATACTTAATTTAAGCTTAAAAATAAATTAAAATATTGTTCATGTTTATTATTATTTTTAATTGTTTATTGGTTGTTGTATTGTTTTGTATTTTGTTTGTTAAACGATATTGTTTATTGTTTTGTTATGAATAATCCATTATTTCACTATTTAATGAACTCTGTTGCAATATTGTTGATTACTTTTGTCTCCTTTCAAAGTCAAAGTCAAAATATATGTAATTAACGTGATAACTTTAGTGGTTATTAATCGGGTATTTTACAAATTGTCCCAATTATAGAACTTAATTATGTATTTAATTTTACATATTCATGTTAACGGAAAGCGTTTGACTTACCTACTTTAGAATCTTAGTAAGTGTAAGCAGAATATAACCCATACGTTCCCAAAACATTATCTGAAAACTGTTCAATGCAACTGGAAAAGCATTCTACATACAATGGAGCAGTTAGTTTTTCCTTAAAGATTATTTAGAAGAGCTGGCGACGAAGTTATCTGTGTCAGACAGTTGACAATAGACCCCATCTCTGTCCAGTTTGAGCTGATTTTCTTGACCTGACCCCGCTTAGCATTTTGCCCCTGTGACATACTTGACAGTTGAAACAGGACGGAATATTTTTAACAAACAAAATACAAGTTAGTTGGATTATGTAAAATAACAAAGTTTTCTGTTCAATTTTCAAACAAAGTTTTCTGGAAAATTGAACAGAAAAATACGCAACGATATTGTTGGTTCTTTATTGTATCGAAGTTAATAGTTTGTGCAAATGCGAAGACGCAATGTAAAGATTTTATTAAAAAATGAATACTGGAATGAAAGACAGTAAAATATTGATTAGACACAAGTTATTGCGCAAATATAATAAAACTTAAAATCGGTCATACATGTTCCTTGTTTCATACATATTTTTTCTTGACAACAAAAATACACCGTCTTTCGTTTTTTCCACATTACATCTAGATGGCTAGGACATAAAATCACCGCAACGTGTAGCGCCATCTAGTAATTATTTTTTGTACTATATTTAAATACAAACTTTTTGCATTATTCTTATAGAAAATAAACTAAACAAATATAATTCACGTTAAATATTAGTTTAATGATAACGTTTTACATAAATCAAGTTTGGAAAATTATTGTTTATTTTTTTAAATTGAGTATAATTCTATAATTTTGTACACGTATGCTATAATGAACTCTGATAATTTAGCAAACATAACATGATTATCCAAAACAATGGTCTATGACCAAAAACCAGTAGAGAACGCTAATAACATTGTCATAAGACATAATTTAACATTGATTGTGTATCAGGAACCTATTACGAGTGGTAATGTTTCCTTGTGGGATGAGCTGCGATTCAATTAAGCCGTATCAGCTGCGGATCCATTACTCCGCTCGTTTAAGGTAACGACCAATAGGAAAGAACTGTGGGAATCTATAACTGTAATGTATAATGATCTTGATGATGTTTTGAAACTGGGCGAAGAAATTAAGAGACCGCAACTTTTAGTATCACAAAATTTGGCCTTTCTGAAAAAAAGATTAGAATTTATTCTAGTTGATAATAATATATATTTTTAATTTGTTTTACATCACTTTGAATACTGCTTTTATTAAATAGTAAATATTTATGGCTACGTTATTTTAAACTGCTTGTATATTTGTGTGATAATCCGATGAGAAAAATAAAACTTATTTCCATTGAAAGTATTATATTATTGCAAATTAGTGAAATAAAACATCGGATAATAAAGAGAAGCTCAATCGATAGACGTGAACAATTGTAAGAGAATAAAAATAGAAAAAAAAAACAAATGGCGAACGAAAATTTAAAAAAAAGAAATAAAATTGAGTCGACCTCCTTGGTTTTCTACTGTGCTTATGTCAGTGTATATCTTATTGGTGTTAATAAAGAAATAAATAAAAATCATACATTATTTAATTGGAATCCATCTTTTTAAGTGTCTGTAGATTAGTTCAAAGAGAGCCTTCACTCGACTGTTACATAAACACTATATGTAAATTTACCACATAAATATTGAATATGCGACCGGTTTTATTCGTCGTATTTTATTTCATTTCCACATTCATAAAATAAAAAGGAACTAGTCTTAACATTTATTACCTCAGAAGCAAAGGATCATTTCAATATCTTTTACGTTTCATGTGGGATGCCATAATGTGACACGAACGAATCTGACGATGTCGAGTGAGACGTCGCACGTCAGCCGCGTCAGCAGTTTGATGATTTATATGCGTATGGGCGGCCCCAAGACATATCCTTAGACGTATCCCAGTTTGTGATTTTAAACGTAAAAGAAATATTGTGTTATCGTCTTCTGAATTACTTTTAGAAAACTCTTTACTAATATTTGGGTCTGAAGGTGATAAGGTCAAATTTTTGTTACGTTGAAATATGGAAGTTAGCAATTACGTTGTGAATTAGAATTCTTTGCAGGTTCCTTTATTCATATGTCCATAGAGTTCTTTAAAAGAGGCGTAAATGGCACCTTTTGCTACAACCCATGTAACTCGGTTGTATCTTACATGCTTGTAGTTTTTGGCACGTAATGGCGGGGGACGGTTTGGTGCTGTATATTTTATTTCTTATATTGTGTTGTATTGAAGTATTTGTTATGAAATTGGTGTAGTTTCATGCCAAAAACGATATCGTGCAATATATGAAATACATCATTCAGCGATGATAAGTGACTTACATGAGATTTTTCAATGTTTCATTTCAATTCATTCATTTGTAGATTAAGTTCATTTATTTAACAACTTTTTATGATTTCATTATCCTTTACTTATCATTTCATCGTAATAATTATCATAACATTCCATTTTCGTACCATTTTATTATAATCGCTTACATTGCATTCCATTTTCAAAATCTTTCTCGTAAGTCATTAACAACATAGCGGGGCCTACGATTAGTCGCCAAAACTCCATGGGGCAAAGGGCTACATTGCACCAGTATCCTGGAGCCATAAATACAAATACAACATACACATACACATTAATGAAGAATTAACATACAAAACATACGTAACATACGTAATACTACATGAATGAAGATATGGCTTAAAGGTCTTAGTTACGAGACCAAATAATTGAAAAAAAAATATGTTTGTAATGTCGTTTATTTTTCGATTATGGTGAGGAATAACAACTGTTTATTATTATTATTATCTTTTGGGTCGCAAAGTGGTGGTGTCACATGCTGCACAGTTTACCATCAGACGGTATAGAGTCATTTACTATATTTTTATAAAAAGAAATGCTTAGTTACACTTTAGAGTTTATAAAAACTGTCAAAAATATTTATTTCGTATTTATTTTGCAAGTTACCTTTGTATTTTCGTTGTACGCACCTCTTCAAGCATGGACCCTCCACTGCAATATTTGCGTAGGGTTAGTAAATATGATCGGCAACTATTTTAATACGAGAACAAACTATTATTTCAAGCTTTTGTTTGCGTAGCCTGTGTATTTTTGCTAGTTAACTTCCTGAATGAAACAAACCTTATAAACCTTGTACATCGCTGTTTCTGTTCTGCGTCGTTAAACAAAGTTGTATGCATACAAAATCATGTATATCACTTAATTGTTAAGTATAGATTATAAGGTTGTATAGTACGGGGTCTGGTCCGGTTGTTTTAGTAGGCCTGTTTGTTCCCCACGGGAGAGAGATTGGCAAACAATGCCCAGATAATCAGCGATCCTAACTATGAAATGTTATGCTACTTGCGTTAATAGGACTTAGTTGTGTTACTTCCTAAGATATTGTTACTACTAGATTACTAATTTAGATAGAAAAATAAGTAGGAAAGACACACAAAGATAAAAAAATTCAGATAATAAAATACAGACACAACACTCACGCACACATTGATGACGATCAGCCATTTGCACAAGATTTTCAACAAATACAGCGTATACTTGGAATGTGAAAAGGAAATTAACTATTTGCTTTTCTAGATGATTTCTTCATGCAGTCTGTTTTAAGTTTTCATTGCGATTAAATTAAACTCTTGGGACAGGAAAACAATCAAAAAATATATTATTTTATATACATCACAAATAGTAAACGGCCCGTTTTAGGTTAAGTGAATGGTATCGTTACCATAGTTAACGTATTTACTGTCCTATAAATATGAAGATAATTAATGTTGGGCAGAACACTTGAAAAAGACCTTGTAAGAGTAGCCTCTTTTGAGCTGAACCAGTACAATGTCCCACTGAGATGAAGCCAGTCTTATCCACTGAAGTTCGGCAAGACGTTTGATATTCTAGTACAAATATGACATTAGATGTAACGCGACTGAATGAAGTATAGGGATGGATAATTCTTGCTGAGTTTCTTGCCAGGTCTTCTCAAATCAAAACCTTCGGTATTTACCAAGAGGTACCAATGTTGAATTACATATTTTGAATTTTAAGTATTGGGTACAAATACTATAATTAAAATCCCTCTGCTGCCAATATAACACTTCGCCATTGAGCTCTAGCGACCTTACACAGCACTATTAATTCATATTATTTCCTGCCATTTATTGTAAGTCTTAAATGACAACATTTTTTTGTTGAACGCCTAACTTGTTGACGTTACAGTGAGATCTGACTGCAAGGCAGCTCTCTGGTATCTCTTAATCACTGAGCGTGTCCCCCTTATACTCATCCAGTGAATTCCCAGACCAACTATCGCCGGCGGCCATAGCTGTGCGAATTCTGTGCGGTTTCGTTAACCGGAATCAACAACTTAACTTGTATGGTAGAGCTCGAGATAATATATTTTGATAAACCCATCAAAGGACCAGCCATGTTATAAGTTGCTTTGCCATCGTTATCGAAACCAGAGCACTCGAACCACTCAGCCATAAGCGCACGCAGCTCAGCAACAAGCTTCACATTTATTCTTGTATATAAATTGTTAACATAAATAAATTAGTAAGGCTGTTATTTCTGTATCGTTCCCCATGACAGCGCTCGCATCTTCAGGTACAATGCAATGTTCTAGTAATGTTTATACCAAAACTAATTGTCAGAACTCTAAACAGATCTCCCCCCCCCCTCCCCCGCCATCGCCGGAAGCTTGCCAACATCCCCGACTGCCTGTATCAGATTTATGTCGCCACTCGACTCCAAATATTTTTTTAGTCTTCGAGACGGATGTTTTGGCACTGGTTTCTAGTCACAAAAATAAAGAGAAAATTCTGTTTTTGCTAGTTTAGAATGACATAACATGTACAATAGGCCTTAATTCAAGCATAACTTAGCTTGTTACTTATTGATTTTATCGTAATTCAGCCGTTAAGTTAGATAGATAAAGATAGCCAGTGTATTTTCAGTGCATGAGAGCTATTAATATCTCTTGTCTCAGAATATTAACACACCTGTATCAAATGGTATGTTGATATAACTTGTGTCTATAGGCGATCGTTACCACTGACCCTAAGTGGGGACATCTGCGTGTTAAGCACTCTTTGATTTAAAAAAACAATCGTTCGGGTTTATGCCTTTATTTTGATATTTTTCGAATGTTAAGAGGAACACGGAAATTACTCATTATTTTTGGGTTTTCTTACGTTGATATTCAGAGTGGACTTTTTTACATTAGTTGTGACGTCATCTTCATGTACACTGCAAGACAATTCGATGTAAAACAAAAATACAAAATAAAATGTACTAGAACATTTGTCTCTCGTTCAAGGTCCGCGGACCTCTGTCTAAGAAGTACTAGAATCCCTGTAGGGACAGATGCTTGTATGATGAGTACGAATATTTGGTCACGATTCATTGATGTTTGAATGTTTATTTAGTATATTTTTGATATTTATATACATATCACTATCTTTATTTCTCCCTTATCTAATATCCATAACCTAAACTCTATAATTTAGAGTGCTTACTTTGGGGAAGATAATAGATGTGGCTGTGAGATAAATTAAAAAAACACTGCAAATTTAAACACTTAACTTAAACCTACCTTGAAAACTACCTTTCTCCTGTATAACCTAAAATTTTGTTGTGCCCGACAGGGTCCATAGTGTCATTAACAGTCTTAAGATTCATATTATGTAACTATGGACCGCAAAATAAAGAATTGAATTGATATATTATATCATTATATAAGTACGCTGTTTAGTATATATCTGTACCAAACTAATTAGTTGATAAAATAACGATAGTATTGAATTATATTAGCCCAGAGATGGCCACTGCTGGACATATGCGTAGCCTTGAATTATGTAAAAACTGACCTACCGATTTCAACATGTTTACAGAAATTTCTTATAGAAATAAGCAGTACCTTTGTACAATTCTCTGATATTCTGTTGTGTCCTTTTAACTATCTTTGTGTGTACATAAATTGTTAAATAAATAAATGTTTTTTGGCCCGCATTGTTTAACCTCACTTAGGAACAACTCGGAAATAATGGTTATTATATAGAAAATCGCCAGTTCAGTTCATTTTAATTTGTTAAATAAATAAATAGCATATGTAGCAAACTTTTTATTTATAAATCAATGATAGCTAGCTCAAAAACTCATTACGTCATTGAAGCAGAAGCAGCCTCGATTGTAACGATACGGATAAACACAAAAATTAATTACAAATTCTCCGTTAAATACGTATATTAATTATTTATTCCGGACCTTTGTTCCGTGACTTTCATCAAAGCAACGAGTGATCAAAGCACATTGCTGGATTACGAACAAATCCTTCAGTCCCATACGTTTAAAGAAAAGTTCAGAATTACCTTTTAATTACGGAATTTACTTATAACTGGCAAACAGGAGGCTTCGGGGATTTAATTAGAAATGTTGCTTGCTCTACCTTCTTCTTTATGCTTTATGGTTTGATGGCCTGCTATTTGGGCTCCTTAACAAAATATCTGTGTTCGTCTTATGTCAGATATTTGTATAAATTTATATTTAAACACAAGCGAGTATTATTACTCGCTTATATTGTTGAGACACAGAATTTTATATCTTTAACAATTTTTCTAATTGATATTGTAATATATGCTCATAAACTCTTATTATCTAAAAATACACAATATTTATCTTATTTTATTTATCTAATATCTCACACATCTTAGTTATATTAATGTACACACGTTTAATATTTAATTGTTTTTTTCTATCTATAATTTAATTTTAAAAATCCCTCGGGTTGTAGCAGAATATCAGTGCTTTGTTCACATCCCGATGTGTACAAAATTAGTCACTGAGTTGCGACCCTTTTGCACTTCTGCAGCGCACACAAAGGTCTTTAATGCCTTATTATAAAATGTTTGTCTTTTAATCTGTGTAATGTCTAGATGAATTGTGTGTGATGTAGAGATGGAAATAAATGTTTTATCTATCTATCTATCTTATAAAATTAAGATATTTAGTGGGCAGTTACACCAAAATTAAGCGTATTATAATTACAAGTGGGAATAAATAATACTTTAATACCTACTATAAGTATAATACGTTATGAGGTAAATTAAAATTATTTGATGTGGATGCTGCGTGCATGTGTGAATGTATCGCATCAATAGTTTGTTTAGCGTGCATGATTGTGAGAGTGTGCAATATAGAATATACAGCGCCCAATCCCGTTGAACACGGACTAAATTAAATTTAAGTTATTCGTATCTCTTTCAAATCCATTCATTAAGAAGGGATACAATGACTTTAGGGAATGCCAAGTTAGTATACACTCAGATGATACATACACATTTGACTTATCTTAATCGGCATTTTTAAAAATAAGGCAAATATGCTTATCGAAATGAATAGATTTCATTTCTTTATTTAAGATTAGTGCTGATTGAATTTATACGAAAAAAATATTCTTGATTAATTTGAACTTAGTATGAAATTCTTAGTTTTAAAATTTACTTAAGAGTCGCCATTTTAGAAAATTTGAATAACGTCGTCGGTCATCTGCGTTTTTATTGTTTGTATTGTACTGAAAGAAGTTTAAGGAGTACTGAACTTAAATTTAATATCGTTTATGGACTACGAAATTAGGGCCAATATCTATCTACTTTCTATTTATAAATTTGTGTGTACTATTAACATGACAACATTCTAATTTTTAAGTAATTGTCTTTTGGGCCACCTCGGTGGTCTAGTGGTTGACACCATCTACTTCGGATCTGGAGGTTCGGGGTTCAAATCCCAATTTGTGTTCGATTTGTATGATGATAGGGCTTTTTCTAAGTCCGTCTGGCTCGCTACAACCATCTTATCTAAGCTTGACGCTGTAACAATAATGTTAACAGCATTGTTGTGTTACAGCAGTTGGATGTAAAATAGTCAGTTCCTCTGTGGTTGAGGAATCCGGGTATAGTTAGCTTACTTCTCCAGCTTTATCTTCACTTAACATCAAGTAGGATAGAGACCAAAAGCTACCCCGTTTAGAATACAAGATAGACACATAATTGTTCTACTGCTGGGAACCACCAGCGGGCTTGTGCAAAAAGTATGGATCAATGACTTAAGTTCTGTTATATATGTATGTGGGTAGACACAGGAGCGGGCCACGCCCTGGCGTAATATGAAATCAAACAGTGTGCAATCGACTAGCTTGTTTGACTGACGTGTAACCCCTCATCCCGCGATACCTAACAAGCTCATATTTTGCGACGACGCCTTGCGCTGAATGCCTCTTGGTCTAACGATGACGTTTTATATCTTCGTAAGAAATAAAAAGATATTTATTTATTTTTAAGGCCAGTCAACAAAAACACATACCCATAAAAAATATTTAACTATAGCACAGATGTTAGCGACTGGCTGGCATCCATAAACCTTTTTATATAGTTTGTATTTTTATTATGTTTTTTGACGTTGTCTTTAAATTAGACATAAAATTGAGAGTGTCAAGTGTGTTGGTCTGTTTATTTATTCTGTTTTAATATTAATTATACTTGGTTTTACTGTTTGCCTCGTGTTTCCTTACTCACATTATACAGTCCACAAAACGGTTAGCTATCAACAGACATTAAATTAAGACATTTATATTACATATCTATTATTATGTTGACAGCATTGAAGAAGCGTAAATTAGCCGCCCACCTTCCATACCGCCCATTATTGAGCCTTTTGTTTTGCGCATTAGCCAGTTCAATCTGAAATTGCTAAAATTCTTCAAAGCATTCTCTTAATTGGAGAGAAATTTAAATTATAATTTCTTTGATTTGCCTTAATATAAACGGAGTCAAGGATAGGGAATTTGTTTTAATTTAACGTAGAACGTAAACAATGTTAATGGTGGCCATTGGAATTAAAATAGGTAATTTATTTTCCTCATGAATTTTATTCGCGTGGTAAATTTTCTGGTTTGCGGTTGCTATGGTGACCAGATAATTAATGAAACCACTTTGCTTCAATTATTACCGCAGGAGCTTCCTCTTACTTTTAGCCTTAGTTTTCCAACTCCATCAAGCCAGCACTCGATGTCAAATGCTGTTTCTAAGTACCTTCAATAAATTCATTGTAAAACGTCATGCAAACAAAAATATTTATTTTATCGTTGTGTGCGTATCGTGCCGTGTACTACACAAGCTGTACGCCTGCATTAAGCAGATTAAGCTTCACGTTTGACAGTTCCGTTAATTTGGAAGTATCGTTCAAGTCGTTATTGTTAATGTTTTTAACTTACGAATAACAATAAAAATGGTGTTGGTATAATGGACAAATATTCAAGTCGATATTAACGTCATTTCATTCGATGTTTACTCGGATCTTTTAATCTGTACCTCTGTAAAATATTCATTCGAATACAGAACGTTGAAACAGCAAGTTGTCTGTTATTTTCATAACCCATTTTCCAATAAATGGCATCAAATATGTCCTAAGATAAATTTACGTGGTTTATTTTTCCTGTAATTCAAAAACTATATCAAAATATCAATATCATAATATTAATATTATAGGACCAATATATTGTTATCTATCATAAAACTAACATATTAACAATATCATAGTGGCTCCAATTGTGTTGTGCACGAACTAAATTAAATTTAAATTATTCTTATCTCTTCCATTCCAATTCATTTAGAAGGGATACAATGACTCTCAGGAACATTTAGTTAGTTGACGATCCATACAATTCTGACTTATATCGACATATTTTATAAGGCAAAAATACTTCAGAGTCACCATTATAGAAATGTGGAACAACTACAAAGAACGTCTGTCTTTTTTGGTTATATTAACAGACTCCACGCACAAGACACGGCTCCCGTGTTCACCCTATAATGAAGGGTTTACTAACTTACTAAATATAGGTAGCGCTATTGGAAAAGTTATTAAATAGATTATAATTTGATGTTTATGAATACACAGGGAGTCACAGTCGACACTTCAATGTTGCGAAATGGTTTATGTTTTATTGGAAAAAATATTTAATAAACAGTGCAAATATGGGCATTTTATTGGGCATTGAATGTGTTAAACTGAAAGAGTAGCTTAAATTCTGAGCTTAAATTTAATTTATTTCGTGCACAACGAAATCGTGACTAATATCTGTGTTCTATAATTTGGCGAGCTCCCTATATTCGTTTTAACACTTTGATTTCAATATCAAAAAAGTCATGGTATGTGAGTCAATTAAAAATTGTTATCGTGAACTTTACTGAACTACAAAGCAAGCATAAAGTTATCCACATTGACCAGGTACTGTTCTGACCCAAACTACATTCCTTTTCAGAATGCCTGTACATAGTGGAATTTATATAGACTGTTGATGAACATAATATCAGAATCAAATACCTATAAACGTCGCTTATAAGATTACAACATAACTTTTTAAAATGTATCTACCTTATTTAGTAGCAGAAATAGGAATCTAGTTATATTAAAGTCTGTAAAAGGAAAATTAGAACCTAAAAGGCTTTCTGTTTGAACAAACTAAGTAAGACTTTAGTTTTACTCCGAATTTCGGCGAAAACATTTTCTTCAATCGTTTGATCGCTGTGTGCGTTGAGTACGGTGAGGGGAAAATAAATTAATGTTACATTTCGGGCAAGATTTTTAATTTAATACAAATTATAAAACTTCTATTTTGTCTAAATTATTTCTCCCTTATAATCAGGTATCATTCATTTTTGTCTTATAGACCTATATAATAGTAGATACCTATATATTTATATAAAATAATATCTTCCTTTTCTTTAGCTCAAAATTTCTCACCATCTTAGCCACTGCCTGTTGTCTTTTTTTATTTAACTACAATATTGTAATCTGTATTCCAATAAATTTTTATTTACTACAAATTTATGTAATTTAACCAAACCAAAATTCACATTGAACAATTTAACCGATATAAAATATCACATGACCCAAGTCAACATTATTAATCAGTAACATAAATAGTCATATTCCCAGAATATTTAATATACAAAACAATCCATTCTGAAGTAATTACGTCCGAAATTCAACACAACCCGGTTTATCATCAGGTAATCAGTTCCATTATTTGGCTTCGCTCGTAGATCTCATGTAGTATTTTATAACGTGTCCCTCGATGAAGTCTGAGCGTTCAAGCATAGCTTGTGTTTCGCCCGACCGCACCCGTCGAGGGTCCAGATCTATCATCTACAGCTGTGGTTTTGTCTAAGTGCAATAAATAAAAATCTGATTACTAGGGATCGGATCAATATAGTTTAAATAGATATCGATTACTCGACATACAATCTCCTAATCAAGGTATTATATCTAAAATTTTCATCTCTTTAAATCGAACCACTTTTCGGAATATTCAACCCTACGAGTATCCACAGTAAAGTTCATAGTTATACATCTATTGGAATTTAGAATTGATATTTCTAAGTTGTACAAAATTCATTTACATTACATCAGTCTAAGATCAGCTTGAGTTTTGAAACTGCAGTGCTTATGATGATGCAACGAGAATATAGCTATGATTGCAGACAGTTCGCTTCGGTATTCGAGATGGTACTGGCGAGACCTGTGTTGAGAAACTGATGATCTACATAGTGACGTCATTATTGACACAACTACGTGTTCTAATGATCGTCGAGTTTTGTCACACCACTCAACTCTGAAGCGATTGGTTTAAAATGTTCCCCGCCTGATTTTTAAAGATTTTATGTAATATACATTAAGAATTCAACGTTACAATAAGAAAAATACATTCAAAACCCTCAACGGATAGTAAAATACTCTACACATACATTCACATACACTCACTAGTACATTAGATATTTATTATTACAACGTACATACAAACACATACGGTACACAATGCGTCAAGTATATTATTTTGAATAGATAAGCATATCTGTGTAGATGAAGAAGAATCTTCCATGAACACACGGAATTAACCTTAAATACAAGGAAAATTTGCCAAATTATACCGAGAGCTCGTAAATATTTACACTAAAATATAATTACTCCAAGGATCACCGACTAATTTCTTGTTATTTAGTAAAATCAAATTCATTATTAGGTAGTTATCTCAATATTGTAAAGGGATGTTATTTGAATGTTAACCGAAGTATTCACTGTGATTTATCACATTAATAGACTAAAAAATAAAAAAATATATATACCGTACAGTGACCAAAGACGTTTTAATGCGTGGTAGATATTTCTGGTGTCGAAAGATCATGGTTACCTGTTAACATCTGTGCCGTATTGACCTGCATGACAGTCTCTGACGTTAAAAACGTAGAGAGCTTTAAAAGCATCAATTGGAATAAAATAGAAGAGGAGTATAAATATAAAACTAGACTTGTGCGAGGCGGACTCAATTAGCACTAAACATTTCTCCCTCATGGCTCGAGCACCCTGGAGACTCTAAGAGACAGTGGGTCACCTCCCTAGGAGGTGATGCCTGTCGATTAGAACTCCTCCAGAGGCGAATCGCCCCTTAGGGCTTGAGGACTCTCCAAGGTTCTCGCCTCCTTAAAACCCCGGTCACGATGTAAAGGCCATCTGCGGCTAACAGTCAGTCCAAAAAAAAACTAAACATTGATACGGGGTAGGCCAATTTTTTTGTGTGTGATATCGTGTATGTGCTAAGGATGTGGCGAATCTGATCCGTTTAGAAGATCTTCTTCATCATCCTAACTTCAACTATCAGCCTCTCCGGCAACAGCCTTTCTCGCATCGAGAATGAAGTATTTCAGAACTTTACGAATCAATGCAATAACTAGTACATTCAAGATCGATATATTTGTTCGGTGAACCGTCCACAGAATGCCATACATTTTTCTGTAGAATCATATTGAAGCTGGAATGTGGAAATGAAACATTTTTTGATCAGCAGAATCGTATTCTCGAATATGGCAATGTAAAGCCCTTTTACCGTCAGACCAGTACCGCAAGTGTTACTAGACTGAAAACCGCTTACAAAGTTTACTCTCGTAGAATTTAAGATCAGACAGAACAGTTTGTTTGCACGCCGTGTTTGAGCCATTTATTTTCCGTCCAAAAACTAGGTGGATTATTATAATGAGGTTCCTGATATGGCGGTTGGGGTCGCCGATTGAAAATACGTGTATAAATCTGCCTTTGTGAAGCAGACAGAGGACTTATCTAGCCTTCGGTGCAGCCGTGATCTATGTCCTTTCAATAATTCCTTTCACACTTATCTTGAACTTAATATTCTTCGGAGAGCTATGATATTTATTTACTTTGGTAAGGCTTACGGCTAATATCATTAATTATTATAAATACAAATACCTCAAAAAATCGTTCTCCAATTAATACTTTTAACAGCATTCGAGCTCATAGTGACTTGTAAATTAAAACTTCATTGGTTATTAAGGAAAATGGCTGATTACTTGTTAAGATGAAACAATAATCTAATTAAAACTGCCAAATTGGGGGTCGCATATAGATAATATAATTGAATACTAAATAAAGTACTCGTAATAAACTACCTACTACCTAAAGAATTCTGAAGAGACCTAAACAGGTAGAAATCTGAAAGTGCAAGGTCAGGGCTATATGGCGGATGCATTAACACCTCCTAGCCACACTCTCTTAATTTTTGCTGAGTGGCCAAAGATGTATGTGGTCGAGCGTTATCGTAATAAAAGACAACATTTTCAATCTTACTATTAATCAATTCCGGCCGCTTTCTCTCAACTTCTTGCTTTAATGTCATCAGTTGTTGGCAGCAGAGATCCGAATCGATGGTTCTGCCGGACGATAAAAGCTCATAATGAACAATGTCCTTCCAATCCAACCATAGACACAGCATCACCTTATTGCGAGTTAACCCAGGTTTCGCCACAGTCTGAAGTCGGATTCGGTCAGGTCCCGGCGGGCGGACTGGTCGGGAGTTTTCTCCTATGCCAGTCTACCATCGCCGAGTAGGGGCCAGCGGGTACTCAAGGGGAACGGTACCTGCATTGCACGGTCTCTGCGACGAGGGATACTCTTCTTGTTTCGAGAATATCCCATCCAACCTCGTGGAAGAGCCTGCCAAGGGCTCACTGCGACGCTGCTGTGGTGAATGCGATAAGTAGCATGGCAGCGCCAATTGCAGTGTGTCGGAACAACGCAGGGGTTTAGTGGGTAGGACGGGCACCGTTGCCCGGTAGTCGCAAATACCCCTTCCCGGTATACCCGAACCGGGAGGGAAAAAAAGGTTTCGCCACAGTCTGTGAAGCCTGACCGACCTTTGACCACGACCTTTTTCGCACTTTCTTGTCATACGCAATCCACATACAAAATCAATTAATCAATCCAGCATTACAGTTTCAGCACTAGCCAACTCAGTAAACTGCAAATATTTAACATTTCATATGAAAACTAATTTAAATCGTAAATTTTGTACATTAGAGCCAGCTTTAGCCTAAACGTGTATAAAAAAATTAATGGCAGTGCTAATGGTACGGTGGGCCTCTTTAGATTCACAACACCAAAGCCACGTTAATTTTTATACTCAAGCGAATTACCACGTAACTAATTAATCATAATCCTTGTTAATGAACGATCTTTGCCATACTATAATTTTATGTTTGACTTTAAAACAACGTCAGGGGACACAGATGACAGACGCGCGCGAATTATCAAATCATTATCAAAGGGTATTTTCAATATTAATGTGTCACAGTCCTGTTAATGTCGCCTGAGGATAACATTTAAAAAATTAATGTTAAAACTTAAATCGTGTGACTAATTGTAGATTGGAGTTCATGACACAGAAACTTTTGAGTCTATTTTAAAACAATTAAGAAATGCACACAACTTATTCTATATAACTACGAACAATTATATATACCGTAGTCGTATTTATTTGATTTTTTAAGTCTTCAACAAATACAAATATATTTTTAAAAAGTGCGATCATTTTTTACTCATAATTTCAAATTATGTCTTAATTTGAGGTAATTTAGCTTTTGTATGAACATAAAGAATTTAATTACTACAAAAACTAAAACATTCACAGATCTCAATTTAAATAGACTAAACCTATTAAAAATCATGTATCATTGCGGTCAGTTCTCATGATGACCAAGAGAATTCCTCGTCTTCGGTATCTTAGATTATTTTACCTGTTTAGAGATACGCTAAATAAATAACGATTTTCTATGAAATTTTATGTGGGCGTTAAGAATACAAGAATCGTCGAAATTCAAAACTTTCGTAAAAGTTCAAACTGTTAAATATTTGTGATTGCTCAAACCTGTGCTAATTTTTTACTTGAGCATTACTTAAAATAATAAAATCGTCCTCAAGTTTAAGAAGCTTTTAAGTATCCTCCCATGGTAAGTGTTTGAGTAATAAATCTTGAAAGAAAGATTAATGTTATCTACGCCCTGAATATATTATTATTTTTATAATGTAGACTTTCGCCCTTAATACTGTTATCAATATAATTTGACCAACTAACTAACCAACCTACCAACCAAACAAACCAAACCACCAACCAACTAACGACCATGGTTAAAATGGCGTTGGTCATCCAAACGAAGAGATTATTAAACCATCTTACGCCTGTAAGAAAATATTTCAAAAACAATATTTTTATTCAAATGTAACTGAACTGTAACAACGTTAGTTTAAATCCACATTATTTAACCCTAACATCGCGTTTTAGGGTTACTATATTAAAAACCCTTTTTCCCACCAGATACGAAAAAATACTAAATTTTTATATGTTACTTGGCCGAACAATGGCTGGGTGACATTGTGCCGGATGAGTCCCGCGGGAACACGCGTACCTTTGTTGCCGCGACACGACCTGTCACAGGCAACTTTGACACGAGACAAGTGGCTTTTTATTCATCACAACTTGTAACGGAAATGTAAATTTTCTGATACCATAATAAAAGGGAAAAGCAAATTTACAGGATAAAAACAAAGCTAATGCATAACCATAATAATAATATTTCAAAACTTGGTCTGAAAGAGGAAATTAACAATTATTGGTGACTATCTCTCCGTAAGTAATTCGATTGATTTTTTCACCAGACTGCTGGAATTTATTAATATTGTAAAAGTAATTCATAACTTTTTGAAGCCAAAATTCATTACCGTACATTTCATTACAACACCTGCATGAATAGGCTCCCTTCTATACTTACCTGTTCAGTGTCTGTATAGGATTTAAATGAGCATCGAATCGACACTATATGAAAATAATTTAATATTGCAGTATAAACAGAAAGGAGAATTCTTCGATATCTAAAATATTTTTTCCCGGAGTTAAACCGCGTGATACGTCACTGTGACATGTCGCGCAACAAATTTGCAACATTGCGCGACATCGGACATATACCGGTTGTTGTCACGCGTGATCTATGCACGTGGCCGATCGCATTTTGTATACAGTATAAGGTATAACAGAATGATATTAACGGATATTTTAAGAACCCAGTTTATAACCCGCTTTGAAATCAAAAGGTGGGTGGGGGTGGGAGGTAATTCAGCAGTAAAAAATAAACATTACACAGATTATACAAAAGGAAACAAATATACACAATTCAAATAGGCGGCCTCAATGCTTAACATCATACCATTGTATCGCCTGATGATAAATAGGAGGAGTTCGTAGGCGAAGATAGCTAGTGTAACATGCGATAAATTGTCTAGCTTAATCCATTTTCAAGTCTCTTTTGAAGGAACCCATGTAGAATGAAGCGTCAATATGTCAATATGTGTACCGGTAAGGAGTTTCACGCTTTAGCTGTCCAATGAAGAAAAGATTTGTACGTAAAGTGGGCGTGAAGGCAATGAATGAGTGACTCTGTAGAACAGCACGCCTGAGTAGGAAAGGAGAGGGAGGGGTCAAAAGAGCACTCACTCTCCATGAATATCCCATTAGGCACTAAGCGACGCTATATTGTGACGTAATGTCAACGGCTCTAGGGTGTTCGATACCTCTGCATCGCCATTATACACATAGCCCTGGACTGAAATATCGGTAAAAAAGTGAAAACGTCGTGTTATCATTATTTTCAGGAAAATGGATACCTGTAAAATGATACTCATAATGTTATTGATACGGTATTTAATAAATAACGTTATTAGTTACTCCTCTGTCGTTCTATCTCTGTGTAAATCTTTTGACTTAAAAGAAATCAAGAAGAGAAGATAGACAACGAAGAAGGCGATGCAATAGAAGTTATTATGGCCTTTAGTTACCTTCAAAAGTTTATCACAGTTGGAGATAGAAAATAATCTCCCCACACAGAAAAACCGTCTATTGTCTCTAGTATCTTTAAAACGATTCCTGTCCCTAGACATAGCGCGATACTACAATCCAACCAGGTCATCGAGGAGGTACTGAGCTAAGACATCCTAAAGGTGCGAGTAATATTCCACGCAAGACAGGACCTGGATTTTCTACATCAGGCATAACTGGTCAAGCGTGAAATAGTTACGCACCTTGTTTTATACTCGTAGCTTCCTCGAGGCGGTCTTGTCTTGGCGGTCATTTATTTATGTATATTAATATGTATAATTATTATGTAATTGCTAACGTGATATGTTCAGCGGTTCCTTTGATTAAAATTTTCAAACTCGCTCTCTATATACTTCCATCACAAAGGGTTGGTATTTCTTTTAGAAGCATCATGTCGACTACATCATTCATATCTCTCATTTTAATGGGTAGGTTTCTACATTAGCATTAAAATAATGATTAATTGCGTTATAATCGCCATTTTGTAAATGTAAACGGTCGTCCGTTTTCTACTGGGAATGTAATACAAGAGTAGCTATTATTTTTTATCAAAAAATCATTCGACTTTTTATTATTGTTATTGATTGGGGCCATTGAATACTGCTTATGGCAGTGAACTGTGGCCTACGCAGCGTTTGACCGTAAATCTAGCAATCTATCAAGGTATGAATGACGGCCGCAAACAGGACTCGAGCGCCGAAAGCCCACTGTTCGGCGCGGCATTTACATCGGCATCGTGATAGTTTAAATTACTCTAGTTAAAATATAACAGATTTTCTTTATGTTAACGTCAAATCTTTTATTAGACTGGATTATAAATTTAGTATGTGATTAATCCCACCTGTGTATAATGTATAGAATAAAAAGAAATACACTTATTACATTATACATTTATTAATAACTACAAGTATATGAGGTACATGACATGAACAAGCAAATTAGCAATAAGTTTATATATAAGTTTAATTACCTAAGTAATACATAGAAAGTACATGGATGATAATATTTTTTATATATATAGATAGGATAACAAACAAGTGAAATAATGGGGGAGAGGACGCGCAAGTGTTTTACAAACGCGTAGTGTTATTTGATTCTCTAACTTAAAATTATAAATTAAACTACTTATTTTTAATAATAAGATTAATCTTCACATCCCTTATACTTCTACCATTTTGTATATTAAGAACACATCAAGTAAGCAGTAGGAGTCCACTTTGCCGGCGGATAAGTGCCTTTTATCGCTTTTGGAGGAGCTATATTACATGAAGGTTTGTCTTAGCTTGTGAGGTAACCTAGTTGAAGTCTTTAATTGGCTAATTTTTATTTTAATCTAGAAGACATAATTGATTGTTAATTGTCCAATTTCCAGGAGCATATCACCGCTGTATAATACAAGCACGCCATGTATTAAGTCCCGACTTTTGCTGTAGACTTGAAAAAATTAAAAAGCCCCAAATATGAATGTAATTTAGTAACAAAATTTGTATTTTTTTTAATATAATAAATATTATAATTTGTATGTATATAATATGGATCCCAAGTTAGTATAGTAAACTATTATATAATAGTTATTGATACAATAAAAGGTAAGTATTTATTTAAAGAATATAGAAACTCATTTCTTAATTTTTTTATTTTACTTTGAATCGACTGACATCTTCTGACTTATCTGTGAAATGAGGATTATATCTTTGCCTAAGTATTGCATCAAGTGCGAACTCCCCACAAAGATGAGCAAAACCGCCAGTTGGCTCAAGTTGTAAACATTTGATTTCCCGCAGGAAGGTCCAGATTAATTGACGTCACTTAGTTTGGATTGAAGCTTAAATTGACCTTAAAGGAATGTTGGCAAGTTACGGCAACCTTCTGTTGACGAGTTAACTTGTCCGTGCCAGTTATAAGATACGATGGACGAGGACGATATAACGCTTTCTTAATTTTATTGAAACTAATACAAGCTTTGTCTCTACACTTAGATTCCGAGTCCCAGTCTGTTACAACTTGAAGAGTTTTCTCGTTTCACTTAGAGAAAATTCTTTAAGTCTATCCAAATATCTTTTGTAACTTTATATAGCTCCCGAAGATTGCTTATACTTCCATTTGTTCACCACCAAATATCAAATAAAACTAATTACTAAGGATTACCTGCGTACAGATCAGACAGACATTTAGAGCGTGGATTTCCTTACCAGCGCACGTATTCTCTCCTTCTTATAACATGGGTTCCTTTAAAAGAGGCGTGAAAAAGCACTTTTTGGGCCGGCAAGGTGAGGGTGGCTAGAGCAGTATGTCGCATGCTTCACTAGCTATGTTCACATATGGACTCCTTTACTGCTTATCATCAGGTGGTGTCGATCTGCTCGCGGGAACTACGAGAAATGAATTTTAATTGTATCTAGATTGGTGAAAGGTTAATCCGTTAAAGATTGAGCAAACAGAAAGAATATACGAGAACGTCAAACAAATTCTCTACGGATTCAGTATTGTATTGAAAACCAGCGCTAAACCTAACGGCTCGTATATCAGACTGTGGCGAGTAAAGTGCACGCAAATACAGGCTGTAGTCGAATGCTCGTAAGTTGGGAGCTGGAGCCCGCTGTAGCTGTATGATATCTACTGTGGCTGACATATTAAGTTGAACTTATCGAAGGAACCGCCAGAGTGCTGGTGTCTACTTGGACTTAGGAGTTTATTATTGTTTTCCATTTTACACAATCTATATCTGTACAATATTATAAAGATGAAAACTTAATTTGTTTGGACACGCAAATCTCGGGAATAACTAATTTAAATTGAATAAATCTTTTTGTATTAGATACTCCATTTATCGCGGAAGGCTATAACATCACGTTACGATCAAAAATTGACCAGCATCAATGATAAATGTTGCAAAAACGGGAAAAACATATTCATTTTCCGAGCTTGTTGAAAGTTATGCAAATATCATGTGGATTGTGTAAATATGTCAACGTCAGCATCTGTCTTTATCTTAAGGATGATTCACTATAAACTTTTTTATGTACGGATGAGTTTGGTTTGAAGGCGTTGATTTTTGACATATTTCACAAGTGTAATAAATCAAAACCACTTAAAGTAAAAAAAACCACACAATGGTCTTTGATACTTTTATTATAAAATGTTTGTCTTTTAACCTATGTACTGTCTGGATGGATTGTGTGTGATGTAGAAATGAACATGAAGACTTTATCTATCTATCTACAATTTTATAAAAAAACCTCTTAAAAATATCATAGAATCGATCAAATATTTCTAAAGATCTTTTTTCCTTTTCTCTAAATATATCGAGTAATTTATAACTCTGATGGGACAAATTGTTTTTCAGACGTTAATGCACGAAACAATTTGGTGACTTCCAATTTAACTGCGGGACCAAGGTTTATTGAAGTGTCGTGCCGTAAAACGAGGTTTATTGGGACGGGGCCGGTTGTATTGTGAGTTAGCTCATTTACTGTGTGTGGGCCGGAATGTCGCAGGCTTCGTTAGGCTCTGCTCCAGGATTGGGCATGTAAAATATAGTTCTTTTTTTGTATCTAGAATTTGTTTTGTGCGTATATATTAAAACTAAGAAGCAGACTAAGTCATATATATATATATATATACAATTCCAGTGAAAATATAAAATGTTAGTTTTACGATAATATAACATTTTCATAGCAATAATCGACGTTAAACTTAAATAATCAAAATCGATAAGCATATTTACCTTATTTTGACGCGCATCAAACATCATGCAGGTAGAAATAAACCAAAAGTATACGAATCTTCTAAGTGTCAATTGACGTTACGAAAGGTCATTCTATCCATTTTATATTATATATAATGTCACATAAATTTAGAATAAGTTAATGCCAGCAGAATCGCCACCAAATCTCCTTAGCTAATGCTTATAATACCAAGTATCCTGCAAAAAACTTTATATGTGTAACTTTATATATGTGCCTTATGTTGTTGTTTAAAAAAAAGAGCAATTTTGTACAGTATCATACATTTATATATACTTACATTGACTTAATTAACATTTTGGTTCCATTTTTCAGTCGCACTGACTGTATCATATTCAAGTTAGAAGACCCCTAAATTTGAGTTTAAAAACGCTATGATCAGGCGCTGGATGAGTCCACCACACGCTGTCCGCTCAGCAAGTTGTTTGATCAGTAGTTTAGAAAAGGACGTGGTTAATTTTGTTTCCCATTGTGATTAAGCTCGCCAGAACTCGCGAAACGTTCTACATGGAGGTTTTAGGAATTTATAGGTTGTAGTTGACATTCGTATTCTCCCCTTCATACAATATGGGTTAAAAGAGGCATGAAAAAGCACTTTTTGAGTCAGCACCTTCACCTGAAGGTGACTATGTTGTACGCTTCACTAGCTATTTTCACATATGGACTCTCTACTGCTTATCATCAGGTGGTGTCGAGTCATTTACTGAGCTTAATATAAAAAAATATACTTTCAAGTGTTCCCGTGTCTATTGGAAGAGATTTATTAAATTTTTGTGGGACCATACGGTACATTTATACATAGAGTATCCGTCATTATACCTGATGCACACATGCTAAAAGACACATTGCTTTCTGAACAAAATCAATTAAATCAGTACTATTCACATAAAACAATCGCTCTGTTATCTAAACTGAAACGGTTACAAAACTGCTACACTCAATGTTCAATAACGCTGAATCAGGCTTTTTGAGATCCAAATTAATAGCCAATAAACAACGGTGAAGTAATCAAAACTTTAAATAAAACACAGCAGAGTTTGTTCTCGATAATTCTCGGGTGCGATTGTTTACTTCTCTGTCCAACTTTGTTTGGTAACAATTTAGCGCAGTCACCGGACGAGTTGAACATATCAGAACAACTGCTGTTGCCAATTTAATGGCGAAGACTCGATAACAAATTTGCTTCTTGGGCGTTTTTGTATTTGTTTAGTTCGATTTAATCAATCAGAGAAATTAATGTATTAAGTTTTGACACAGTTTAATTACATTCTTGTCCAAAGGCTTTTTGTTATGATTAAATAACTAACATAACACTAACGTACATTCCGAAGATAAACTTTTATTTAGAAGGATATGTCAATCAGATATAAAGTGAGGAGAAATAAGTTCTCGGAACTCTTAAGTTATCTGAAAGAAATGTTAATATGTTAGAACAGCTGACAAAAGCTATATGTAGTTTAATGTTGCTAGAAGCAATAAACGAGCAAAAGATATCTTAAGCCGGTGAGATTACATTGAAGTCTGGTTTAATTCCATTTATTTTAATAGCATAGCAAGCTCAAGCGAACACTGTCTGATATGATACCTAGTGCAGCATACGACATACCGCCCTAGCCACCCCCAGCCGGCCTAAATAGCGTCTCTTCACGCCTCTTGAAGGAACCCATGTTGTATGTAGGGAATGCGTAAGCTTGTGAACTTAAAAAAAACTAAAAACTGAAGTATTTTTTAGTTTTGGTTAAAACTATTTTTATCACAATTTTGAATGTTATCGTCGACATGTTGGTCGTTGGTTAGAAAAATTCGAATTAACTGAAGAAATAAAATTGAAACACGGAATGCCATTAAAATTTTTAGTTTGCTCTCGAATCCCCTGGGATCCTATCATCAGATCCTGACTTAGTTACAAAGTGACTTCTTCAAGTTGAACAAACAGGAGCATAGCACCTTCTCTTTATTGGAAGTAGGTAAAAATAATGTAACTAAGACACGATTCACAAACGCAAGGATCAATATGAGACAAGTTTCACATAAGCCAAGTAACTTTGAACAAGAGTAATTTCCTCTTTCTCAAAGAATTGGCGTTGCTTTCCAAAAAGATCTCTGTTGTGTCTGAATAAGACTCAGTGTCATGCTTCACATGCTATTGATAGTACTTTGTGTAATTTCCATCGTATGCGTAATGGAGACACGCAAAGAACTTCCAACTTTCAGACTGAAGTTTTAATGGGACCATATTAACCCTCTCAATGCGGAAAGATTCCAACGAGAAGGTTCTACACCAAAAATATAACTGATGTCTTTGTAATTCTATTCGGGCATACGTGTTTCCTGAGCCATACAATATGGGGTTTTACAAACGAGGTATGAACATTTCGCAAGTCTAGACGACGCGGTGGAGGTGACTACGAAGAAATAGTTCTTTAGTAGTATATTTAAACATTTTCACACATTTTCATTTTTGCTTCATTTTTCATTTCTTTTTTTTAACATTTTCTTTAATAGATATATATAATAAGGTAACAAAATGATTGGGGGAGCTAAGAAAGTAAGAGAATATTTCATTAGAATCTTAAAATAATTTTTTTACAGTTTGAGCATGACGCATTTAATAAATTTGACGCAAATTTAGTTGTTATTTATTTACGCAAAAATCTTAATATTCTGTTGAACGCGTTTTCTCGTCCATTGCGTCCTAACGGTTCACTGAGATGTTTGACAGATGTTCGATAATAAATTATGAGTCGATTGTGTGACCACTAATCTCATGTGCGGCTCGGACAGCCACCGATTATATGATAAAGTCCATGAATTGGTAAAAGCTAATTAAGTAGAAGCTAAGTACATGTTTATTAGTCAAGTATTATTTTATTTATATCAATCTTCCTCTAAATAGTGGACAGAGTGTTATATGATATATTTTTATTTTCGTTGTAACTTTTTAAATATTGAGGTAATAAATATAAATGGTATCACAGCGGTTGATAGCTTGGCTTAAGTGACGCTATTACTGGCCATTACAGTATACTGTACAAAACGAGGCTAGTGGAATCACTTCATGTAAAGCCATATATAACACTGAACAAATGGAACACATTCTATGTAACTGTGATATTCTTGCCAGGAAAAGAATGGATGGTTGGTCTGGGCTACCCCGCACTTGAAGACTGCTGGCAAACGTACTTAGGGAGTACATCTTGGAAGTATTATTGAATAAGGGAAGCATAAAATATCCCCTTGGGTCGAAGTGCTCTCGGAGCTGATCCTGGCCCTTAATTATGATAAGATAACCGTATCGTAGACGGCCGGCTTTTCAAAAATTAAACTAATCATAATGAGTGACGGTTCATTTCCGTCTGTTTGTATAGCATACCTAATTATTTCCAGTTTTATTTTGTTCAGTCGCGATATCTATTGTAATTTAAATATTTCGGTATTGTATCGCATAATTTTTCTCATGAGGAAAATATAAATGAAACATGATAATAATTATAAAGACATATTAATCATTTTTTAATTAAATGGACGTAACTAAAACTGTATCCTATTTCTACGAGTAATCCGTTTACGGACACCAGTCACTGGCGAAGCGGCGGACGTGTGTAGGTCACACCTAGTGCTTCGGCACTGATAATACCCACCAAAACCACAAAAAAAATTCCAGTAACTCCATTGCCACTCACGCGGGTGAACCTGGGTTCTACTGAAGCAATTCACCAGGAATTAAAACTGTATCCTAAAGGATACTTAAGATTTTGCGAAATTATTTTTATTCATAATTAACATTATTTCGTCACTGCGGTTGAACGATAAAGAAATAAGTTAACAGGTATTCTATCAAATAAATTAATAAAAATTCATGACAAAAAATTATGTACTTTTATCCACTAAATATTATTTAGTATTTATCTGTTAAACTAAAAATTCATTCACTTTAATTTTCAATAAACTCATTCAACACTAATTAATGAATAGCACTGAATTGAACTTAATGAACCTATTACGTGCGATCGATGCTACGCTTAACATTACATACTTAGAATATAAAATAAAATTTATAAAATGATTTTAATTTTCTCATTAGAACTTATTTAACATGTAGGTAGCTATTATTACGTGTAACAGTAAATATCATAGTTTACCATGTAATATATAACAAGGATAACAAACCTGAGATCTGTCTTAAAATAACGGCAAGAATCCAAAGACCATTTTGTAAGCATGATTGGACTTCCAAGACTATTATATTTTAAATTACACATTATGGAATTAGTTTTGGTAGGATACACTGCACTTTGGCAGCGATTGCGATAAGTACCCTGCCGTGCGCCGAAGCTGTGACCTCGAGGAACACGTTGGTTTTTAGTGGGTATGCCGGCTCTTTACACCGGTGACTCCCACATAACCCATGCGGAGGCCCCAATCGCTGCATGGGTATCCATAAAGGATTTCCCAACGAAAAAAATAAAAAAGGATACACTGCACTTAGATTTAGATTAAATGTGTGTACTTCCGTAAGTATTCAATATAAAATCAATATAGCGCCTCTTTAGCGATATATATAACGACGTAAGTCACGTAACCAATTTTGGTTTTTTATTTGGTTAATAAATTAGCATTAGAATCCTGCTTAGCCAGTCACTAATTAATTAACATTGTTAAAATTAAGAGAAACACGCTATACTCTCACAAATCGCTATATTTAGCAAAAAAGTATGTATACAATCCATGAAATTGTGTTTTTGTTGTAGACATATGTTAGTCAATATAACAAAGAACTTTAAACTTAAATTCACTTATATAAAGTGATTCCGGGGTTCATACCACTTCTTTTATACCCTCATATCAGGGAGCCACTTCTTAATGTGAACTCATAGAATAATAACGCTTCGAATGATATTTCAATACCAACCTAGTTAAAGAACGTTAGCATAAAAGATCCTGTACCGTGTATTTAGGCGGCACGTAACGTAACAAAAGATAACATGAATGTTGTTATTTGATTTACATTTCCAAATGAAATAATAGAAGGTACTTAGTAGTAGTAACATTGGATGTTACGAGCTGCGGGACATTCAGAAAAAGTCGGAATTAGAATCGAATACGCCTAATATTATTGGCTTCAAAAGATGCATTCTCATACTAGAACTTATTATAAAAAATATAACATTACATTTTACTATCTCTGTTATCTATCTCACTTTCTGAGGCTTGAAGTAATACATTGAATAAATCTATTCTTTACTACTTGCCATCATGTGATTCAATACAATACAAACAGTAAAAAGTAAACATTTTTAAAAAGCTTGTGTTTGAACACTATTTGTTGGTTGATACTTGAATTGTACTGATACTACATCTCCTTAGTATTTTATTTATTATATGTATTTTAGTAGATATATATTTATATAATTATGTATTATGTAGTGTATACATGCTATCATTAAGTAAGTACCTATGTATGTATATATTTATTATTTGTATGTAATAACTTTTATCAGATATGTATTCTTTATACGTCGCCAACTTCCCTCAAGTACTTTATCTTGAATCCTGTCCGTCCTAAGGTTAACTGGAAGAGATCACTTTTAGCGATAAGGTCGCCCTTTGTACAAAATTAGTTAAACGTTTTTTTTTCAGTATTTCTTGAATTGGCTGATGTACAATAAAGATATGTTGTATTCTATTCTACAAATATTATTTAATACTGTCAAATTATATAAATACAAAAAACATACAATGTGCAAACAGAGAAGTCCAATATTCATCTTTCTCTATTCCTTATATATCTCATTTAAGGTGTTTTGAATATTAATAACTTTGTTGAAACAATCGAAACGTCCAAACTAAAGTAATCAATGTTCTCATTAAACCTCCCGCCCGCGGGCCGCCACTGATGCAAGAACTTCTGTTCAACAGTCACATATTTCATTTCCATGTGAGTTAACTAAGCGAGCTTCGAAAATGCGAAATAATGGAAGGCCATTATCAATATCGTATATATGAGTTGGGTTTTGGTAAAGGAAAGCTATGATTCCGTTCATTTGTTTGTAATCAGCGGACCGTGGGTTTGTGTGTAATTTAGATTGTTTTGTGATTAATCGCCTTTGTCAGATGCATAGATAAATAATACTAATTATATTTAGTTATATAAAGCGCAAAAACCAATGTTGATAATATTACAATTTGTAGACCGGATGTGCTGGCTTGTTCGGATTTATTTTTAACTTAATACCTTAGATGTGTAGTTACCTTTTTATCTCGTCACTCACAGTCCCCATATAGTTAAGGAGAGGTGCTCCTTAAGGTCCCACCTGGACCTGGTGACCTAGATACAGTGACTTTTTTGGCACCAGACGAACACAAATTAGTTTAAGTAGAATTGCTTACAAAATAAGCCACTCACTGTATTTTCTCTGCTTGTATGTGACGAGAGAAATAAGTAGATTTATTATTTTTTATAGCCTTTGTAACAACTGACTAAATTTCTAGTAAATTTAAGTCACTTAGTATTTAACTATTTTACGCAAGTTTTGCACAAATTTTACGTCTGCGTCTTCAAAATGAAACCTTTGTAAGTGCCGTCTTCATTTCCAAGTAAAAATTATTTTTTAAAGTTAGCAGAACAACACAACAAAACTGGTCAGGCATAATTAGAGTCATTATTCAATAATCAGAAAGCTCGCCACACAAACCACCAATTAAAATGCAAATTCATTTGCTTACACAAAATAGACCCTCGTATATTGGTTTGCCTGTGCTGCTGACTTTACACGAACAGTGAAGTAATTACTAGACAAACGAGGTAGTACTTTCATTATGCAAATACATAACTATGTAAGTATTCCAAGGATACGTACACAGAAGAAATAATATTTAATGAGGCAACGCAAATAACGTATCATAGGTAGGGAGGCAAGACTTTCTTGCATCTGTAGAAAAAGTTAACTGTGAAGAATGGTTTGCAGCACATTTAGTACGGGATACCCCTCCCGTTACTCGTCAATAGTCATTCTTAGAAAATAGTCATTCTTGGCGACAATTTAGTTCTACGCGTAACTTAATTTTGTCTTTGTAGCAAGTATTTGATTTTAGTATCTAATTTCGTCTTGATAACAGCAACCACTGCATATAGTATCAGCAATATCAACAAATTATTTAATATAACTTGTGCGTTAAAATTATTAAGATGTTAATGATTCTCATACCCTTCGATCTGTTTTATGGCTTAAATAGATAAGGCCGTATCCAAATCACGCTCATCAGTATACAGCGCTGTCAGCGCAATATATGTACCAAATGGAACAATTCTTAGTGCGCTCAAAGCGCTGCGAGTGTCCAATAGTGTCATATAGAATTTACCCTAAATTAAACCAATCTGACATTCTTTCCCTCCTATTTAGTGTGTCAAGCTTGTTATTGAGGTAAACGAGTCACGAAATCAATATTGTGGAGGCAAAATATTAGAATGAAGGTAGCTATGCAAATTCTCTTTTATGAAAGGCACGGGTCCGAGAGCCCTGGTATAAATGATGATTATTATTATTGAATAAAGCACCATCGAGCTGATAGCACGACGAAGAGGTTTTGTTACGTGGAATGGGTTCTTGTTCATAGCCGTAATAAAAAAACAGATTTTTAAAGATGGTTCTGCTATGATATAATCTGATACAGTTAGAAGTTGCCATGTGCAAAATTAGAAAATTAAAGTGATAACCTAAGCGTCCGTCACGTGACCTGAAATACATAATAGTATGAAAGCTGACAATTTCTCTACGCAATGTTCCCCTTACACGAATGAGATATGATATTGGCACGATCGTTGATTACGCAGCTAGCAGTTTGTAAATATACATCTTTGCTTAATACATATATTCCTATTCAAACGTCGTGAAAGAATAAATCCTTTTTTATTCAAATTATTATAGATTTTTTTTTCAAATTATTATAAGATATAATATCGAGTTTGTTTAACTTAGGATTAGCTCACTAAAACTTGAAAACATAGTTTTCACTTTTATAACTGGCTTATATTTAACTGTGTGTTCAAAACAGTTTGTATGCGATTGTATTTTACATATGTGGCCTACACAATGCTATCAATATCCAGATTGTCGGTTCAAGGACAAAGTTCACCGGATCAACTAGTATTATAATATTTTGACCTTTACCTTGCCTAATATGTATAGTGTGTCAAAACATTATGCTATTTAAGAAAATAAACCATCTACAAAATCCAAGATTTTCTCCTGGTTATACTGTAACAGATTAAATAGACCTTATAAATCGCCAAGATCCATATTATGCCGCTCAAATATTCGGGACTTTCCCGGATTAATAAAGCATTAATCATACTAAAGACTCCGTATTGCTACTTTTAAGAAAGTGTGAAGGGTACGTTCCTTTTGGGGTTCTTCGGCGAAAAGAATTAAAACCAAAGGAAATGAAAGAATAGCGGTTTTTATGACGTAACAGTCAATTTATTTAGTACATATTTAAATTCTATAACTGGGACTATTTGTAAATACCCGGTTAATACCCACTTAAAGTTATCACTATTATCTTTAATTACATCTGTTTATTTTCCTCATACATATTCCCTGTTATGACGATTTAAAAGAACTTAGTAAATGAGTCTATTTAAATAAAGATATTTTGACTTTGACTTTAACTAGATAGTGAAGGTAGGTTCTATGCTTCTAAACCACGTGGCAGATAAGCTTTGCAGTGGAATGGTTGGTTAAAGTTTTCTGTGAGTGGTCCAATTCATAAGTGTTCAAAGCACAAACCAGAGGAGTTGGCTTCCATTATAACTGCCTACAGTAATATTAGTGGTTTTATACTGCACTCTTCTATCTCACCACTATATGCGACTTGCAATTTGTAATCATTGGCTGTCTAAAATAATATGTATGCTACTTAGCAAATGCAGCGTTGGTAGGGCTGCCACAAGGTGTCCACCAACTAATTAAGGTCGTGGGACAGCGCTGGATGCGGGCAATGCAGAATCAAACTGTGTACAGATTCAGAAGAGGCCTATGTTCCGCAGTGGGCGTCTCTCAGCCGATACCTTGCCCGTCAACCACAGTGCCTCCGCGTCATCCTCTCTTCTCACCAAGCGTTCCACAAAGTTGTATTTTAAGTCTTCTTTTACTTAATGTTTAGAGCAATAAAACATAAACCAAATTAATGGCTCGTTCTTCATTACGGCGCGCTCCGACCTCTCTTAATTGACGTCTTTATGTAGGCACCTTTGACATGAAAAAGATTAAGTTTTAACTTCAAAGAGTTTCAAAGTTTTATATCGTGTACCCGCTACAACATCATTTAACTCAGTTAATTTATAATTTGGTCAATATATATATGGTATTAAAAGCTTGTTTAGGCTATTAATAATTATTTAGCTCAATAATCTATTACAAGTATTTTAAGCTTATCACTGGTTAATATAAGGAGTAAAATGTTTTATAACTAAATTTCACTTGTACAGAGTGAGTGTGCGATTGAGAACATGAACGAATTTATACCTTCCTTCATATTTGGAAAATGAAATAAAGTAACTGGGGCTTTACTTGGGGCTGAAGTTAAAGAACTTCATAGTATTTTGAAGGCATGGTCTGCTACGGAACCCTCTCTCTTTCTGAATACTTTCCAAGCCATTTATTTTACTTTTCATTGTGATTTTATTACCTTGAAGAAAACCAAAATGGTCTTTACGTGACGAAGTTATATAAATTTGTTTAAATGTCTATTTTAGTAAATAAAAGGTTTACAGTGATTTACATGAAGCTCCCCTTCGCTTCGCACATTGCCAGTTACCCAAATTAACATGTCACGGAAGTACAATGCTGCTTTTAAAATTATAATATATTAGTACCCCCACATAGGCTACAATTTCCCTTAACACATTACACTACAAGGTAACTCCATCATCACATTTGTCACTAGACAAAACGGGGTCCAGCCATAAGTCTACCGTCGCGTCCTGGAGTGCCCACTCGTAAAGTTCGCAGTAATATCGTATAATTTGGTATCCGGCGCGAAGGACCATTTATTTGGCACGTCCTACCTGCCGCCCCTGGCCTGATTTATACCCTCGCTTGGGATCTTATAAGTCTAAAGTTATAATATTCTTGCTGACGATTATTATAAAGTATACCCTGCTTTCTGCGTTAATCTTGTGTATGGAATAACTTCGTTCCTTCCTAAAACAAAATATTTATTTCAAATTACATCTTTTCGCAAGACAAAACGTGGTACCTATCTCGTCAGTTTCTTAGGTGGCGGTGACATTCACGCAATGATACCTATATATATGTAATGATAACAAGTTTTCTCATTTTTGACACGTGCTACGGGACATTCAACTTTATAATCCATATTTCCCTTATATTATAATTTTAATTGTATATTTTATATACACACTACGTTTTTATTTACCAATTATTTATTATTGTTTTATCGATTCACTCTTTATTTTAAATCTTACTCTTAATACTACCTAAGCGTAATGAACGAAGGCATCGTAGGTACGTTGGATACATACTCATCAGTGATATGCTCGTGGGCGACCGCGTAGCTAACTTTGATTATAATGTCAGTTTGCAGTTTGAAAATTGTAACTTCCAAACACTCAAACAAGTTGTATATTCCCACAAATATTTCCCGTTGTGGACCCACACATCACACATTACATAGCTACCTGTCGAATGACTGTCGTTTCTTACAAGAGTTCCCCCCGCTCCCCTCTGATGTTCAACACTGAACATTCCGAGCATCCTACTAATAAGTCCTTCGCAATTGTAATTCCGGTGTATCGAGGTAGTTACGAACCCTCGTCACACGTCGGCGGCATGTCACTGCCGCGTCACGCCACGACACCCCCCAATCACATGAGTCGCCGCACTTGTCACACGTACTAACTCTGGTTTCGTTGAAAATCTTATAAAGAAACTGTTAAAGAATTATATCAAAGCAAATATCTCTATTATACAGTCAACATCACGCCAAAAGTAACACTTTGACGTTATAAGCGGTTTTCATATGACCACTCAATAATAATAATACTATTCCTAAATAAGTATAATCTATCTATCTATGAAATTTGTCTATCGAATAGCTATTAACCTTTAGTTAGATACTAGATAGATATACTAACTTGCTGTTCCAAACTTAACCACAACCCCGCCACATTTGTCCATTACGGGCCAACGGCGATGACATAACAAATGTTAATTAACCTACCCCAAAACCAACCATGGCGTATGTTGGCTCTCGAGCAACTACGACAACGAGCTTGTTACTTTTAAATAATATACTTTAAATATCATTAAATTCATTATATTAAAATATTTGTGTAAAAAAATTAGGGGTAGCTGCCTAGTTGAAATCCTTTGGTATGTGGAAAGCCTCGCTCGATATGCTTTTCATCTAAAAGTTCTAGTGATTTTTGTCGGGCAGACAAGGATAATACCAAAGATTATACGAACGTCTATAGGCTGTGGTATCTACTGTTGAAGGCTTGTTGTTGTTAGGCGGGACCAAAACTTATTTGCCAAAATTTAGATTATCACCTTCTATGACAGAGGAAATAGTATTATTCGTCGACAAGAGAATAAACCGTGTCTGAGGGTCATCATCCTGCTGAGAACAATAACCTATCAGACACCAGAAAAACTAAGCTTCCAGAAATATGGGCTTTCATACTAGTGTCCCTCAACTGGTATGTGTTATAATTAAAACACTGCAGTAATATTAAATATTTATTTAGACTGGCTACAATAATAAACTTAAACAGAGAGCTGAGACTACTGTTCGCTACGAGTTACAATCCAATAATGCCTCGACTGCTGTAGGCTGAGCTGAGTCGGAATTGTAATCCCCACTCAACTCACCCCACCGCACTCGCCTCTGATTGGTAGTTTTCCGACCAATAAGAAACGAAGTTGTACTGAGAAGTCATTAAACAATTTTTATTCTTAGGATAACTTTCTTACCTATAATTAATTAAAATAATCACAATTTTAAATATAAATCAATATTTTAATTTTTAAATCACAACATTCGGCCATCCTAATATGTGCAACCTCCTGGTGCACATTTGAATCACAACATTCGAAATATTTGTACTTCATATATTTTTTTTTATACTTACATTCACAAAATTATTCTAAATTTATCCAAGGACGGATTCTATCTGTTGCCACAAAACTTTTAAACATAGTTTTCTTTTTATGAAATCCTGGGACATCAGCAATTTTATACCTTTCGTTTCCTAGAGATTCTACAATTTTATATGGTCCTATGAACTTCAATAGTTTTTTTTTTTTACTGTTGCCGTGATTGTTAAAATTATTTCTAGTGATCTTAATTAGATCGCCTTTCTTATAGACTGCAGCGGAGCCTCTTTTTGCATCATATTAACGTTTTTGCTTATCTTGACTCATTAGGATATGACGATCTATTTCATCCCGAATGTTTTGTAAATTAGCTCGAAGTGTATCCTCACCGATATCAAGTTTGTTCAAAAGACTATCTCTTAACTTGATACCAAACAAGGCCTCCGATGCAGTCTTTTTTGTCGTAGAGTTAATGGTATTATTATTACTCCATTGTAGTTGACCTAGTTGCATGTCCCAGTTGCGTTCATCTATATCGATATTTAATTTACTCATTGATTGCAAAATAGTTTGGGTAAATCGCTCTGCTTGACCGTTCGCACGGGGACATGCAACCGCGTTAAGTACATGTTTTATACCATAGACATAGCAGAACTTCTGGAATGCTGTAGAAGTAAAAGAAGGCCCTCTATAGAGGCAATTTTTGCGTCATCAGGGCTTACTCCCTGAGAAGATATTTCATAACCAAGATAATTTATTTGATTGTACTAGAGAGCACTTAGAGAGTTTCAACTTAAGACCATTTAGCTGCAGAAGTTAGAAACTTTCGAAGGTACCAAAATATCGTCTAAATATGCAAGAGCTGACTCGAATCTTTAAGCATCAAGAATTTTATTGATAAATCTTTGGAACACAGCTGGTGCATTAGCCAGCCCGAAAGGCATTCTTTTAAATTCGTAATACCCGTCGGGCGTGTCAAAAGCAGTGATGCGGTGGCATTCTTCAGACATGGGAACCTGATAATATCCGGAAGCTAGGTCTAAAGTCGTGAAGGTGTTACCACTCAAATTTGTTAAATGAGCCTAGTATTTTACATCCCTAATGATCTTATTAATGATTTAGTTGTGACCCTTTTGCACTTCTGCAGCGCAAATAAAGGTCCTTGATACCTTTATTATAAAATATTTGTCTTATAACCTTGTCTTGTCTTTTAGTACATATACTGTCTGGATGGATTGTGTGTGATGTAGAAATGAAAATAAAGACTTTATCTATCTATTAACATGCAATACTTCCCTTTCAATAAAACCTATAGCCCTTGCCAACAGATAATTTGATGTTAAATGTATTCCGGGTGTAAGATTGGACACCACTAAGTAACCAATGCCTTTCTTGAACCGATATACCCCTTGGTGCAGATGATACTCTTTTCCTCGTTCGCCACAGCTATATCCTTCAACGTATAAGTCACCAGAGAAGGAAGGGTTACCTACTGAAACTTGGACTAAACCTATATTTTGTGCAGTTGTAGATGTTATTACAGATAATTTAAAGTTTGTGTCGTGAACGAAAAAAACGGTCACTCGAGCTTTTATAAAATAGTAATTTTACATTGTCTTTTATAACGGCGACGAATGGTAGCTCTGTAAAATTTTGTCCGACTAAAATTGGAGTATACATAAATTCGGCATCAACAATGAGAACTTAGACATAAGCTTCTACTTCATCTACTTTCATGGTAATTTCACTTTTATAAAGGGGAATAACTGAAAAATTTCCAAAACCATTGATTGCTGGCAAATTTTTCGTAGAGCCTTCCAAACGCAAGGTTTCAGCGTCAGAATCTCGCATTAAACTGCACGCGCTACCAAAATCTGACACTGGAACTCGGCTCCTGTTCGATCTCTTCCACAACCCACGTAGAAGCTGGATTAGTTCTGCGTACTTTGGCAGTAGGCCTTGCCGCCTGTGGTAGTTTTCTACGTCGGCTGCATCTTACACTTATAACGTCTAAATCCTCACTCATGGTTACCTCAAAATGAGAATAAATATACTTAAGTAAATAAAATCACTTAAACTTCATGCTAACAATTAATATCAAAAAAGCTTTACTTTATACTATACACTTAGCACTAAAAATAAAGTGACATCCTGAAAACCGAAAGTGCGTCTAATGTGGTACACTCAAAGCGCATTTAGCCTTGTACCCTGAAGACGCGTTTAACCTTATACACTAAAGGCGCATCTAGCCTTGTACACTAAAGGCGCATCTAGCCTTGTATACTGAAGGCGCATCTAGCCTTGTACACTGAAGGCGCTTCTAGCCTTATACACTGAAGGCGCATCTAGCCTTATACACTGAAAACGCATCTAGTCTTGTGCACTGAAGGCGCATCTAGCCTTGTACACTAAAGACACATCTAGTCTTGTGCACTGAAGGCGCATCTAGCCTTGTACACTAAAGACACATCTAGCCTTGTATACTGAAGGCGCATCTAGCCTTGTACACTGAAGGCGCATCTAGCCTTATACACTGAAAACGCATCTAGTCTTGTGCACTGAAGGCGCATCTAGCCTTGTACACTAAAGAAACATCTAGCCCTGTACACTAAAGGCGCATCTAGCCTTGTACATCAAAGATTTGTTTAATTATTTGTCTGCATAACTTAAAAATCTAGATGGATAAAAATCTAACGTACGATTACATTAGGTTAGCACTACCAAAGAGTCGCCTTTTTAAATGCTAACCTGATACTACCATGAGCATGCGATAAACCTTTGTTTTTTTTTAACTTCAAATATTAAAGAATAACTATAGACTGATTCATTTATGTTTAAAAATAAAATTATAAACGCGTATTGCACGTGCCTAAGACTATAATAGGACATTATCAAAGTGTACTCTTGACTAAATGATATTCAGACTAATAAAACCGTATAAAATAATGAAAATAAATTATTTTAATCGAAACGTACCTTGTGAGCTGTAGATTTCGTACCACTTCTGAATTGTTATAATTAAAACACTGCAGTAATATTAAATATTTATTTAGACTGGCTACAATAATAAACTTAAACAGAGAGCTGAGACTACTGTTCGCTACGAGTTACAATCCAATAATGCCTCGACTGCTGTAGGCTGAGCTGAGTCGGAATTGTAATCCCCACTCAACTCACCCCACCGCACTCGCCTCTGATTGGTAGTTTTCCGACCAATAAGAAACGAAGTTGTACTGAGAAGTCATTAAACAATTTTTATTCTTAGGATAACTTTCTTACCTATAATTAATTAAAATAATCACAATTTTAAATATAAATCAATATTTTAATTTTTAAATCACAACATATGGAATTTTGAATCCAATAATCCAATAAATTGATTTAAAGTGTAGTAGACCCGATATGAATTACCCACAAAAGTGTAGACTTATCTGCAGAATTGTCTACAGTAATACCGCCTTTTCTACTTAGGCTATGAATCAGCATTTATTTTGGGAACAGAATGCCTAGAAATATAGCAAGGCGTAGACTTTGTAATCAGGGCATAGTATACGTCTCTTGTCTTCCTTATATTAACGCTCCAGAAGTTCTATTTGATATTGCATCTCTATGGGTCTTCATTATCATAGTCTACAGCTTATAAATATCCAGCTGATGGACACTTGCCTTCCTGCATGAGGGATATGAACGAGGAGTTTGTCTCATAACACCACGACGCTTATCTTATCTTATCTTGATGTAGGGCCAGGATTACTCCCGGAGCACGTCAAACCAATGGGATCTTTTGTGTTTCCCCAATCCTAATGACCGCTGTCCTGGAATACCGCCAAGATGTACTTACTAAGTACACCCGGATACAGCAGCCTTATATCTTCAGGACTGGGATAGCCCAGTCCGAAGAGACCCATTCTTTTCCTAGCAAGAGCATCACAGTTACATAGGATGTGTTCCATTTGTTCGGTGTACTCCCCACAGGCCCTACATAGAGGCCCACACCACGACGCTAGTCCAAGCGGCTTTGTGGTTGAAAAATCTTAATGTGGCTTCCGAAGCACGGAAGAGCGCGATATAACAAATATGATTGACTCATCCAGGGACCGGTGCTCTTCTGTATTGAAACCAGAGCTTTACCATAACACTCACGAGCTCTATGGGTTTTGGTCAGTACATCATCAGGATATTGGATTATCTCCTTGCTTAACATTCTCTAACAGAAAATCTCTATTCAGTGCAGTTTTTTTGTGGTTGCAATACGCATCCTTCGTACCCACCAGTCATCAGTGTGAGCGACAAAGTCACTCGCTTTTTTCCAAAGCGATGAGTGTCAGTGGCGACGACGGGACGGCGAGCGGCGCTGCGTCAAATAAATTAGCTCGAACAAAATGGACGCGCCGAGTGCCCTGATGAGTTATTGGTCTTTTTTCTCCTTCCCTGATGATTTATGTCTCTTCCGCACTATCGAGCTCGTAAATTTCTCAACTTTCCTCATACCAACGTGTCCCAATCATATAACTTTCATAAGGAAAAAGGGTGCTATTTGATATGTAAATAATTCATTTTTGTTCGTAAATTGTTTGTGAAACATTGAAAGGTAAACTTCGTAATGTGTTGTGGAAGAAAACCAATATGAAGAACAGTTTTTCGTCTGCTCTGTAATATACTAAGAGTTCTTTATCAAGGGATTTTGTTTATGGATTTGAGAACAGTGCTGCGCCGCATACTTTCAATATACAATACATTTAATAAGTTTGCATTTCTAATGAAAAACTAACTAAGAAATGTGTAATACAGAGACAAAATCTTTTTAACCGAAATTTTTCAATTGGACTGTATTTTTTTGTATATTGTTTAGTCGATAAGAGAAGAGAAAGGGATAAGAAATCAGCTTTACCTCATTAAAGAAATCTGTCAATTGTGAGCCGTTTTATATATTTTTTTAAATGAATTGAGTACTAAAGTGGTCCTATTGTCATCAAATCAGAATCTGATTGGCTCCCGAGAAATCGAGGGTAATCTTCAAATTCTATAGGCATTTTTTTAAAGCTATTTTAGATTATTATATATTTTTAATTAAATATTATATTTATTGTAAAAGAAAACAATAAATGTAAATATTCAGTTCTATATTTTTTGCCCAGTTATATTATGTAGTATATTATCCGTCAACCTTTTCGTTATTCTGTCCAACACTTGTAATAATAAATTGACCTGTCAGTGGCTCAATGCGAGAGCAGGCTATAAATACTGATGTTAGCTCTACAAAATTGTTTTCCGATAGCGTCGGTCTGGCAAAGCTTGCAATAGGATCTGAAGGTCCGTCTCAGTACGTCAGTAGGCAACTTATGAAAGCTTCCCAAGATGGAATTGCTTCTTTATTTAAAATTAAATTGTTGATAGTGTTAACATACAACAAATGAAGTAATTAAGGGTCACGTAAACCTTAAGATTCTTTCTCAACGGGGTAGTTCTAAACCTTCATCGCTCTTGGTGGTGAGGCCAAAATTTTAAACAAAAACATCTTACCTCCGAACGCCGGAACACAACAATGCTATTAATATTAACATTATTGCTATGGCAACACACACAAGTAAAATGGAAGCACATAAAACCTTTAACCAAACCGAGAAGTAAATTTCTAAACTCACAGGTAATTTAAATCCGCGCTTCTTGATCTGAAGTTTAATCGAAATCCCATTTATGTGGGGTTGAGATTTCAACACAGGTACTTGACAAAAGTGTAAAGAAATTAACAATAGGAAAAGAAAGCCTAGGATATTATAGGTTAAGAAATTAATTATAATTTAATATTCATATATTTTAAAATAAAGTGCCGTGCAACCCTCAACAGATTTATTTTGATACTACCAAGGTGACAATCAAGCATACGGCTCACCTGATGGAAAGCGGTTACCAAAGCCTATGGACGCTTGTAACACCAGGGAATTAGTCGTGCGTTGCTGACCTTGAAAAATATTTCAAGCCCTTATTAAAGAACCCCGTGCTTTACTCCACAGGGAATCCCTTCGCAGAAAGCTTATCACACTTTAGTATCCGTTTTTGTACGATCGTTGCCCGAGATAGCTGTTTTTGTCAAAACCTGATTGGAAACCATTACAACCCTCTTCAAATTTCTTCAATTAGTTAAGCTTAATCATTCGTAGTCATGATCTACCTCTTCCTAAATTAGATTTAACACTAGATTTACCAGACCAGTCATTTAGACTGGTCGTGCAATTTCAATTCAAAATTCCTACTATATTACACATTTTTTTTCAGAAATGATGTTATGACTTTTGTAGCTATAATTAGAGAGTACGTTTTATAAACTTAATGTTATTTTATATACATTAATTAGTAACAAATATAACTTTTGTTGTTGACATATATTCAAATTGCTGGTATATCTAGTGTTAAAAAACACACGAACCATTCAGGCGATAACAAGAAATAGGCATCATTTTAGAGCACATTAACATTTCCGTCCAATTAAATGCTTGATGCTGACTACTAATATTTTAATGTACATAGTACCTGACTGAACAATATTTTGTTTCCAATACATTACACAATTGATTACTCACACAACTTTATAAGTTTTTCTTCATATTTAAGCTCATTATAGAAATGATAGATTATTCTTTTTGAAAGTTTATTACGTTGTAAAGATAATGATTTAACTAATAAAACATACATATGTCTTGACGGTTGACAAATTAAATCAAAGTAAAGAAAGCATATATATCTAAACGAGTTAATTATATTAGGGATTCATAAATATTACACCTATACTTGATTTTAATGTATCGCGTTCTATAATACAAAACTATAAAGACGGGTAAACAACAAAAATGTGCGGGTAGATGAAGAAACATCTGCATGCACGAGGAATTTAGCCTGTGACCACGGCCAGTGCGCTGGACGAACCGTCAGGCAATTATGAGACGTCAAGTCCCGTCTCTATTATTTTATATTACTTTAAAAGAGGCGTGAAAAGGCACTTTTTGGGCCGCCAAGGTGAGGGTGGCTAGGGCAGTATGTCACATGCTTCATTAGCTATCTTCACATATGGACTCCTCTACTGCTTACCATCAGGTGGTGTCGAGTCATTTGCTGCGTTTTATATTTTAAAAAAATCTTATGCAACTCCTGTATGACACAGCATCAAAATAAATTGTAATTAGCTGCTCAGTAAAGTAACATGTGCAGCTAGTTTTGCATACGTTTAGTTTGAACTATTAATATTAAACTTTTCAGTATTTTAATTGTAATCCTAATATATTTAAATCTAAACTCTCATAAGGGTATATAACTAGACTGTAAAAAATGCAATGTTAATACTAAAATCATTGGTGCAAAAAACATCTCAAGGAAATGGATCGCAAATAAGTACCCTTGAGCCAATAGCTATCAATTCAAAACCTCATTGTTGGCGGCGATTACCATAGCCTTTGTTTTTGATGCTCTAATATAATTTGAATCGACTCATAAACCTAATGGGGGGATATAATTTCAGTTCACACAAAAGCGTGGCCGGCGTGCACGCTCGCGTAATCACACGTAGACATAATATAGCCAAAAGCTTCATTTGCAAACCAGATTATAGCGTAATGTCGCGTAGTGCGGTCGCTCTTTAATATCACCGGATTCATAATCTAAATTAGTGTTCATCCGGATTTAGTGCAGCGACAAAACATCGATATAAAACTCTCCGTATTTCAATGTTACTATAAACTTGTTACTGATTGGATCAGTTGTGGCCAAGTGCAGGCAACGTTAATTTAATATCAGAAAATGTTTCGTAACTAAGTACTAGAGACAGGATGATATAAAATTGCAAGTATTATTATTAAATAACCTATCGAAATACAGCTAAATATATCATGCTTACTTCTCTATCGATTAAGATTAATTAAAACTGAATTTGGCACAATTCATCTTCCGTTGAGATGATTAATTAGCAAGAAGGTTGCAAGGTAATTAACAGGAAACTCCATCATTAGAAGACCCTATAATTCCTTGTAAAAAAGGTTCATATTTCTGAAATGGTTGTTTTTATTATTGGCCATTTTTGCAATACTCTGTGCTCAAGCTGTACAAGCCTCTTACAAACTAGACAAATTAAAAGCTATGGATATCTGATTACTATATCAAAAATATCAAAGCATGTAAAAGCTACATACACATACGTTATTTTTGCAAATCATCAATAACTGTGTTTATAGGTGTAACAGTCCCATCGTCTTGCTTGATGCAGGATATGTGGTAAACCGCGATGCTGTTACATACTCCCGTATTACATAACACAAAGACGCAATATTTTGGAAACGCTTAATTTCAATATTTAATTCCTTTATCGATAACTCTAATTTCAATCCCTACTATCAATCGCGGTCATTCATGTGGAACACTCACACGAACACAACTTTACCGTTTGATATTGCTATAAGCCAATTAGCTTCATCAATTTGGCTTGTGAATAGTTAGTAAGATTAGAAATGAATTTATTTGGGTCTGTTTGACTTATAAGTTGCAATTTAATTTACAAGGAAATAACTGGGGGAACATTTTTGGTTAATTCACCTTGTTAGTAGGTAGTGTACTGAAGATAAGATAAGATAAGATAAAATGAATCTTATTTGCTAGAATATTGTGTTTACAATAGATAGCATAAATAAGTTCAGTACAATATTCAGTCTACTAAAAGGAAAGCAAATTATCATTTTTACAATTTTATAAACAAACATAATTATACAATGTCAAGCATTAATTTTATGGTTTAAGTACAATATTATTATTATATCAATATTATTTATTTACTTATATTCTAAAAGCCGCTTTGTCAATGTCGTTTTAAATTTATTATGAAAGCAAGCATTGTGTCAACAACATAGGAGATAAATCCCCCACTCCTGCCTTTGTCTGAGATCGCTTGTATACCCTCCTCGTACAACAAAAGCTGATTTGAAAATCCCACAGTGGCGTAACTTTATTAGACATGGATTTCAAATAACGTTTCTATTTCTCAGTCTCTACCTCGTTGCTCGAGCACCAAGAGGTGTTTCCTCTTGAGAGTTCTTCCAGAGCCATGACATGACTTCACTAAGATCCTCGCCTGTGTATGGCCTGTGGGGAGCACACTGATCAAATTGAACACATCCTTTGTACCTCTGATGCTCTTGCTAGGAAAATAATGGGTGTCTTTGGCCTGAGCAACCCCTGAATACATAAGGCTGCTGACTCCAAGCGTACTTAGCAAATATATCCTGGAAGTATTGCAGGACAGCAGACACTATGATAAGGGAAGCACAAAAGATCCCATTAGGTCGAAGTACTCCGGGAGTAAATCCTGGCTTTTAACTAAGACAAGATAATATAAGATCCTCGACTCCTAAAATCCTGGTAACGCCGTAAAGGCCGTCTGCGTCTAACAGTCAAGCCAAAGAAAACTTACTTTGGTCGCCATAAAAGTGTCATTAGCAGTGTGTACGGATGACGATGACGTAGGTGAGCTGACTTCAATTTAAGATAATGTTTCGATATCTGGAGATAACTAGTGTTGGGAAAGACTTGAGTCTTGTAAGCCTTTTGAAGGACTATTTTTCACGTTAAGTTCACTTGCTTCATTCCTATTGCAGTATTGAAAAAGTTCGTTATATATCAGTGTGAAAGAAAACTTTTAGTTGTTATCATATTTTTGGACAAAGAGAATTACTAAAAATATAAGGTATACCTGAAGTGTTTTTGATACAATTTTCGTAGATCGTGAGTCTTTTGAAAGTTATTTATTTGATTGATTGGCCAACTGGTCGAGTGGTCTGTAATACCCGTCTAATAAACCAGAGGTTCCTAGTTGGAATCTCGGTATGGGCAAATATTTGTATGATGTTGACGATTATTTGTACTCGAGTCATTAATATTTTAATATTCTCTATAATATCTTAATCATGTTAATGCACTATGCAGAAGATTTTTGTGTAGAATTCGATTTCGTTGTATTTTTTTTATTCAGTTAATAATTAGCCAATACAAATACAAATAGATAGATAAATCTTGTAGTATTGTATTGTAGTAACTTCACTATAAATTTATCACATGTAATTAGCTTGATGTGTGCTTCTTAGTGTTGACAAAGCACTTATAAAACAATCGGAACTATTTACGGTCTTTTTAAAAACATCGTTAATCTCTATGATCATATCTTTTGTAACGTACATCTCTAATGCTTTGGACTCCTCGAGTTTTAATAAATATTACCTTCCAGATTAAATAAATATAAATAAATTTTAGTAGAGTCTTTTTATTTTAAGTCTCAATAAAAAGACTCAAAACTCTTAAAGGTTATAACTTGCCGACCGTCTGGTCAAGTGGTCAGTACTCTTGCACACTTAGCCAGATCCCGGGTCGAATCCCCTTAGGAGCAAATATTTGTATGATGAGTACGAATGTTTGTATACGGGTCACGGATGTCTGTATGTTTATTTTGTATGTTTCTGTAGTCTAGTATTCATAGCATAATCTTCATGATGATGCTTAATTTGGGCTAGATGATAGATAAACGTGTAATAAATGTTGCTATTATTATCCCTAAAGACTTGTATGACTATGTAGGGCCTGTGGGGAGCATACTGAACAAATGGAACACATCCTATGTGATGCTCTTGCTAGGAAAAGAATGGGTCTCTTTGGACTGGGCTATCCCAGTCCTGAAGATGACCTGTGGCTGCTGTCTCCGGGCGTAATTAGTAAGTACATCTTGGAGGTATTCCAGGACAGCGGTCAGTAGGATTAGGGAAGAACAAAAGATCCCATTGGGTCGACGTGTTCCGGGAGTAAATAATCCTGGCCCTACATCAAGACAAGATCCCTATAAACTTGCTCAACACTAGAGACGATCGCAGAGTAACCGTTCATTAAAACAGAGAATGCGGACTAGGTAAAGAGAACTGACCTACCTACTGTAAGCTGATGACCACGCCTTGTGGATTTATTTGTACTGTTCACAAATTGCAAGCTTCCGATCAAAAAACTTCACCTCGGAAGTACTTATTATCAAATTTAATGCCACCGTTTTATACAACTACACGAAGAAAGAAATACAAAGATTTTAAAAACGACTGCCTTACTTTACTTACTTTGACGTACGCCACCGTTCCATTGCCGCTTCAATGTATATCATTGTGACGTTCCGCTTTTAATTCGCTGTATTGATTTTTAAAATTTACAACATTTAAAATAAATTTCACATTACTGCATTCTAGAGCATTTTCCCTTTATCTACAATGTACAACTTAATTATACATGTCGAAGATGTAAAAGGCTTAACACTAAAAAAATCCCCACAATTACTCAATTACTCTAAATCGTTTCACACTGAGTGGACAGGCTGCACTGGGGAAGTCAAAGGATGCCGGGCTAATGGTCCGATGTCCCGTCTGCTGCGAGCAACGCGCTGAAGTCACTGTCCGAGGCTTTCAAACTTTTCAAATTATTATTTTCAAGCGTTAAGTAAGAATTGGGATACATAAACACAATTGTATACACATGAACATAAAAACATCAAAATATTTTCACGGATGAAAATGTATACTTTATATCTTTATTATATCATTAAAAGTCAAACACTTATTGTATAATTATCAATGCAGCGCCCTTGTTTATGTGAAAAGACAGTATATATGAAGAAATCTGGATGTACCCTGAGAGTGTAGACTTTGATTTAAACCTATCTATGATTATAACATGACACTAGTGTTAGTATTTGACATGCACGGTATTAAAAATATTTCAAATAGCTTCGGCAAACCGACTTTTGAGCCAAAAATGTTTTTGTACTTTGTGTGTTTTATATATTGTGTATATTTGTGAAAACATTGAATTGGTTTTCTGTTGTATATTTTAAGGTTTCATATTGTTGATAACTGTTGGTTTTGCTATTAAATAAATAAATAAATATCTTAAAGCATCAGTTGAGAACTACTGGCGGTACTTCGAGCTCTCTATAACCAGCTGGTTAACGCTGAGCCTCCGCTTGAAGCGACAGAGATAAGTGATATTGCTCTACTAGCAGTTTACCGAGAAACTCCAGGATAAGCAGGATTTCTTCTGAATGTGAGAATGCTTAGATACTCTGTTACTAACTAGAGGAAATAAGGTTGAAAATCACGAAGCCGTTATATTATAAAAGTGGATCTTTTAAGTTGGAAAGATGGTGCTGTACTTAGTAAGTACCTTCATGCCTGTTATACAGTTTAAAGATTCATCAAATTCGACCTGTCAAGTCATACAACGACGACACATTTTATTTTTAATTGTTTGGATAATTGTATCAAAGGAGAAAGACGCGCATTAATAAAAAAAGTGTATATAACATTTAACGGTAAAGAAAATCATAAATATTTTCAGCATGGATGGCCTTATCTCTAAGCGAAGCGATATCTCCCCGACTACCTTGGGATTTTTAATTTAAGGATCTTTTATTATAGTATAGATTTAAATGAATATAAGAGTTTAAATATCTCTTTGATAATAAATGAAAAGTAAACGTAGATATGGTTCACCTGACGATGACAATGATGCTGCGCGCTAATCACAGATTACTTACAAATTCACAGACAAGGTCACAGACAAGGGATCGCCCAACAGAATATTGGTAGAATAAACAAAAACAAGAAAAGAAATAAATGTCGTGGGAAATTATAAACTAAATTATAAAATATTATAATTTAGTTTATAAGTTATATTAAGTTATATGTTATAAGTTATATTATTAAGAGTATTTGTTGAACCTTATTATAGTTATCTGGATGTGTTATATATACTGATAAATGTTACAAACCCAGTCAAACAATATAATCTAATTGATAATTAACAATTAGACACCACGAACCGTAATATCTGGAATCTGTTTAGAATTCACACACACCAGCAGTAATTAATACTGATACGAGTAATGTACAAACAATTTATTAATCACAATATTCATTAACACATAGAAGCATCGTTTTGGATTTAAGCTCTGAAATAAACAAAGATATCGGTGATATTGAAATTTGCACCAATTTTGCTAATTTATAAAAATGCTTGTTATACAAAATATACCTAATGAAAATTAAGGTCTTAATAAGTTTATTAGTCAAAAATTAATTTAAAATAAAAATTTGCTTCAGTTAAACGGTTCATTTTCCGTTCCAACGATGTTATATAAGTTTAATGATGTTAATTATAAATTACGGAGAAAATAAGTCACGTATCGCTTCGAGCATGCGAGTAATTTGAAATAAAAGAGTTTATTTGGGAAATGAAAAAAATTGTTGGAACAAGTCATAATTTTGGAAGTAAAACGAAACGCAGGCGCGCCATCTTTAATTTATTATAAATAAGCGGATGGTCTACAAATCTATTTCCATCCAGCTGATGCTACGATGGTTTAATCTTAACTTCATAAAGATAGCTTTATTATATTTCTTAATCTTAGTCTTTCGTTTCTAGAAAACGTATTTCTCAATATGGCGAATGTGCGTGCCGCGTAATATACGACCTTTTCTAACCTTAAATAATCTAGAGACGTTTGTTAAATGGAAGTATGTTCTAAATGTTGTAGTAAATGATTTCCAATTTGGTTATAACCCTGGAGCTTTGCCAGCTTATGAGCTTATCTGTTATAATAAAAAATGAATGCTCAGTTATTTCTCAATTTCTTGGAACATAAACGGTTAAATTGATAAAAACAGTGGCGAAGGCATTGTCGTGACCAATAAAATTCTTTTATTTCAATTTCATTTGATTGAATCGACGCCGGTGGCACCAAATATAATATTTTTTTATATTCCGTGACAAAAGTAAACCGCTAACGAGGTGGCGTGGCGTCGTAATGATGCGTAACGCGAATCGGAATTTTGTTTCGGATTTACATAGGTATATTGTTGCGTGTTATATATATAGTTATCACAAAGAGCAGCTATACGACTTATGGACCTAAAACTTAATCATGATTAAAGAAATCTGACGGTGCAGAAAGAAAATTACCATTAGTATTTGGGTATTTTTAACGTACCTAAAGAAAGTCCTCCTTTTTCAATTCTATGTCACATACGTTGATATGTATTTTTAAGTATGCTTTCCCCGATAACTCTGTCAATCGAGAACCGATCTCTTCTTCATTCTCTGGAAAATCGGTGTGTTCTAATTTTTTTTTCAAAAGCTAACTAAGCTTCTTACCAAATACAAATGCAAAGTGACGGGCACCCATCTAACTTTGACCTTAGAACCTAAAAAACCGACTCTATTGTTTTAGAGTCGGTTTTTTAGGTTAAAAGGCAAAAATAATTCAATTAAGAAGTTATCCATTTTAATTTTTTTTTGGGGTTGATGCTTAGTTGTCTACTAAAACAATATCACTTGTAGCTCCGCCACCAAAAAATTGAAAATTTAAAAAAAAAATTTAAATTGAATTCACTTTGTGTTCAAAACACAAAAAAAAACAAAAGTCGGTCTCTCTGATAAAGCGATTCGTAACGAGCACATCGATACTATCGAACGCGCGTCAAACGTAACGATTTAGATCAAAGCCATTGGTTGACTTACGGCTACTTCCATTCACAATTCTAGCCGTCTTAATTACCCTTCAGTCCCAAGTACGCTGGTCTAGATTGAAATTAAGCGCAGACTTAAAGTAAAACCCCTTAGAAGCTAATACAGTTAACATTTTATTTAGTTGTATTAAATAAAACCCCTTAGTTTTATATTAATGACTTGAATAATCTTGAAGATCTGTACATCGAATATATGAACTTATCAAGCTAAATTGAGTGAAAACTGTGTGTCCCGTATCTGGGCTATTTATTGGTTATTTGTCACTTGTTAGAATTAGAAGTTGAAAATAAAGTCTTTATCTATTTAAATCTTAAACTGTTCTTGTCTGTAATGTGAGATTCAATAACAAATATCAAGTCTTACATCCTAAACCAACAAGCAAAAGATATATGAAAATAAATTTTAGTAATAGTACAATCGTAGCCTTATTAATGACAAATCGGTGAATACATGGATCTATTTATTAGGGTTGACACTTTGTAACTATTTGCATCGTTGCCGACCAATTATATTCAATTTGTAATAATTTGTAATTTGTTTTATTAATTGGATGATTTGTTGATTATAATAATATTACACACACACATATATGTGTGTGTATATACACATTTAAAAAGTCATCTATATTATAAAACAAATTTCCGCCGCGTCTGTCTGTCTGTTCGCGATAATCTCAAAAACTACTGCACGGATTTTCATGCGTTTTTCACAAATAAATAGAGTGATCCATGAGGAACGTTTATGTATGTACCCTGGACGCAGCCGGAGCGGACAGCTAGTACCTTTATAATTTTCGAAGATATTTTGATTAATATAGTATCTTTAGTCGGTTTAAATAGCGCATAATACCGCAGGCATAGGTTATTTAATGATTACATTGTAATAAATCTACTAACTACTACGTACATTTATTTTAGTTGCCTTTAACATTGGTTCTCCATATAATAACAGAAGGTGATTTTCAGATAAAAAGTCGGAATGAACGCAGGAATCCAGATAAGATGGCGTCGTGCCAGCGCGTCACCTGCCCGCTGGTCCTAGTATACGTTGTTGAGGTTTGAGACACTGTCTTCTATATATAGTGCGGCTAACAATTTCAATGCAGTGGTCAACTTAGAGATATATTTATTTACTACTAGTCTAGCATCAGCACCTTTTATGCCAAAAATGGTTAAAGAATTTGTTTTATTTTGCATCGTTCTTCTGTGCTTTTGACTTCCATACTGACTTCAATACAATTAGTGAATACATTATCTTCTATATTTGGTCTACTTGTGAAAACATTTATTCTTTAGTTTTCATATTATACAAAGTTTTATTTATACTTAAAATTAACCTTTGAGTTGAAATATTCCAATAAGACCAGACGATGACAATATATATAAAGGAATTGAATATTGAAAAAAAACATATATACAGATTTTTAATGGTTTTGGCGGCATTCGTTCCACGTTAGAACTTGTATTTAAAAATCACTCAAATTTTCAATGTAACTTTTCGTTTAAAGTTAAATGTAAAAATAATTGTAAATCGAACATACGAATGTCGTATTTTTTTTAAATTAAGAATGTTGTCTTAACGGTTGAAAAAAGTAAGTGAAACGTAACTGAACATCTTATTTAGCAATTACTTAATGATTATTTGTAAGAATTAAATTATAATTGTTATGATTCAGCAAATATCACTAGCATTTAAATAATTAAGTAATAATTATAATATTTTATCAATTACATAGTGTATATTAAAGGACTCAGTTTATCATTTAAAAAACATTCTTAGCAAGCATTTTCCGCGCTACATAGCACAGTATTATTTTTAAATATCACACCACGCAGATTTGATTTTAATTCAAAGAGGCCAGTACGTTAAAAAAACAATTACTCCTTTTATTACATTACTTATACCTATTTTATCTAGCACAGAGTAATAATTATTAAGAACTTATGTTATACGACATTACGAAATTGAAATATATTAACCAATAGCAAATGAACGTGCTTACTTATTAATAATTAGGGAGGACCAATATGTAGTCGTAATACTATCAAATATATGTGAAATGCTGGAGGTAGGCAGTTTATCACACAAAAATTGGCACTCGAACCCGGGACCCTCCCCTAGTAGCTTGTAGATCGGTAAAATTACCAATCGGCCAACCGGTCGTTAATAAAACAATTGAGGATTGAGTGAAACAACAGGTTACTTCGATCGTGTCACCTTAAAGACATAATATTTCCCTTTCTTACACTAATACTCAAATTCCTATTTTTGTGCTGTTTTAAATTAATATTAATTGCAAACGTAGAAACCATTTTAAAAAATATCCTCTAATACACTCATAAAAATATATAGCAAACATACAAATCTGTACAAAGGTGAGCTTATCTCCAAAAGAAATCTCTTCCAGTCGACCCTAGCTTTGCTTTAATATTACAATAGATTACGAAAGTAAGAATTAGGACTACTTTAGTTAATATGTAATTATTAACTTTAACCTAAAAACATTAAATATAACATATATGATTAAAAAATACACTTTGTACACATTTACTATTACCAAATGTTTATTAATTTTTCACTATAATTACCGGTTTTTTGTTGTCCAAAGCAGAAGTGTACAACTTAATTATATATTTACTTTTTTACTTAAAATTATTCATTAAAATCATTAATTTATCTTACTACATTCACAAGTAGATACACATATATATTTATACTTTATAATCAAACATAATAACGATAAATTACATTTTGATCAAAAGCTATACCAGAAATCAATTATACAAAAGGAAATTTTAATAAACTTTTTTGCAGTACAACTTTAACAAACTAATTAAGAACATTTGAAATTTTATTTATTTATCGAGCGCCGACGGCTCGGGGCACTTTGTGAATTGTGATCGCTAATTGTTCGTGTTTGACAGGACAGATTTGTTTTTAATAAAGGAAAATAATTAACGATTCAGTTGATTTAATTATCACGTTTGTTTGCGTTCCATCTCTATGTCAAAGTCATCACTGCAAGATCACATTTAGTTACTGGTAAAGACAAAACCATGTCGCGGTAGAATGCCACATTTACAAAGCCATTTAAACCGTAAATTCCCTTTATCTGAATTTCGTATCTCGTTAAGCTTTATTTTCTGATCGTTAAACTAAAATATTCTGTCAAAATATTAGCAAGAATCGTAAAAAATGAGTAAAAGTTAACCCAAAGTGCGGTGAAATGTTGAACAGTTCACGTTTCATTAAGCGATACCCGCCATCCCACATAGCTTATTATTTTATTGCCTTCTCCAGTTATTAACTAAACTGTTTTAATAAAGAAGTTTAAATGCTATAAAATTTACAAAAAACTAAATTTTGCCTTCGTTCATATATAATACAAACAGATATTCTTTATAACACAAATCATTACAATATAACAACACTAGACAAAATACAGAATGACTCATTGCTAATATGCTTCTTACTCTAACGTAAGAATGCTTTGAAGAGACATACATCCCGTCGGGAGACCGCCGTGGTGTCATCACTGCGACCCTCCGACGACACGGTCTTATGGAATGCCCGCCCTAGCGACAGTGGACTAGTCCCACAGTAATCACTCAGTGTCGATGTCGAGTCATTGGCTCTGCAGTTTATAAATAAATAAAACTTCTGTACCCAACAGACAAACGTTGCTGGTATAGTGTCCAGTAAAGCCCTCAACCCCAATTTTAATTACAAGTTCACTGCAAGAATGGCCAGCAGCAACGAATCACCTGATGATAAACATTAATAGCTTGTAACAACACGCCTGACGCTTTGTCCAACAAATAAAATCAAAAATGTTGTTAACATCAAAAGATCAAAGTAGTATGATATTAGGAACATTTTAATTTTTAATAATTTATTTAATCAAAAGTAAAAGGAAAATGAAATTATTATATTTCAGTAATATTAATTACGATTTAGTTAAATAGGCGCTTTACGCCCGTGCTATTAAATTATATTATATTCTTTTTAATATTTATAAATAATTTAATCAACGACAAAATTTCGAGTAATTGCTATATGAAATGAAAACGAAATAATTTAGCTTTATATAAATTAAGTAAATTTATAAAATTCAGGATATGATATATCTACTTCCAATTGCCTTCTCGTATTATTTTTCGGGGAGCTCTTTGGTATAATGGTTGTAGAGCTCTGGTTTCGATAACGCAAAAAAATGTTGCTACCACAAAGTCAATATGCTACCACAGAGTTTTATTGACTTGCCTCTGCATAAATTTAAGTCAACTATTAAAGTTGTTTGATGAAAAAGGGGTATTACAAGGTGGAAGTTTATTTTAAAGATAAAGATTCGTAGCCACTATAATTGCCTTCTTGCTTATTATATCATTATATTTTGCAATGTTTAAAAATAGTGTAAATACTTGTATGTTATAATGGCTGTTTAAAAAAAATGCTTACTATTGAGTTTCTTGCGGCACTTCTTCTCAACAGGCCAGTCATGTTGAAGTGCTAGTAGGAAAAAATATTGACGTGCAAAAGTATTTCTTATAAATGTACTTGCAAAAATAAATGATTTTGATTTTGGTCTCACAATGAATTGATCAACAATTAGTTCCGCTGCTCCGAGCGCCATGGTTGGTACCATTTGTTACAGCAATAATTTTCATGTGTGAGAGCGTGTTATGCTCGAGTTTTTCGCGATCGGACTAGCTGACATTTTTGGCGTTGTATGTTCTCTCGTAGACCGTGGGCTTAGCCACTTAGCTGCTGCTAAATGCTAATGAGATCTAATAATATCATATGGACCATGGAAGTAATTTGTTACATGCTATTACAACTAGACGAGTCTGAACTCTGGACACGGGTTCCCATTTATAAGAAAGATAGGCTAGGCAAATTTACCGGTGATTTGAGCTGCCTGGTTTATGAAATTGACTAAGATGAGTACGATATGCAAAGACAGTGTACTCAGTACAAGCCAGTTTCCAAGATCATGATTGTTATTAACACTAGATATACCAGCGATTTGAATATATGTCAACAACAAAAATTTAATTTTGTTACTAATGTATATAAAATAACATTAAGTTTATAAAAAGTACTCTTTTCTGAAAAAAAAAATGTGTAATATAGTAGGAATTTTGAATTGAAATTGCACGACCAGTCTAAATGACTGGTCTGGTAAATCTAGTGTTAAACTTCTAGTGCACCACTCACCGCTTCCTGAACCCTCCCCGTACCATCTTACAGGAAGCGTTCCGGTAGCGGAAGTTCTGTAATATTGTAACTATGTCCCTTGCCACATAGAATCCTGTTGCAGTAAAGCCACCGCCCGCCGGTTTTTATATGACATGATGCTTAGCAGCAAGAACATTACGAAAATTCAGGACATTATCAAATAAAAGTAAAAAGTCCTTTTCCAATGGCTAAATCAAAACGTCTAAAAACCATCTGTGATCAACTGTAAACATCAATGTCTAAAAATCTAAACATCAAAATGTTTAGTTCCTCTTCTTCAGCTACATCAAAAAAGTTCCTAAGTTAACACTAATGATTATGCCTGCCCGCGCGGGTAGGGCGTGTTTATTGAGAGTCTTAAAAGAAAATTCAATTTGTTTTTACGGCCTACATGTGTTGAATCTCTCGGGCAGTTAAATAGTGTAAGTTTTTTTACAGAAAGATTGATCAAATGATTCCATTCCACCTGATGGTAATCAGAAGTGGAGTCCAAATAAAAGTATCGATGGAGCTTAAAGTTAATTTATTTAAATAAATCTGTTGATTATTTTGTAAATAGAATAAAGTTCTCGCAGTGGTTCCGACGCACTGATTTCTATAACGAAAACAAAACAACTTTAGCCATTGTTTGATGGCGGAGTTTCATCTAAGTCATCACCCAGCCAGCTACCACCACCGTACCTAAGTCTACCACAGTAAAAATAATGTTAACAGCATTTGTCGGTTCCAGCAGTAGGAGCTATGATAGCCAGTTCCTCTATGGTTGAGAAATCTGGGTGTAGTTCACTTATATCTTAGGCCTTATCTTCACTTCCATTAGATGAAATGAAGAACTACTCCACTAAGGATAAAAAAATATTTATCATTACTTGATCAGTTCCGCTGCTTAATTCTAATAAAAAAACAATAAAAAGATATTAAAAACAAAACATAATAATCTTGATAGCATTAAAAGACAAGAGACGAACTTAATTCCATGCATGAAGATTCGGTCTCTTTGGAAGTTCAATCACTATACATTGCTGGATTACAAAACAAGTTGTGACAATCTAACAGTTTTCGCAATAACCTTCATACGAAAATCATAGAGGTGACTACTAAATATGATCCAGCTGTCTAACGTCAGCGTCAGCTCTAGCATTTTTAAAGTAACTATAACTCCGGCTATCTACAAAAATATCGTGCGAATTATATCATAACAAGATTCAATGTCGCGCACCCCGTTCCAATACAATATAGATAGCACAGATATCATTTATATAAATGAAGTCAGTCAGAAAAAATAAATATCTTGTTAATAAATATAGTAATATAATGTTGTTTAGCTAGATACTAATTAATTATGGCAATAATCTATAATAAGTATTTTTATGCATATAGCACGATAAATATAATACACGATATACAAAGAAACGTATATTTCAATTTTACTTGTGTGAGAATACTTCTTTTAAACTAACTCGTCTTTAAGAAGCCTCCTCTTAAGGGGCCTGACAACCCTTGGCCCACCTCTGATCCGTCCCGGATTAATGGGCAAACTCGCAATCTATCAGCAGACCTGATCCTCCGCTGAGCATTCATTTGCAGACAAAGAATTATTGTTCCTTAGCAAAAATAGACCCACTTGATAGATTTTTCCATTTATTCTGGGGTCTGTCATTTATCAAGTGTATTATTGTTATGTTAAATCGGTTCATTGAATTGGGAGAGCTTTTTATGTTAAAGGAATTTTTAATGGGAAATTGAATCAATATGGTCTGCTAAGTATCTTTGATTGATCACGTGATCATAAAATAAATAATAAATAGGTTATTCATTGTCAAATTCAGAAGATCTGAGGACTGTTTAGAGCACTTTTTTTCAAGAACCGAAATTCGTAGACATCATTAACGTTCATATACAGCCTATATCTTCAATACCTTATGGAGAATGCTCCAAAGACCTTTTTAGTATAATCCCATCTTCCTTCTTCCTACACAGAAACACATTTGCGGTCTTCGGAGACATAAATTAACTGTATGTGCCTCGCATCACGCACAAAGACATTTGCCAAGTGTCGCAAATGGGGCATCTAGGATTTGCGAATTAAAGATTGCTGGGTTTAATAGTCTGCTTCGCTTTTGTTAATTTATACAATTATATGATGATGATGAAAAAAAAAGGAATTGATAAAAAAGTCTTAACACTGATAAGTGAATACGCCAATTTACGTTCATTCTACTTAATACACAATACATGTTATTATTTCATACATCTCTCAAAGGGATGAAAATTATGAAGGGCGGTATCAGCTGGTCCCTGATGGCCACCAAACCTTCTCTATAGTCATTCTAAAGTCGTTTAATCACTCACCAAATCTGTGTTGTAAGCACAGTAAAAGCTTAAATTGCAAATTTACTCACAATTCGTAGTTTCTCCTTCTTAGAACTCCATAGACTAATATTAATCTCTTTTTACCATTTGCCAAATAACAGGCCACTGTGATGTCACTTTCTTTTTAATGTTCCTTGTTCCGAATCGCTTTCGCGACACCTAGTCACCCGTTTAAAGCTTAGAATTAATAATAATAAAAGTTTATCTCAAACACACCTTATGTCTAGTTAAAAGCATCATTAATAGTCTATGTTATGGAAACTTGTTATTGGAGTAATATAGTTATGTAGTAACATTAATGTAATCATGTATAAATTAGTGTATACGTGTAATCAATAACGTAATTAATAAAACATTAATTTCATAAAAATATATTTAAGATGTTCGTATTACTATTGATGACTGAATTCACTAGAGTGATTAAATCAATGATAATACAATAGTACCAAACGAGGTCAAGACGAAAATAATGAGGAAAATGTACGTTACATGCTCGTACTGATATTGGAACTCTGAAAGTAGATACTGACCGCATACATTATTATTAGAATTATTTTAAAAAATGGGAAATGTATTTTTCGCCAAACTTCTTCTTGTAATCCTCTGAATATACTGAAAAACGGAAAAAATAATCAATTTAATAAGTTATCCGATTTGGTGTGTTTACTTTTTATTGATTCTGAATAAACTAGGCACCAACTCTGAAAAATAATATTAATGTATGTAACTTCCTGAGTCAAAATAATTCTGATTTTGCCTTTATTGTGTTTTGATGTAGATTTTTAGTTTTGTTTAAATATTTTTTTACAATTTTGAGTGGTCTTAAAGGTGTTTGTCGTTGGTTAAAAATACTTGAATGGCTTTTAAACACGTAACGCGCGCCATTAACATTTGAAGGTTGCCCTTAGGTCCCATCATCACATCCTGACTTGGTGACTATTGAACCACTTCAGGAAAATACTTTATCGAATAAGAACAGAACTTCGATTCAGGATGAACAGCAATATAGGTGAACAGAAATTAAGAAGAAATACAAACACAGAACCTCCTTCTTAATTGAAGTCGGTTAAAACAGCTCAGAGTTACTATAAGCGTCTCTTTTAATTACTTCCACTACAAACAGGTTTCTTAATGCTAAACTTATACGAAACCTATTATTTATCTAGACGCACCATCGAGTAATTGCGTGTGTACAAGCTCTGGAGCCTGGAGTAAATTCGATGGATCTGCTGGGGGCGCTGGTCACTACCGGCGGCCGGCGCTGCTCCCGGGAGCTGTTCAACTGCCATTGATTTACGATTTACTATTACGACAGAGATGGATTTGAAAACTCAGAAAATTTAATCTAATTTTTCTTATGAATTTATACTTTTTTTGCAATAGAAGAACGTCTTTCATTACTATAATGCTCGACCACATACATCTTTGGCCACTCAGTAAAAATTAAGAGAGTTTGACTGGGAGGTGTTAATGCATCCGTCATATAGTCCTGACCTTGCACCTTCAGATTTCTACCTGTTTAGGTCTCTTCAGAATTCTTTAGGCGGTGTCAGGTTAACATCAAAAGAGGACTGCCCAAACTACTTGTTGCGTTTTTTGATCCGAAGTCCCAAAATTTCTACAGCAACGAGATTACAATATGGCAGAAAGTCTACGAACAGAATGGCACATATATACTGTAATTAAATGTAAATTAACTATGCCAAAAATTCTTAAGTTTTCATGTAAAATGCGAAGAAACTTTTTCCCCAAACTATTAACAATAACATAAACAACAATAATACATACAACAATAGTTTATATAACTTGTGGTATCGTTGTTGAATGTATCAATTTATGTACTGTTGGTGTATATTAATAAATAAATATAAAATTATGTTGATGACCAAACTAGTGCCAAAATAAAATTTTCTTTTAAAAATTAACTAAACCTTTGCTTTAAAAAGTTGAGAGCCATGTCCCCACTGCGACAAGATAACAATATGTTTGACACACGTGGACATTGAGTTAATAATGCATATTTTCTGCTAGATAATTATAATAAGTGCAATTATATTCATTACGCCCACGGCGTGTAGTTAGATCTCTACTATACAAATGTTATATAGCCTGTAACCATCCCCGATGAATAGATTATTAAACACAAAAATATTTTTTAATTCCAACCAGGAGTTCCAGAGATTATCCTCTAAAACCTCACAAACTTAACATATTTTTAATATTAATTATCTAAAAAAGAAGTCTAGGTAGGTACCGAGTACGGCCCTGTGTGTTTCCGAGCGGTATCGAGAGCTCTTTGTGTGAGAGATGGCTCACTAATCACTGCAGTACACTCCGTGCTGCAGCCGGAGACGGCCACGGCAAGGCCCGGAGAACTGCGATTATAATGGTTATCATTACTAGAATGCAATACTGTATACAGGTTGCCGGCCATCTGATCGATTTATCAGCACCTCTGTCTACTTAGCTGAAGGTCCCGGGTTCGATCCCGATAGAGGCATATATTTGTATGATGGATACGAATGTTTTTCCCTCTCGCAGGAGGCGACAGCGTCCCATAGCTTTTCATTTAAGTGTCTTACAAAATATATCCTCTTTAAATAAGATTTGCATTATTATAAGTATATGAAAATTATAAATAGCTACACACTATATTAATGGATATATCTAAAACTTGACAATCGTGAGACAAGTGCCTTTTGATTTTTACAAATATTAAATATAAAAATAGAGTGGTATATTTATAAATAAAATAGTATTATATCTTTGATTGTCAGCGAATAAAAAAAAGTTGGATTGTTATTATACCTTATAGAATAATGACACTCCGAGAAATTATTCGAAACTAATAACAACTCAGAATTCAAAATCGACCAAGCTGCTTCAGCTGCAGCAGGTCACAATTAAATACCTAAACACCCACATACGCTCGGAAACTTACCCTAGTTTTTGGTCAGTCGGGTTAAATGGTCGGTTCAACAGTAATACAATAATATTAAAACATTCTAAAAGCGAATCGTATAAATGTTCATCACTTTACAACTTTAAATATAAAGTTATTTGGAAAACGATCTAATCTCGCCGTCGGTACAAAGAATAATTTGTACATTTAAATATAATCTCTAGATTGGAGAAAAGGCATATTCCTAAGTACCCTTCAAATATTGATTTATTAAAATTAAAGAACTTTGTCGGCAAAATTCATGGAAACATTCGTTTGAGTTTTGTATTTTTCGACGTCTTTGACGGTAGACGCTAGCTAAGAAGACAAAAAGAAATGGATACAATCTTCCAAGAGATCCTTATCTAAGAGGTCAGAACGTCACTCAGAACCTAAGATGTTCGAGTTCGCATCCCAGTCTAGCACTTATGGAGCCGTTTGTTAACATCTGACAAACATTTATTTTAAATTACATATGGAATAACAATATGCTTTCCAGGCAACCTCCACTATGTTAACTTAAAACCGTAGACCAGGACGTATGATCCGGATTAGAAAGAAAAGTATGGGTACAGTCAAAAAGACTTCAGATATCTTCCCTGTGGTTTAAATCATAAAAAGAGGCGCTTAACAACGAGACTTTTGATTCAACTGTATACGCTCAAGACTGTTCGTGACCCTGCATTACCAGTTAAATGCAAAACGCGATGCTACAACCTGTCCATCGTATCAGGGACAGCAGATAGCCTTGTTATTTATGACATCCCATGACGTGTGAGCACTGTTGACAGGATAAACTATGAAAGACAGGTATAGCTGGATCAAGTTATGTCAATATCAAAATTAGTTTGATAAATGAAAGTCGTGTCTTTAGCATTCATTGCAGTACTCTCTCATATAATTTCTAGAAAGTTTTAGTTCAGAGAATAACAGAATTGACTCCATATTTCTTTATATTCCGCGTATCACCATAACATACTGTTACACAAACTCATAGCTACAACGTAGTGTTATAACGGCGATTACTTGTGACAGTAGGCCAGAACTTATTGTGGAGGCTTTCTCCAGACAAACTTCTGTGAGTTGTTATCGTTATATGAAACACTGAGTTTGTAGAGATTTGTTTCGAAGATCCAAAATCCAAAATCAAAGTAAGGTATTAAGTTCTAATTAAACATCTTTTTCGTAACAAGCTATTAGGCATATAACACTGGTGGTACTACTCAAACTATGCCTGCTTGATTATCAAAAGACAGTAACATATTGACAACTAGGAGACAAGCCCCCTTTCTACTAGCCACGGCATATAAACATAGTCAAAGTACAAAAGATGTAAAAAAATATTGCAAGTAAGTTGATGCCCCGCGTGTGACCTAAACTATATATTATGATCTTTCTCGTGGATACAAGGAAAAGTGCGGTGTTATTTATGGTTGAGTTTGTAACAATACAATACCTGGTGGTGATGTCAATGCCTTCATGACTTGTTAAAAGAACTGAATTGACTTTTCAAATTGCGATATTTTTAGTGTTTTTTTATAATTTCAAAATCTTTCTTCACTAAGATTTGCTTCGACGAATTGTTTTAGCAATAAATGGAAATTTTGTTGGCATATTGTAAAGTATTTATGTGTTAATGTATTGGCTAACATAAATAAATAAGACTTTTTCCTTCACATCAACACCCAGCCAAGAGCAAAAAAATCTAAGTCATATGTATTACATAGCGTGATTAAGCGTTAAGTGACTCTTAGGTTCTGCTAAAACCTCTTATTATCTCGGTTATTCTTTGGTTATTCTTACGTTCGGTTCTGGTGCAAATATTTAATTTATAAAATTCTCATTAATTTATCGAGGGTAGTTTCAGTTTTTAGAGTTTTGATACAGAGTCTAATCTTTCGGTTCGATTCAGTGCCTGGTATAAACGGGGATGATTCGTATACGCCATGTTATTATTTTACGTCTATCAACGGGACATTCTGTATAGTGGGTATCCTATATGTCTTTGTTAATCTTGACATAAACTGTTACTCTGTTTGTTATCTACCGACTATTGCACAAAATATTATACAATGGACGGTAGATTGTGATTACACCATCAGTGCCGCATGCGTGCGCAGCCTAGTATATTTCATTGGCTCGCTCCGTACTCCGTGTTATCACAGCCATGTGCATCTACGTGTAAAGCCGCGCTTAAAAAAAAACCGAAAACCATGGCTCTTACATTCAAATGGGCTTGAAACTAATCCGTTGCAAGCAGATTTTGCTGGAATTTTATTCCCTTTTAAACTGTTCAGATTACACGTAGACAAATCTCTTAATTGGTCTCTACAGACCAATTGCAATTCTATTACTAAGGCACGAAGATACAGAGTCGTTTCTTCATCATCATCAAAGATAAACGATATTAATGTTAGTTGGGAGAAAGACACCGCTGTCGGGTCGATATTTACACGGGAGTACTACAATCTTTTTTCAAATAGAACCAGTTCTCAGAAACAAATGTCGGGATAGTAATTTTAATTCTAACGCCGTAATAATTGTAATTATACAATGTATTTCAAATTAATTTAGTAGATTATTAGAGTATGTAAGCGTTAATACTAAACTTGGAACGACGAAGAAGTTTAACAAGTCGGCTTTCCGTGATCCCAGGTAAATCGTCTGTTTATCTTATGGGATAGACTACTTTCGACCCAAAATACAGGTTTATCGTCGCCATGATAGGACTTTAAGTCCTACTACAACTACGAAATGTTTAGAAAATTCTTAATGACCGACCACAAATCACAGTGGTTTTTCGTCAATGGCAACACAGACTAGACGAAAAGCTTGAGTCACTACGGAATGTTGAACAAGAAAATTTTACGAAATTTCCCAAATGTTGCCCATTCAAAAGAGATGCGTTCTCTTTTACACTTATAAAAGTATTTTTCATTCGAGATCCATCACTGGTCTACCAAATTCTAATGTTACAACTCAGGAAGCTACCTTGTGACATCTTCTTATTCATTCCACTATAATTTGTATATTGTAGAACGTAAGATAATTTTATATAAAGGGAGGATGGGCCCCTTGCAGAGTTTCTTGCCTGTATCTTCTCTTGACAAGGCCTCCCGGCAGTGAACAAGCAGAAAAAAAGTAGAGATAAACAAGTAGAAGTATACAATTTGTTTGTCAAGTTTTATTGTTTTTGACGCGTCATAAGTGTAACTACTTGTTACCTAAATGATTAAATAAAGAATTTCATTTCATTTCATTTACACTGGATGAAATCGCATTTTAGCTTGCTTACTTTTTTTGGAATTCCAAAATTTTCATTCAATAAATCCACTTAACGGCATAATATCATGTACCTCTTGTGTAGAACAAAAGCCAATTCAACTAGATGAACTCCCATAATTTATGAATCTAACTTAAACTAAATTTTTTTAAATTTTTTACGGTAGTCGAGATCACGAAATTGTGCGCTGGTGTTAAACCATTGTGTGTCTTCAGGCAAATTTTCACAATGATAGTTCTGTTTCGCGTGTTACAATGACAACTTGAACTCAAACAAGGTCCCGGCACTGATAGCGGATGTTAAATTATTCATGAACAAAGCTCTCTGGTAAATAATGGAGGTAGGCGACTGCACTTTAGCTTTCCAGCTTGTTGTCCAGCTGTTGCCTTCATTACTCTGTTTACTAGCAGTACAAGTTTAAACTAATAACAATACCCAATACACCCAGGTTTATTGGGGGAAAAATTGCTAATCTTGAAAATCTTTAATTATGTAAATAATCTATATGTTCTTCTCATGATTTATCTTGTGTGGAATATTACTCGCACCTTTGATATGACTCTGCTTTGTTCGATATTTTGGACAGCATTAGACGCAAGCAATATTTTCAGTTATATATTGCGCGAAATACTAATAATAAAATTTAGAAGTCTTTTCCAGGCCGTTCTGATCCCGTTCCGTTATTAGCAATATGGAGGCAAGATGCACCGCTAAGAATCTACAATTACAATGTGCCATTGGTTCTCTGAATTCCTTCTATCAGTTAGTTAGTTAGTTGTTCCATGGAGAGTAGTTTGAAGAGCTTTACTACCTCATTTACCTTCCCTTCTCTTTTCTTTACATGACCAAGTTTGGTATTGGTTTTCGGAGTCATCTAAGTGAAGACACTTCCACACGATTTCATAAACAATCCTCGTATATGGATGATAATAAGATCCATTTTAAGAATTTTGGAAGGAAAGTTTAATTTAGAGGGATATTAGATAATACGAATAAACAGAATGTATCCAATGCAGATTTTTCTTCTCTCTTTTCTCCTTCTTAATATCAGGTATCACCATAAAATATTAAATAGCTCTGTACAGGCTACCGTACAATAATTTTAAAGGTGTCAATGACTTGCCTTATTATTTAGGTCACTTAAACAATATTATTAATTATAATTGCACCTACGATTATTACCACGCAGCACTTTTAATTGCCGTTCATTTATATATATTATACTTAATTATGTATTAAATAAATCAGTGTTGAGAAAACTATCATTGGGTTTGCTTCGTACATTAACATCTCGCACTCGTCTGTAGACTGTAAATCACCTTACAAGCTCTATGAATTTTCAATTCCATTTTAAACTCCATAGAGCTGTATACAGTTGTTGCTACTTATTTTTAGGCATGCATACACACAAAATAATACACTAGATATGTAATATTACCATTCCAGTGCATTTAGAAAGTCTTTCACTGCCGAGGGACATTAGATGATATAATTACTCTAATGTGCATCATCGTCGAAGTTGAATCACAAAACTTATTCTTTATTTTAATTAATTGGATCGTATTCTTTTCCCACCGCTAATTAAAAAAACCTCGTGTAGAACCACTAGATCCATCTTGAATTACTGAATCTTCATCCTCGATTAGTGCCGAGGGTCCAAATCCCCTGAGGTTGGTCCAGGTCGGCTGAATCTGCAAGATATATCGTCGCGAAGATTGATTGCGACGGAATTCATGCCTTGACCATAGTATAAGAAATAATATTAACTGTATTATAAATAATAGGTTGGAGAAAAAGTTTCTTCGCATTTTAAATGAAAATTTAAGATTTTTTTTCAAAGTTAATGTACATTTAATTATAGTATACATATATACAGTGTATATATATATACACAAGTCCCAAAATTCATTCAATCCAAGGTCAGAGTTATATGGGGGATGCATTAACACCTCCCAGCCAAACTCTCTTAATTTTTGCTGAGATTATGTACGTGGTCTAGCGTTATCGTGATGATAAATCACACAATTTCTTTTAATTTGCCAAAGTCTGTGAAGCCTGGCCGATCTTTGACCACGACCTTTTTCGCACGTTCTTGCCATACGTGATCCACTTTTCATCACCAGTTATCAATCTCTTCAGAAACGGTTCGGTTTCATTACGTCTCAATAAAGATTCGCAAATGAGTGTGTACTCATAACCATGTGGTTCATTATGTTGTATTTTTTCCTTTTGTATGTAAACCAGACAGATACAAATAGAACAGCCAAAGATATTTTAATACAAGTATATACATACTATATGCGAAAAGACTTTTTCCCGGCTTAATATATCCCTATTAGCGTAAATAAGTTCAAATCTCGAAAGTGCCCAATAAGTATCCGTAGGGCTGTATGCTATAAGACGTAACTTGTTACTCTCAGTACCTAGAAATGTCATTCATACCGCACTCTGTTGTGAAGCTTCATCATATATCAGTTGTTGTTGTCAAAATGAAAAAAATGTTCAAATGTTTGTGAGTTTTTTCCCTCCATTTTTCTTAGCTAAGGTATTCTACTGCGAAATCATTCATTACACTATGTCTTGACTTAATATTCCCTGAAGGCAGCCATTTCGCGTCGTCTCTTCGCTCAAGTGTAGCCCAATAATTTAACCATTATTGCGAGAAACTATAATATAAAAATATTCACATTCACAGGTGTGTATTCACAAGTCCAAATACTTAATTTAAACTTGTGCATACCAATGCATACGATTTTTTTTTTAAGTTTTGCTCGGTATTTCTGAACCCCCACCGCTTAGATGCCCCAGTAATAAAATCTTTAATATTGTATATTATAATATATTATTTAAATTATAGTAATATTAAATAAAATATTATTTAGAGCTTGAGTTTTCCTATCCCTCTCAACAAAAATAAGTGCTCACATATTTTTTTAAACAACAAATGACTCGAAACCACCTACTGGTAAACAATAACAGTAACCCATATGCGCAAATATATTTTATACTAACATAAACTGACCTAGCTAACTTAAAAAGGAAAACATTGACGTCCTACAACTGACAGTTGGTAAACGACCGGCAATCTATCTACGATTGCCGGCCGTTTAGTTGAGTGGTCGTACCCTATCTTCTTAGCCAAAGGTCCCAAGTGAGGTAGGTAGAGGCAGATATTTGTATGATGAGTACGAATATTTGTTCAAAAGTCATGTTTACTGTAATATTTTTCTGATATTTATTTACATATTTTATGTGTATTTTTTCTATATTCTTACTAAATATATGTGTGTGGGTTCATAATATCCCGGCTTCGCTTTTCTGTAAAACGACCGTCGGATGCGCAGCATAAACGTTTGCGTTCGTCGTTGTGTAACGAATATTTCCGAAAATTAGTACATTTACCACTAAGTTTCTTCAGAATTTATAGCAGTATGTCATATATCTTACTACAACAACAAGAATGGGGTCCCGGTTATCAAAATTTATTAATTTTCATACATTCAAGAGACCATTTTATAGAAATTCTTCAACAGTACTCCTTTCGAGATCATAGACTAAGAACGAAGAAAATGAACTATAACTAACGGGATCAGATTCCAAATATATATAAATTTCAAGCAATTATCAAAGTAACTTCAAAATTAAACGCAATTGAAGCATCTGTTAGTCTAGTTCAAAGTAGTTTCTTGTTGTGACTTGAAGCAGTTCGTGAGCGGAGCATAACCGACACGTAACTAACATTACTCACACATGTTAACGGACGCTTCATAATTAACAAACTCTGTTATAGTATTTCGCAGGAAATTAATTTGCCATTACACGTGTGGTAAATTTAGTTTGAAACCAACTTTTATTTTGAACAATAGATTCATTTTGGTGTTATAATCTGGGTTGTTTAACAGTTTCAAATCATATACGATATCATTATAATGTAGATAATGGTTAAAATACAGTGGAATGGAACGCAGTTTAATCTAATCAGAGAGAGAGAGAGAAAATGTTACTATTGAGCTTTATAGAAAACACAGGTATGCGCATTTACACCATTCCTTCTTCTTCCTTCTCTTGAGGGGAACTAGGGAATCTTTTGTGTTTGTGGGTTGGCTGTGACCTCATAAACAAAAATATACAATCAGACAGTGAGGATGACGCTGTAACGGCTGCGCGCATGACCGCCAGAGTTTTGGACAGCGTCAAAATAATTGAGAAGGTGGCTGCTACATCGTCCCAACTCAAGGGCACGTATGTAAAAGCCTTAAAAGACGCAGCCAGGATCATTGCCAGTAATGCCAAGGACCTGGCCCGTCACAGCGTAGACGAAGAAAATAAGAGGCTGCAGCAGCAGAACGACCGCCTACAATCAGAGGTCAATGAGCTGCGCAATAGGCTATCGGCCTTAGAGAAAAGGTGCTCACTTGATCAGACTAGCACCGCGCCTGGTGGCCCTAAGCCGCCAATGGCATTTGACATGGATGTTCTCTCCAAAAAGCTGGAGGAAATGGAGTTGAGGATAGCGGGTCGCATGTGCGAAAGGCTGAATGCCAGGATTGAGGGTCTGGAGTCACGTCTCAACCCAGCCCCAAAGCTTCGCCCACCATTAGCTCATGAAGCAAAAGAGAAGGTTGTCTCAAATGACACTGATATGGACATCGCCCCTCCAAAAGTACAGGAGGCACCAAAGCACGCGAAGGAAAAGGGGAAAGGAAAGGGAAAGAAAACCCAGTCTGCCTCCACAGCTGAAAAGCCGAAAGGAAAAGGGACTGCCGGTTCATCTGGTTTTATTCTAGTCCCGAGCACCTCTCGGGTAAAAGCTTCCGAGAAGGTCAAGGAAACCAGACGCAACCCCGTCAGAGGCAACCGAGGAGATAAAGAGCCCACATCCAAGGACAGTCGTTCACCGACGCCGGTGGCAGCTCCGGCAGTAACCACGGAGTCGGAGTGGACAACGGTTGTGAAGAAAGGCAAGCGGAGTCAGAAGAAGGCCAGTGATTCAGTGCAGGCGTCCAAACAACCACAGGCGAAACAGCAGGCGAAGGCAAAGCCTAAACCTCGCGCTAGGCCTCCTAAGACTGCTGCAGTGGTTCTGACCATTGCCCAGGGTGCGGAAGATAGGGGGGTAGAGTACGGCTCAGTAATTGAAGTGGCAAGGAGCAAAATAGATCTGGCTCAGCTGGGCATCGAGTCTACTAGATTCCGTAGAGCTATAACGGGTGCTACAATAATAGAGGTTTCGGCGGCAGACCAGGAAAATGGAGCAAATAAACTCGCAGAAGAGCTTAAGCGATTGTTTAAAGAGGAGGAAGTGAGGGTTTCGCGACCAGTAAAGTGCCTGGAGCTTATGGTCTCCAGTCTGGATGACTCGGTTAGGCCCTCCGAAGTGCAGGAGGCTGTTGCAAAAGCGGGTGGCTGTCCGGCTGATCAGGTCAGGGTAGGGACCATACGTCGGACGGCCTATAGTATGGGAGCCGTGTGGGTTAGTTGCCCTGTGGTAGCGGCCAAGAAAGTGGCGGAGGGGAAGTTGTTAGTCGGCTGGTCTTCAGCGCGGGTAAAATTACTGCCACCCCGTGACATGCGCTGCTTCCGTTGTCTGGAGACTGGTCATGTGCAGGTCAGGTGCAAGTCGTGTGTGGAAAGAGGACAGCAATGCTACCGCTGTGGGCAATTAGGTCACCGCGCAGCAGAATGTCATGCGGACTTCTACTGCACTCTATGTTCAGAGGCTGGCAAGCCAGCAAATCATCGCTTGGGAGGTCCTTCCTGTTCGGCGCCCAAGCAGAAGATGACGAGACGAATGAAGCCCACGCCTGGTCCAAAATCCCAGGCTAAAACTTCAGGCCCTCCGAACGGCATCGAGGAGGTAGATATGACGCCAGCAGAATAACATGGCATCTATAAAATTTTTGCAGGCAAATATTAATCACTGTGCCCGGGCTCAAGATCTTTTACTACAGAGCTCGGCACAGCGATCAATACAAGTGATGTTGATCTCCGAACCATACATTATTCCGGCTAGGGATGACTGGATAGGGGATTTAGACGGTTTAGTAGCCATCGTCACGAATGTCAGTGCAGGGGCTCCGTCGGTTCGCAAATTTTTGAGAGGCCACGGTTATGTCGCTGCGCTTTGTGGAGAAGTAGTGGTCATTAGCGTCTATTTCTCGCCAAACCGCTCCTTTGCTGAATTCGAAGGATACCTTAATGAATTAGATGAGGTCCTTAGATGGTCTAGGCCCCACGACGTTATTTTGGCAGGGGATCTTAATGCCAAGTCGACGGCATGGGGTTCTGCTTCGTCTGATGCCAGAGGGATCCTCATGGAGGAGTGGCTCGTGACAAGCAACCTCGCTGTCATGAATCAGGGGACGATTAACACCTGCATCAGAATGCTAGGCGGTTCTATTATAGACGTGACTTTTGCCAGCACCACTTTGTCTAACAGAATTCAAGGATGGAAGGTTCTGGAGGGGGAAGAGACCTTATCAGACCATCGGTACATCCGGTTTGATCTCTCTCCCCGCGTCCAGAGGAGTAATGTAGTTGCCAGACGCTCTGCCTCAAATCTTGGCCCCAGGTGGGCGCTAAAGAAGATGGATCGTGATGCACTGAGGTTGGCTGCGTTGGTAGAAGGTTGGTCGCCAAGACCGGTTAATCTGGTCATCGAACAGGAGGTTGGTTGGTTTGGCGAATCGATGTCGCACATTTGCGATGCTGCAATGCCGCGTGTTAGGTCTTTGCCTCCACGTCGTCAGGTGTACTGGTGGTCAGCCGAACTCGCCCAACTTCGGGAAAGGTGTGTTGAGGCGAGGCGCCAGTACACAAGATGCCGTCGAAGGCGCTTCAGGGGAAGGACATCTGACCAGTCACAAGAGCAGCGTCTCTATACTGTTTATCAAGACGCCAAAAAGGCACTGCGGATGGCAATAGCGGAGGCAAAAGACAGGGCATGGGGGGAGCTTTTAGACACTCTCCAAAGTGACCCCTGGGGACGACCCTACAAACTGGTGATGAATAAGCTCCGCCCATGGACCCCGCCGTTGACGTCAAACTTGGATCCTACGGCTCTGCAAACAGTGATGGATGCCCTGTTCCCGGCGAGGAACAGTGACTTTAGACCGCCTCAGATGTATTTTGGTCCAGCGGAAGGGTTGGAATCTTCGGAGGCCCCGGCAGTGACTGAAGGGGAGCTCGGTGCGACCATTCTTCGTTTACAGTCGAAGAATAAGGCCCCGGGTCCTGACGGTGTGCCGGGGCGGGCGTGGGTTTTGGCGCTTAGAAACGGTCTCGACGAGCGTTTCCGTGACCTTCTAACACTATGCCTAAGGGCAGGACGCTTCCCGGAAGACTGGAAAACCGGGAAGCTGGTACTTCTAAAGAAGGACGGCCGTCCAGCAGATTCACCATCGTCATACCGGCCTATTGTGTTGCTAAATGAGGCGGCCAAACTTTTCGAGCGAATCATTGCGAACCGCCTCATAGACCATATGGAGGAAACAGGACCAAACTTGAGCAAGAATCAGTTCGGATTTCGTCAGGGCAGGTCTACTATTGACGCGATAACGCAGTTAAGGGCTTGTGTCGAAGGAGAAGTGGCGAGGGATGGAGTGGTGTTGGCGGTATCACTTGATATCGCCAATGCCTTCAACTCTCTTCCACACTCGTGCATAGAGGAGGCTATGCGTCACCATCGCTTTCCACCATATTTGCGCAGGATAGTGATGCATTACTTGTCCGGCCGTAAGGTGATCTTTCCCAAAGTTGATGGATGGGGGGAGAAAAGTGTGGCATCTGGTGTTCCGCAGGGGTCGGTGTTAGGCCCGCTCCTGTGGAATATCGGGTACGACTGGGCGATTCGTGGAGCCTTGCTAAGTGGAGTTAATGTGTTCTGCTACGCGGATGACACTCTTGTGACGGCGAGGGGCAAATCGTTTAGGGAGGCCAGAATTTTGGCCACTGCTGGAGTTGCGCAGATCGTGGGACGGATACGGCGCCTTGGTTTGAGGGTCGCCCTAGATAAGTCAGAAGCTTTATGCTTTCACGGGCCTCGTCGAAAGCCACCGGCTGGAGCCGAGCTTATGGTGTGCGGTGTCTCCATCGGTGTCGGGTCGACCATGAAGTATCTGGGATTGGTCCTCGACAGCCGATGGAACTTTAAAAGCCACTTTGAGCAACTTGCTCCGAAGTTGAGGAGGGTGACTTTGGCGTTGTGTCGTTTGATGCCCAATCTAGGGGGCCCAAGTTCGACATGTCGAAGGTTGTTTGCGGGAGCAGTTAGGTCTGCGGCACTGTACGGAGCGCCCATATGGGCAAGTGCATTGAACTCCCAGAACATAGCCCTATTGCGCAGGCCGCAAAGGGTTATGGCGGTGAGAATGGCACGGGCGTACCGTACAGTTTCCCATGAGGCGGCGTGTGTTTTGGTGGGGTCTCTGCCGTGGGACCTAGATGCGCATGTGTTGGCGGAAGTATACCACCGAACAGCGGAAGAGAGAGTGGCCAGAGGATGTATTCCGCCTCCTGAAGAAATAGAGAGCTGGCGATCTGATGCAAGGGATGTCGCATTTGAAAAGTGGCGGGAGAAATTAGAAAATCCAAGCGCTGGACACCGCACTATTGCGGCAATCCACCCAGTGCTAGATGAATGGACAGAGAGAAGGTGGGGTGCGCTCTCCTACAGCGTAACGCAGGTTCTCTCGGGGCACGGTTGCTTCGGGAGATACCTTTGCAACATTGCGAGGAGAGAGCGCAATCCAAACTGCCACCAGTGTGGCGCTGAGGAGGACACGGCCGAGCACACCTTGCTGATATGCCCGAGATGGGATGAAGAGAGGGCGGTGCTATCAGCGGCGACTGGGGATGCACTAACGCATCGGTTGCCAGGAGTGGTGAAGGAGATTCTAAGCAGGGAGGAGGCATGGCAAGCCTTTCACACTTTCTGTGAAAAAGTCATAGGTGCCAAAGAGGAGGAAGAGAGGGCCCGCGAACAAGATCCGGCGGCAGGCCCGGAGAGGAGAAGGAGGATCGGTCGGCGGCGCAGGGCTTTTGCCGGCGCGCTGGCCCCGTGAGGGAGCCCCGGGTAAAATATAGGGAAAGTTTTACCCGGAGTTATGGCTCGTGGAGATGGTAGCGGTGCTGCTGGGTGTTCCGTGCAGCGCCGCGGAGTGTGGACACACGCACACAAAACAGTGTGCCAGTGAGGAGCCCAGACGGGCATATCGCATACAGTAAACGGTACAAGGGAAACTGTAAGCCAACTGTATTGCGACGAGGAAGGAACACCGGGGTTGTTTTAGTGGGTAGTCTCGACCTAGCCCATCTTTGGTCGAGTAGTCCCACATACCCCTGCACCACTCTTTTCCCTGTGGTGCAGGGCATGCGTAAAAGCATTTTTTCCCCGAAAAAAAAAAAAAAAAAAAAGGGCCGAAAAGGGTCTACCGCCGGTTGCAGTTTGCCCTCCAACAAGTTTCCAAAAACGCAGCCAATTATTAAGAGTACTGCCCTTGTTTGTGATGGTAGTGGTGGTGGGTGGTAATAGGGTCTCCGTCGGTACTGGTCGTCTTCCGGCGTCCTGGCTTGAGTCGTCACAATATGCAGTAAAGCCGGAACTAAAAACCCTGGAATTCACGTCCGGAAAATTAGGGCAGAATCCCAGAAATAACTCCTCCGATTGTGATCACCACTTAAGCGTAGGCGGGCGAAGTACTCAAAGGTGATGGTGTGTGATGACACAATCAGAACGGAGTTAACAAAATACAAAGTAAAAGTAAGAAATTGCAAGAAAGCAGTACAATTGGTTACTACAAAGTTTAATACACTATAATATTATAACACTAAATGAAATCAATCCATTATTACTAACTAATATTTTCTACAATTACGTTAATTCAATAATTTAAATGTACGGTAATCTACCTGTAAGTTAAATATTGTTCAAAACTCACCGAAATCGGGTTTCACATTCACAAAATCAAGTTATTTCACTGTGTTGTGTCTACTGACACAGTATTATATTTAAATAATTTTCAATGGTTTAATTAAATTCGGGGTCTGTACAAGAAGCCACGCATGAAGACATCTATCAAAAGATGACGTGCTCCTTGCTTTCAAGTGGTCTCAGCTGTGTGGCGGGGTGTAGCTCAAAGCCGTGGCCGGCGCGAGCGACATGGGTGGGGAGCCCGCGATCACGAGAAGACCGGTTGCACCGCGGTGGCTTAGCGGCCGTAGATGTATTCATTGGCACAGGTCGCTAGTTTGATTCCGGCCGTATCGATTAACAGAATCTTATTATTTATTTTTTTAATACGTAGAAGTAATATGTTTTAATAATAGTTAGTAATAATATCTAATTTTTAAGTTATATATCTTATTATTTATTTTTGTATGTATATATATTTTTATAATTTTAGTATGTGTAACGATTTTACATTACACTGAAACGAATAAAAACAGAACAGGAATTACACCGAGACAGTAATCAAGATCGCCTCGTGGAAACTGAACAAGGTGCGTAAGTATTTCACGCCTAACCAGTTGTGCCTGTTGTACAAAACCTAGGTCCTATCTTGGGTGGAATAGTGCTCGCACCTTCGTCAAGATCTCCTCAATCGTCTGGACAGATTGCAACATCGTCTTATACGTATAATTGGCAATGCAGATGTAACGAACACCCTAGACCCTCTGCAATTGCGTCGCGCCATAGCGTTAGCGCATTATCAGTTGTAACATGAAGAGGGCTTTGAAGCGCTAGTTGACCTTACCCCTCCCTTCACCACTTTACGCACGAAGAGATTTCATGACTCCTTTTTTGATGAACAGTCAGAACTTGGAATTCCTTACCGGCACACGTATTCCCTCCTTTATACAACATAGGTTTTCTCAAAAGAGGCATGAAAAGGCACTTTGCCGGCCAGGTGAAGGTGGCTAGGGCAGTATATCGCACAATTACGAGCATATGAACTCCTCCTACAGCTTACCATCACACTGTGTCCAGTCATTTGCATAGTTTTTTATTTAAAAAAAACATGTTAGTTTTAACATAGATATGTACAAAGGTTGTTTTATAAAATTTAATTTGACACCAAAACCCTTATGGGCCTGACGGCATGATTTGAAAGTACACACTGCAAAACTTAATTTATTTGAATTGCATCTCGATAAGATATCTGATTGATACTGATAAGTAACAATACAAAAAGACAGCTTGAATGTCACATGACATAAAGAAAGGTGCATTCAATTTAAGACCTTAAAACACGTTTTAAAACGTTCGTTTTACTAAGTGCCTATGGTTCCTTAAACTGTCTTAATTAAGGTTAGTTGACAGTAATAATTCTTGCTATCCTTTTCCTATAACATAATGAGAGTGTGGGATATACTGAACTTAAATTTCATTTTAGAGTTGCCGAGAGTGCCGCTAGAATAAGGCCCTATTACTTTTTATCTGTTTTAAAGTATCCACAACTGAACCATGGCTCAATAAATGAAATAAGCATTTTCATACAGAAAAAAACATCAATAACACATATTAAGAAGACGGTATGAAAACATTTACCTTTGTTGTCTTTACCTACTGACGCTGATATCATAAAAATATTTAAGATAATTTTTAGAACGTCAAAATGACGGCGTATACGCGTTCTCAGTGTATTATCTCACATTCCAAAGTTGACCCCGGTTTTTGGATAAATTACTTTACAGAGTATAAAAATATAGTATTTGATATCTTCCATAAGAATTTAGGAAAATCCCACACGTGAACTCTTTCTTGCTATCTAAATAATCCTGAACTTTATTTGATCCTCATAATAGAATTCTTAGTAGAACAAAGTGTAATATTTTTCAAAAATAAAAAAAGCATTTATAAAAATTGTCTAAAACGAATTCTGTCGCCGACACAGTTAAGGTTTTATTTTCAAAAGCATTGATCCAGAACTCAGTAAGCGACAGCAAAGTGTTCAACCCTGTTAATTAAAGGGAACAACCGGCGTCTGACCGCGCGCCCGCTGCGCCACAAACCTGGCGGCGAGCAGGGGTCACTGGGGTGATATTTATGGTTGCTTCATTTATTTACATCAATATAAGGTAACATTGATTAACATTGCACCGGTTTTACTAGTGGACAGTCAAATGGGTGGTGGTGGTGGTGGGTTAATTAAAACTTTGTACTTTTTTACTTAAAAAGATATTTTATATTTAGATATAGGTATCTAACAGGCCTCGGCTCACCATGCTCTGCTTAGCGCAAAGCGCTTGTATTCTATCATAACCGTTTTGAAAAGAGTAACGCAACAGGACAGCAGCGCCTCCTTGCTCTACTACAATATCCACATAAATAAATATATAAATATACTCAATATAGACTATAATAATATTTAATGATACGTAATTATAATCTCAATGAGACGTACATGTGTCAACGCTAGAACATATCCAGCTTTAATATTCAAACAATTTTCAACAACAAAATCCTGAAGTAAGTCCTGAAAGTAAGCTCACTACACCATCAATCTCCTTTTGACTTCTTTAGAAACAAAAGTGGGATCACAAGACAGCCAGAATCGAACAAGTTTCTAACATTATGAGAAAGAATTACTCAAAGGTATCTGGATAATTAGTGGCGTAACTCTTCGCTTTACGCTTCCTTTAGCATTAAAAAATGAATTCAAGTTAGTTTACAAAATAATAATTCAGATAAAACCAACTCAGTGGCCCATATTCTGTAGTGCACAGAAGTAAATAAAAATTCGCTGCCTCCGGCGTAAAAGATTATGATCTTACTCACAACGCCACCGTCATTTCTACCGACTATGGTCTGCTTGTTTGTATAGTGACTGAACACTGATAACTAAAGACGCATGGATTTTGATTGGGTGTTCATTGTAAGGTATGGGATTTCTCCAGAAAAATTTGTGGCTATGTACTTTTACAACATGACCACAGAGGGCACCACAGTTAATGTTAGCATGTGATAATCTGTAAAGTATCTGTATTTAACTACCTCTGTGGTCTAGTGGTTGAGATAACCCATTTAAAAGAACTTAGTAAATGAGTCTATTTAAATAAAAATATTTTGACTTTGACTTTGACTTTACGTCAGATGGAGGTCAGGGGTTTAATTATCGGTGTGGGCAGAAAGTTCTGTTCGATTTTTTAGTGGTAATTCTGTAAGTCTTCCTGGATGGTTACTACCATTTTACCTAAGCTGTCGCCGTAACAATAATATAATATAGATTGAGATAAAATAGCCAATTCCTCTCTTCGGCCTTATCTGCAGGTTAGATGTAGGCCAATAAAATCTTAATCACGATTCTCGCTTTCAGAAACAAAACAAAAACCTGCTGGTGGTGTCAGTAATAATACCAGTACTTGAACAAGAGGGTTATTCACAATGACGGAAACATGCATACGTGAGTTAATAAGTGCCATTATGTGCCATTATGTAGGTGCTTTATAAACATATTATACAATACGGAACCTTTAAGTAGTAAATCCACTCAAACAGCTCTAGCAGTTACAGGGGGCTCCCCTCCTTCCGCATTTTAATTGCTCTCGGCGGTTTCTTTTAACTTTGTAGAAAACCTTTTTCCCTAGCCGGCCTCTTTTCCTTTATTTACTTCATCGAGATGTATTTTATTATTTATTACTTAAATTTTTTATCTTTCAAATTTTCTTGGAGATTGAAATGAATGGATATTAGAAAAACAATCAAATATTAATATTCCTCGCACTCACACCTGTTATCTAGCCCAAATTAAGCACCATTAAGAGCTTATGTGTTGGATACCAGATAAAAGAAGAAATATAGATAGTATGTAAACATCAGAAATATACTAAATTAGCATACAAATATCCATGATTGATGAACAAATATTCGTACTCATCTTACAATTATCTGCCCTAACATGGATTCGAACTGGACCAGATGGTTGTCAATTATCAGATATCACATTAGGTAGACAATGTTTACGATATATCTCATATCATACACACAAAGATGTATGTGACTATAGTTTACTTCGAAGAATATTCCTTTAAGCGCCAGCTAATACAAATGCAACTCCTACGCTATACTTTCACCCTTATTAATGAAAATAGCAAATACAGCACCAAATCCTACTGAACAAAAAATATCTTGTCAACTACAAAGCAACACAACCGGGTCTGAACATCACATCACTGCCGAATACCGCAGCATCATTGAATGGAGCTGAAGAAATTTAATCCTATACGGAGTCATTGTCTAATTGTGTGGGATGTTGTACCCTTCGGGTTGAGCGAAAACAAAGGAAGGTTTCTTGCGAGTCAGGGCTCGGGTCTCTGCGGCGACAGTTGATTTAGGGCACGTTGGGCCCTAATAGGCTCTCATATGTATTCGAACAGTGGTTTTATAATCAAGCTTTGGTAATAACAGTGTTTTCATTAAATACATTATCGGTATTTGCAAATATCTCGTTCCCATGTTGAAATTGAAAATAACGTTTCGCTGCGATACCAACTTTATGGCTCTTACAATAATATTAAATGTCGCACGAGTTTAATTCATAACGCAATAAAATCGTGTTTGTGAACCCAACACATAGATACTACACCAAATCTAAATTGTGGCAAAGCTGCTGATAGTCCAAAATCGGTCAATATAACATTTAACAAACTGTAAGTAATATTAATTAGATTCTAAAGTTCGTATCCAACGAATTATCTTTTATTATTCAGAATAATTACACAGTCTGCTGAACACAAATAACTGATCAAGCGACAAAATTAACTAAAGATAAAATGTTAATTACCACAAGAAAACTTGCTAGCTTATCACGGAGTGCGAGTGCCAGAGACAATACGAATGCTTTGTACTGAAGGACGTGGAACGAACTTGGAAGAATACCAACAACTTTTTATATTGATCATATCATATTGAAATAGAGTTCATTTTAGTTAACGCTTGCTTACATTTGCTCATTTGGTTAGGACAGTGACTTTATTCCCAAAAAATGCAAAGCTAGCTAGATTTAGAATTCGATTTGTTTCATTGTAAATTTTCATGAAAACTAGGTACAAGAAATTTGTAGAAATTATTTTCTATTTAAACAATGTAAAAAAAAATATAATTTCATGCCAATTATTTGAATTAACTTTAATCTTGCAAGTTGTCAAATATAAAACTTTTAAATCGGCATCCAAAAGTTTCTGTCATTAGTGTCTATTTCAAATCTAGGACAAACATCTCCTAGACTCGGCCCATTCATACCAGGAGCATAAGTGACCATGCCGTTAGTTCTGGTGGTGGTGTTACTATAACATTGATAAGTAAATAGGTACCCCAGCTGAGCGATAATATAAATACGCATTACATATATTCAATGCTTTTTAATCGATTTCAAACAAATTGGGAGATTCTCAATTCAGTTCTACGTTTTTTTTATGTCTTTTACATCAGAACTCTTGTTATTAGCAGACCTTTTCTAAAATAGTTTCGGTTAGAATTCTGAAAGAAAATAAAATATGAAATGAAATGAAACATAAGATAAAAAAACTAGAAACCGACTGCAAAACACTAAAAAAGCAATAACCATTCAATTTAAAAAGTTATCCAATTTAATTTTTTTTATATATAAAGCACAGCAAATGACTCGATACCACCTTTTTTTATATACGTTGGAAAAGCTTTTATAGCTACCCATGTGGTGAATGGGGCCACCACTGGGTTATGTGAGACTCTCCGGGGAGTAAGGGCCCCGGCATACTCACTAAAAATCAACGTATTCCGCTTTAATCGAGGCTTCGACGCACGACAGGGTACTTTTCGCAATCACTATCATGCACCGAAGACTGGACGATTCTGGCCGGTACCGAGCCCTCTGCGGACTCGATACCACCTGATGATAAACAGTAGAGGAGTCCACATGTGAAGATAGCTATTGAAGATAGAATAACTTCTAAAATTATATTTTTTTTTATGTTTTGAAGTCTGTTTTTAGATTTTATCTTCTCCTATGATGGCAGTTTGAGTACACTATATAGCTTTTCAGTTAAGCTTTCAAACTCAACCAAATCACCACGAAAAATAAACAATGTACCAAAGTAAAATATTTGTCGTTAATTTTAATACAAAAATCTTGTTACAAGAACTTTAATTCCCTCGGCTCACGTGAAAGTCTCGGTGTTACCAGAGGCTTGTTTAAATTACCTCAGAATATGCGAGTATTTACGCTTTATTTAAAGTCTTTTATACGAGTTACATGTTAAAATATTATGCGTTAAGCGAGCTGATGAAATATTAAGGATATACGAATAGTGGTACGCTAGGCACTTTTCGACTGGTTGGTGATGATATGTGGAGAGGTTGTTAAGAGTGCACTTTTAAACAAGCTCTTCCTTAATTGTGAGTTAATCCTTAATTTTAAAAGAGCTTAATATCTATAGTAATCCTGTTACATTTGTAGTTGACGAAACTGAATTGTAACAATGTTTAAAATTGACTAAGTTAATATAACGAATATTAATGACCCCACAACAAGATATAATAAGATCATCAAGTCCTACTTCTGTGAAAGAAAAAGTATTATGAAGTTTAATCAAAGCGGAACCTTTCCAATTCAGACATTTTATTCTCACTGTGGGGTGACTGATTCGATTGCTAAAGTGACGCCCCGCGTCGCTTCGACGCGCCGCAACAAAGTAGTGAGTCTAAATAGCGCTTGTTCAACTCTTTCCTCAGGAAATATGAGACGATGTTTTTTTCCTAGTTAAGATATTTTGCTCAATGTGTTCCCATTTGTAAAAATACTCGTTTGATTTTTGAAATATAATAATTTCGACATTGCGTCGTAAACATTACCTTTTAACATGTTTAATGTGATCTGAAGACCAGGAAGGCTTATCAGTCAAAGCTAGGTTAAGTACATGGTTTGCTATTAACAGAAATATATTCATTTTTTGTGAAACATCTCTACAAATATAACGTTGTAAATATTTTTGAAACCTACTACCTGAATACTATTTGAAGAGCCTCGTCTCGAAACAACAGAACATCTCGCCGTTGACGCGGCGACTTAGAGCGCACGTCGCGCAACGTTGTCCCAACCGACGAAAGTTGTGAGGTACATTCTTCACAAAACACGAACATTAAACATTTTCTTATTTGAAACTTTTGAATTTGTTTTATGTTGTGAGACACCAAGGGGACCGTAAAGAGTTTTTTGTAGCCCATTTTAAAATAACTTGGAAAATCATGTTTAGAAAGTGATCTAATAAATTTTTCAACTATTAAATCAAAGCAATAAATTTTAAGCTTTTTAATACACGATATATTATGATATTCCTAAGTATTATTTATTTATTTTAAGGGCCGTCAACAAAAATACATACCACCAAAAAAAAATTAACTGTAGCGTAGACATTAAATTAAGTATAGTTTAATTAAGTATAACTGATAATAAGCGACATATCAACCTGTAGCCGTTCGGTGCTGAACGAGACTTATACAACTCACACAGCTTCTTCCTTCATCCAGCGGCCGTCTGCTGCTGTTTTTAGGTCATCGGTTTACCTATTAGGGGAAGGACTTGGTCTCCATTCGAAAACCTTCTTACTCCACAACTCATCAGCTCTGTGATGATAAGACTATGTAACAGAACCAATAAAACATATTTAAAACAATGTTCGTTTTGAATTATATTGCATAGTGAGGACAGGGCCGCGCCCGACGCTGTACATCAAACAACAGAATGTAGGCGTGTTCACGCGTTCTTAATCTAGTAATTAATCTTTTGTTCGCAACATGTTTTGTTTACGTGTACAATGGAGATGTCGTCAGGGACGGGCTGGGGATGGAGAAGTTAAAATTGTTTATTAAAACTATACAATTCAGCCAATCTATTCAGCTAATTCATTAGTTACTGTAAATTGAACGTTGTCAAAATTACACTGCTAGACCGTTCTGTGACGGCAATCAATTAAGGCTGCTATTTCTTTAAAACTTGCGTAATTATCTTAATTGATTTTTGAAGGTTTGAGAAATGAAAGACCTGAATTTCAGGACAGGATTAGATTACAAATTAATAACGTATCCTTTCAAATATATAATAAGAAAAATATAAAAATAATGATTTTTTTTTATAATATTGGAAGAAAACAATGACTTCAATCATTACGTGGCAAACGAATAAAATATCTCTCTTTCTCTAAATTATTGCAATTCCGGTTGTAATTTTGGCAATGAATTATATTAAACGATACACCGCCTGAGGATCCCCGGAGACACCCAATACTTCGTCTATCACAATTAAGAGACACCTACAAATCACTTAGAGGCGTAAGCACCGAGAATCTGGTCGACGGAACCCTCAAATTAGCTTAATTGCAATTGTAATAGGATTCCCAGGACGCCGGCGCCTCAGTAAGAAAATACAACGAAAGTGTGTAGGGTAGCTCTGTAATTTACTAGCAGTGATTAAACGCGGAAACGTTCGTATTGAAGTAAATAATTATTTACATCTGCCGTGGTAGCGGAGCCTATATATTTTACTAGCAATAGGAGAACAGCGGCGGAGCTCGTTGGCGGAGTGTTATAAACGCTTTGATTTCGATAACGAAAACTAAGCAGCTTTCGCTATGGTTAGTTCCTGGATGGGTCAATCAAATTTGTTATCGCGTTTCAGGAATCATGTTAAGCCGTTGATACCGTTTGTTACGGCAACCGCTTTCATATAACCTGGCCCAACGCGACTTGGTGGCCAGGTTTTATGGCCTAAACCCCTCGTGTGTTTATTCCATGTACGAATACCTGTGTCTAATGAGGAGATCAGCGTTATTTCAAGGAATTGGGAAACATCAACATTTAACTATCCCATGACTTTTGACGTTTGTAAAGCATAAAGTTTAGAGGTCTAGTCCATTTACATGTGAAATCATTTGAGAAAAACAGTAATTCCTCTGTTGTGAGTATAAATTTTAACATTACGGCATACACGTTCATTGCGATAGTTACACTAGACGCGTACCTCTATAGATTAAACTGGCAGTTATTATAATTTATAGAAGAGTGCTAACAATGCAACAAAAGGCGACTGATACAGGTGTTAATTATGCAGGAACAATGCTGAACTCGCTAATAGTAATCAGATTGCTGAGGAGGAGGTGGGACAACTTTATTGCGGTTAATCGCGCGCCCAGATCTGACGCGCTTTTGTTTCGTCGTCACTCTGAAATATTACTATAATAATGAACACAATAGGCTTAATACGATATAAACTACAATAGACCACTATAAAATGCCTTTTCTACGCAGATTTATGTACGTAATCGCCATACTTATCCATTTTAAAGTATTAATAACTCGTTAGTAACGGTATATGAAAACTACACAATGTAGGGCAAATAGTAGGACCACAGCTCCCGAGCGAATACTTTCTTTTAATACTTTGTTGGTATTTGGTGCTGGAATATAACTAATTAACATATAATTACAAGTAATTTCTAAAAAATATTACACCCTGAATCTGTCCCTCGTGTGCGTATAAAATAGCTTGCAACGCAAACACCTCGCTCACGACACGTTGGATACTCTGAGTACGTCCCACCGCACTTAATTACCTTCACAGAGCGCTGTATTGTGATATACGTGATACTAGAATTGTAAACTGCATAAAAAATCTTTTGAAGATGTTTATATTGAAACAGCATACCGAAGAATGTTTATTTGTTAAAAGACAAAATAGTCTCTTCCGCTCACACCGCTCACTGTCTCTCTCTGCGTGTAGCTTTGCTAACCTGTCAAACCGTAGAATCCAAACACAAATAAAGTGTATTCTTCACAATTAAATTTCCATTTAGCTTCACTCCAGTGACATTGAGTATAGATTTTGGAAAACGTCGCAAGTAAATGAAATTTAGTTTCAAAATAATCTATTTCATCATTGAAATATTGAAACATATATTGTTTTATTACAAATACGGTAAGTATGAATTGCATATGCCTTCTTTTTTTATTTCTTTAAGGAAACAAATATTCGATACAAAATCACTTATAATATAAATATAATAATAATATTAATAAATAGTATATACAGTATACCAGTAAAGTTTTCTCTTATAATTAAATAATATTTAAACATGTAAATAACCTAATATTAATAAATTCATATTAATTATCTAAATTGTATTATTTAAAAGTATACCTAATTGCCTATATATTTTGGTATATCGTCAAATTGTCAACTTCTGAGAATTGTTTATTATAATTTCGACAGGAACGTAATAAAAAGGTATAACAAGCATAATTAGTAGAAGCAAGAGGTATACTTAATGAGACATGGTGGCGAGAACCGAATTGAAAGTATTTGAGAAAAATATTTCTTAAATCTTACCTTTACCTTTTGAGAGACGGAACCCTAAAAATGACTTTATTCGTTCAACAAATTGATCTGTCAGCATTTGTATTGCATTTAATCCGTTAAAAAAGTTAATTTCTTAAAAATATTACCATGAACTTTATTTATCTCTAAAAAGTGTAATTTCTTAATCAGGAAGGCGAAATATAGTAAATAATTTGTTAAGTGCTTTACACAAAAATATATGCCACCTCCACTGCACCATACCCCCGGGAGCCCCCGGGCGCCTCCGGGAGAGTGTATCCGCCGCGCGAGTGTGTTGTGCTCGCTCCCCATACAGATCTTAACTATTACTCACGACGCCATTCCACCACATTTACCAGAATTACTTCTTATACACACTATTTCGAAAGTTTATCGTATTGGACCAGTGTTGTACAGTTTGCTTGTTCCTACATTTTACCGTTCAGTCATTCTAAAGTTAGTTTATTAAAAAGCTCTTAACGCATATATTCAAAAGTTAATTAGACACTACTAGATACGTTTATTTTATCATTTTACATCATAAAGTTACTGAAAAGAAATTAACTAACCAACTTGGAAATCACAAAGTTGTGTGAAGTGGTTGTGAAATATTTCACAACCACTTCATGCATGCAATATCAAAAATCTGTGATTTCTATAAAGACCACCCAAACCCGCATCGTCATGCGGTCAACAGGCCAGCAGCCATAGGTGTCGAATTCAAATCGAGTTATTTGTATGACGAGTACGATCTGTTCATAAGTCATGGCTTTTGTATGCTTATGTAGTATATTCCTGACATTTACATACATATATCTATCTATATTTCTCCGTTATCTAGTATCCATAACACAAGCTCTTAAGGGTGCTTACTTTGGGCTAGTATATATTATGTGTGTAAAAGATATATTTTTGGACTTTTTGTACAAGCAACAAATCCAACTTCCAATCTTCGACTACAAAAACACCTTTAAATTAGATAATTGATAAAGTACCTAAATTACCTCTTTTTTTGCATATGAAAGACATTTTTTGTTATTACTAAACTAGACTCAAGAATAAAGAACGTTAACTAGATAACTAACAAAGTTCTGTATAATGTATACGTTACAAAGGTATGTTTTAGTAGACCTGTGACATACTGAGTCAGCGTTTAATCGGTCGCGTTAGCCTCAATTGGACCACATGAGATCTGTGTCTGTTGTATTCAGATTCGGTAAAATGGTAAAGGGTTTAATGTCTTTTCTTTAATATTTTTTGCAATATTAAATTTGAGCAAGTGGAATACGATGATTATGCTAAAAATATATTTAAAACTTCATGTAACGTTTAAAAATATTATGACTATAAATAGAAGCGAAACATGGTGGGAATTAGTTGATTAACATGTTAGGCCGACTGTACAACAAAAGTATAAGATGGTAGACCGCCAGGTCGTCAAACGCACTCACGACAAAGCTCACAAATTTCATAAACTTTGGCAATAAACCCTGTTGGCTATAAGACCAGTTATTTGTGTTAAGTGCCCCGCGCGGGCGCAATAGCTCGTTACAATTTAATCAAGTAATCGTCACGGGGCGGCGCAGAGGTCCGACGGCCTAGCAGTAACACATATAGCGATACTTACTCCGGCAACGGGCTATACCTGTCTGCTAATGTGTTATTTGAGAAGCTATATTTTTTTGACTATTGCTGGCCTTAAATGTTAAAGATATTGTAAAGAAATAAAACAATTATGTATTGGAATTACTTTATTTTATGATGAAAGTTTGGGTATAATGTTGATTTATTTAAAATGATGACTCAGAAATTCACAAACCCAATTTACGTAAAATAATCATTTCACAAACACTCGCCGTCACGTGGCACGAAAAAGTCACGTGGAGTCCGTGGCTATTACTAAAGAACATATTAAGTGTAATAAATACATATTTATATAGAAGAATAGCTAACAATATCGATATTTATATACTTGAAATATGCAATACATATTTCGATATTAACAATAAATTTTTGTTCAATATGGTCAAGAGACTGTCATGCAAAATTTTTGGTTATTCTTTTTATGAATTTAATATTAATCGTATTGCTACTACACAACATTACAATATCGTTAAGAAGATATTTTTAGGAGTTACAACTTTTTTAAATAACAAATATATAGTCCATATTCTTACGTTCCTTAAAATAATCAAATATGTCGTTTATGGAATAAAATAAATTTTTTAATTACCTTATGTTTTTTTTAACACTGTTTGGACAAAGGCATTAACAGTGTTACCGGCATTTAAAGATGTGAGGACCTCTGTAAAATGTATAATAAGCCTCAGAGTCATACACCTGCATTACTTTACACAGTCTTCAGGCCGTGAAGGAGTTCGTAATGAAGAATCATTTTCCACTCTATTGAAGGTCTTCCACATTATAAGTTGGGCGACAAACAACAATAATCTGTTCTAGTAATACGAATTGACCAATATTTAGACCTTATGTTATTAATACTAGATATTTGATATATAAAATTGTATGAAAACTATTACTTACAATAGGATATTTCATAACAAAAACAAAATTTTAATCCTAATATTTCCAAGGTGATTCCAATCATAATGCTTTACATTTTTTTTTCATTTCATTCTAATTCTAATGTTAGTAGCCATGAAAGTATAAAATATTATTGATCACAAGCTCAAAGTGGTTGACGGGAATGCACTATTAAGTGGAAAACTTGATAAAGCGCCATCTGCAGGAGCAGTTGGGAGGCTCTAAGTGAACAATGAAAACGTAAATGAAGCCTTTGTGCGCGTGTACGCTGCGATAACACGACGACACACGGACCTTGGGCGGGACAGGAGGTAGGTCGACGTGGGCTGCTAATATGGGACACTCCAGACACTATTATAGGGGACAATTGTTTGGGTTCATTCACATGAATAAAGCTTCTCAAATCGAAATATTACTCTGAATTGATTTGTTTAATTGATGAAAGCTCTCATCTACGAGGTAATAGGGGAGTTGATTTAAAAAATAATCATTTATTATTTAAATATTAAAGAGAACAGTTATATTAGCTGTTACGAATAATTTACGACGGTCGAGTGGCCAGTGTCTACTTAGCCAGAGGTCCTGGATTCGAATCCCGGTATGGGAAGACATAGGTATTTCCGGCAATTTGTTCGCTAGCCATGGATATTTTTATATTTTTTTAGTATATATTAATGATATATTTATATAAATTTTATTATCTATATTTCTCCGTTATCTAGTATCCTTAACACAAACTCTTAACTGCTATAATGCTTGATATGGGCTAGATAAGAGGTATAAGTGTAAGAAAAATTAATTTAATTTATTAGTTAAGTACATAATCATAAATACTACATAACACAATCCAGTGAGATGAACGCTATAACGATTCAATAGAAATAAATTTTATTTCTTAATGCCATATAAATTATGTTTTAATGCCTAAATAAATTTCTCGAGACTGACGTTTCACGATACTTAAATTTTAAGTACTTCACGTTACTAAATTTGTTTGTAACTTATTAAAATTAATGTAACTATTTATTTCACTGGCTGCTAAAATTAAAGGAATACTTACAATGTCACGTAAATAACCCGTAACCGACTGTTTACAGAGTACAAACACAAGAGTGTTGCAAGTCTTTGAAGTCCTGCCCTAAAACAAATAGTTGTTAATTCCGAGTTCTTTTAACACGCTTTAACATAAGAAGACTGAATCATTGTGTTTTTAAAAGAGAACACAAAACTCTGTCACATTCACTGTTCAAATTGATTAAGGTTGAAACTTTTTACTTTGAAAACGCTGATAGTTTTGATTTAGATAGTGTCCTAAGTGGATAGAGAAAAGATCCTAAAAGGTCTACTTAAATAGGTCAAACAAACAAAGATTCTAGTCGTTTTAAAAAGATCTTTGGAAACTCGTGTCTTTCCCATCCCAGGATTCCACCCCAACAATCACATACGAAAGTAAAACAGTAAAAATTTAGAGTTCCCCCCTCCCCCCGCGCACGGATAGCTCGTAAAATTTTACCATGCATTAATGTTCTTGTAATGGAAGGTCCACGGGCGTGCACGGAATAAATAACTTACGATTAATTTTAAGATAACGGTTACAGAATCTACTCTACTGTTATGTTGCAGCACGGGTATGCTTGAGATAGAAAATTTTTATTGACCCATCCGGAATCAACCATGGTGAAAGTTGCTTTGTTTCTGTAAGCGAACCAATACGCCAGCGCAAACTCCTCAACATTAACCACAATACTAGCAGTTAAAAAAAAGGATTTTCAACGAATTTGACGTCAAGTTAATAGTCGGTTGGCTCGAAATTTATCGTTCAATATTAATCGACTAAAAATCTTAAATTATTACCATTTTTAATTTTTAGTTAGGTAATTTTAATAATTCCCGACATATGTACAGGAACACAACAGGTACGTTGACTGTTTGTTTAAGCATGGATCTAATCGAGAACAAATTATTCAAGATTCGGGAGTTGGAGGACGCACTGAAGTAGGCTGAGGGGGAATTACTTTAGTCATGGACCAGGTACAGTCATCAGTACACTTTGTTGGTCACTTTTGGCTGTTTCAAATCGGTTTTCAATAACACAAAGATCACTTATGTTTATTTTATTGTGTGCAAAAATATAATAAATAAATAAAACGGCAAAACTAATTCAATGTAAGAAGTTATCCAATTTTAAATTTTCACCAACTCAAGAAAATTATTTAAAATTAAAACAAACGTACAAAAAAGTTACAATCGAATTGAGAAAATCCTCATTTTTTAGAGTCGATTGAAATATTGTATTTTGATAGATTTAAAAGCAAATAGCGTTTTAATTATATTTAACAATAATGTTTACCTAAACCGACCCATTTTAATTGTGTTTCCTTTATTTGGACTAACAATTAGTATATCGATAATCCTTATTGTATAAAATACCATTATTCCTCTCTAGTTCAAGGAAAGTTAATTAGTACCCAGTTTTCGTAGTTGACTGTACCACGGAGAGAATTAGGTCAAGCTTGAGAAGTACTTGTAATGAGGGTTGGGTAAATAAAGTGGGCTTTTGATGTTATTACTATATAATCACTGTATAAATAATGAACACAGGTTTTCTGTTTCCGCGAGTAAACGAAATATAAACAAATAAATTGTAATTTTAATTTTTTTTTTATTGTAATTTTGTAATTAGAGTTATCACAAAGTATTCTGTATAGCTATAATGTAACTCCTATAATTGAGATTGCATTTAATTCTTATTAATTGTATTTTTTTTGTGCATGTTAAAATGTTAATCTTGTTAGAGTTAATAAATTAATTAATTAATTAAAATTAAATAAAAGATTTATTATTCTGCAGAAAATTATATGAATATTTTTAAAAGCGTACTCGGCTGGCTATTTCTCTTCAGAAATATAATAAGTTAAAAGTGGTAAATAGGCGCTATACAAGCTTCAAACATGCTGAGTGGCTTAGTTTCTACCCAAAGACATTGATAGATACCCGAAGCGTAGCCAGTGTCATTCACATCAAACATGTTCTGACATTTTTAATCTCTTACTTACTTAATGTATGTAACATAACAGCCTCATTTTTACTTATTACGTTTTTGATTGACTTTAAAATGTGCTAGTTATTTATTTGTTTATCAATTTTTTCAATCGGTATGTCGTTGTTTGTAGTTAGATTTAAATAAATGAATTCTCATTTTAATAATAAAATGAAGAAGACACGATGTTCAATGTCCCAAAAATAACCTAAGGTGGTAGATATTTATAAATGAAACCAAATATCTTGTGCTAAAAGAGTGAAATTAAAATCATAACAACTTGAACTATATAAAGTATGTACTTTGGACAAAACTCGTTAGCGCGATTCAAAACCGTGCAGAGCCATCTAGAGACCAAAACTGGTATTAATATTAACAATGCGTTAATATACACTGACTTTGTACACACGAATCATAGAAATACGACATGCGTCAAAGATAGGGAAATTATTCCATTTTATTGGATATGTGTACGTGTTGGTTATTAATAAAACCATGTTATAATGTATGTTGTGTCTATATTGCAACTTCTAAATAACAATTGAATAATACAAATTCTAAAATTGTTTCATTAAATTCTATAAAACCAACCGGTCCGCAACAATGCGTTTACAAACAGCTAATTTAATAAAAATCCAGCACTGTTAAATGTTTTTCGCAAACAGTAATCTTTGAGTGTCAACTTAAGAGGCTTCTCTTGACCCTTGACGCCGCATCACGTTCATGTTGATACAATGTCACTTGTCTCGAGGTTATCTCCACATTTAAGAGCCGTCACTCTACCTGTAAGGACGGTACCGCGGGAATACTGGACGGAATTATTTTATATATATTATAAGCATACATAATAGGTTACAAGAAATAAATAATAGGTTATAAAATAAGATAATTTTTTAAATAAAACTTATAACTGACTTCAAAACACTAAAAAGGCAAAAATAATTCAATTTAAGAAGTTATCCTATTTAAAATTATTTTCTGGAGTTAGAGCTCCACTTTCTATTGCTTCTGAAAACAACTTGGCACCAACTCAACTCAATGTCACCTTCAAATTTACCTTTACGCCACCTCAACACTGATATTGACTCTGCATTTGACAAATGGTCAACTATACCTGCATTTATGACCTAATAACTCTGATGACTCTGACAGGTCAATGGCCTAGATATTTCGTAGACTGGAAGGTTTTGATTTGATGGGTTTATTTACAGAAACTCTCACGAATTATTTCAGCAATAAGAAGAACATTAAGTGCCTAGTACCGCTCGCAAAATTTGTAATTTTATGGATACCAATTTCTCTACTTAAGAGTCTACGAGACACTTTATTAATTCGCCGTTACGTTTGTAAACGCGAACCATGCCTTATTCTAATATGTCAGTCGCTATATTTTTTTATATTATTTATTAGATTTATGTCATTAGATTTATGTAATCTCTCGAGTGAAGTATTGAGCCAGTAGCGCGATGGGAACATACCGAGTCCTGCCGCCACAGAGTAAAAAAGAGTGTACGTGCGTATGTATGGAATCATAATCTATACAATTATAAATAACCGTAAGCATGTTACAATATATCTGTATAAGATTCTTTCTCAAACACCAAAACCATAATAATAATGGACATATAAAAACACAAACATTGAAAATGATGACATTTCGTTGTAATTTTGTTACATTTATTTTACAACGTATTAAGGAACCAACAAACGTCAAAGTAATCCGCTTTTGCTTCAAGCTTGTCTACTTAAAATTATAATCCGTCAGTCTTTGAAATCAGTTGTATTTAGTTAAAAATTTGTTTGGTTATGGGAATGGAAATTGACCTTAACATGTAAGTTTAATGTTTGGTAATGATTTAAGGCTTAAGCGGTACTCTAAAGTCAGACGGCTGTTTGGATAATTATTTTGGTTGAGCCCAAAGTTAGTTGAACAAACACTTGGGTACTATAACAGTTCGCGAGTTCAAAGTATCTGGCAACTTGCAAACTTTGACAATAAAAACTTAACGCGAATGTTACACAAATATTTTGATATATAACATTATCAAGTAGATATATACTAATATAGCGAGCACTTCATTCATCTTTTGTGGGGTAGTTGCGTTCAAAGTAATCTCAAATGTATTCTGTTTACATACTTATCTTATTTTGAAAACAACCCGTTCTGTTTGAAAGTGAGACGTGTTTTTGAAACAGGGGGTTTTGGCGTAAGATAAAACCGCTTAAGTCCTCCTCTGTGTGGATAAATGCTCTTAGCACTGAATTTAATTATTTTTACAATAAAATTGACAGACTTTGTGAAGGTATTTTTAATACCTTCACAAAGTCTAGTCAGTTATTTGTACAGTCAACATAAAACTTATCTTCGATTGAGAGACCTCAATAATATTATTTTAGAAAAGTGACTGTATGATTACATAATTCAAATAGCCTTTCGCTTGCTACCGATTATAGTGATAGTACAAACAACATTCCATTCTATTATTGAAACACTAAGATCCCTTTTTTGAACAACAATCAAAACAAGCATTACTGTTATATAGAATAAAAATAAACTTATTAAACTTGGATAAAATTATTGCCAATGATCAAATTTGAATTTATAATACAACGACATTATTTCACACATTAAAACGTACAGAAAACAGTTATTTTACTGAGTACAAAACGACTACTTTCGTATTTTTAGATATCTGGAATCATCTGATATGGACTATTCCTCGCTTATTAGTGTTTTGATAAAAAAAAAATTTTTAATTACAAGAATAAGAGCAGAATTGATAATAGCATGTGCACAACGAGCCAGCGGGCAGCGGTCGCCTTACAAACGACCCGGCCGGCCCGCGGGTCGACTGCCCACATCAATCTCTCCGAATCGAGGACAGGAATAGAAAATTTTTGTGGCTAAGATTAACGACGCTCAGAGTTTTCATTAGAAGTTTTTCACTAGCGCTCATTGTTTTTTAAGTGCTTAGTTTCGAATCAGTCCCATATATTTTTCATGTAGCTTTAGAAGTGGTCAAAGTATTATTAATAAAGATATCTAGTGAACTACTCGGTACTTTCCTTTCATTGATTTAACAATCTTACAGACTCTTATCATTTTTAAAGAAACAATTATTTTTTTCTGTTATTTTAATTAGATCTACTGTAATTTTAAATCATTTCTTTGTCGCGTGGAATTACTTCATATAACACCTTTAAAAGAGGCTTGAAAATGCAATCTGTTGCATACTGCCATAGCTGTCATTGCATATAGACCGTCCTTTGTCCGTCCGTCCTCTTACCGTCAACATCAGGCGGTGTTATTTAACCTTCAATTTATTTTCGAAGACTTATATTTAGCGTTATTGTTTCTCGTACAATACTACCGGTAATTAATACTTTTAAGGCTTCGCTATTCTTTTGTTCGATAAATAATTTTTCTTTTTCATTCTCTTTTCAGTTCTGTAGTTTTGCCATTATACAAGTATGTTTACTCGATAATTACAAGGTTATTTTTACTGAACAATTACCGTGACAAATACCTAGATAACCAAATATTTAACAATAATCTAATGCTATCATCAGGAACTCTTTACTACCATATTGAATAAATTAAATATAATTATTTAATATAATAATAATATATAATTAAATTAATTTATTTTTTTCACAAATATAACTTGTAATAAAATAAACCTCACTACGGTAAATATTAAAGGGAGCGAAAAATATAATTTTCATTACCCGTATTACAAAGAAAACCCCCGGGAATGCCCCAAATTGTACATTTCTCTTCTATTGAGAGGCCCTTAATAACGCTGGGTTTTAAGAAATTTGACGCTTTTAATCTCAGAATGTAGGTGATTTAGCGATGTTCAAATAAAAGGAAAGGAAGTTAATATGGAATGTTTGAGTTTTTCGATTGAAAACAAGATTTACCTTGATTGTCATTCTTATTATTTGAATTTACAGAAAAAAAACAGTTCTGAATATAATTTATTCCGTGGAGAATACTCGTTATTCATAAGCAAGCTTGTTAAAATACGAAATGAAAATTAAATATAATGCTACGACGTAGCATTATAGTGCTACGAACGTAGTGAGGTAGTGCTACGGTCGTAGCAATCTACAGAACTGCTACGCTAAAAATAATTCATAGAGATCGTTAGCTAAAAAATAAAGAATAAATATTCTCAGTGAATACTATCCGTACTATATGTAATAAAGTTGAAATAAACTTCTTAAATCGTAAAAGCTTCTTTATGTCACATCTAGTCTTTGAACTTACTTTTCTCAAATCCTGAACCCAGCGTGCCTTAATATAATGACTAATCTAGTTGGTTAAGGTTGACTACTCTAGTCAACATTATCCTACCTTGCCCTTCCTCCCGCAACATTCCGTATAAATAAATCTAGTAAATACGTTTATTTTTCACATAATCAAAAGTCAGTATTGGATACCAGTGCATGTGTTTTCTTCCTATAATACGGGTTAATTTAAAAGAAGTATAAAAACTTCAAGTTAGTTCAAGGTCGAGGCAGCTAGACTGCTCTAGATTGTTCTATTTAAGCATAAATAAATATACTTTCTTACCGCTTTTAATCATTTGCAGTGCTTTGTATCAAAAAGTCTGTTTATTGAAACTGTGTGAGTTGAATGAACGTGTGTAAGTCAAGCTATTAAGTTTGTGTACTTTGTAATAAATGTGTGCTGATTGACTACACAAAAATTGTTCTCTGCTCTGAGCGTATAATTTATTAATTCACCTCGCGGTTTTTTGTGTCATGTACTGATTTGCTGCAAAATCGTTTTGAAAATACACATTTATATGATTAGTTACATAAATCATAATTATATAAATGTGATATTTAATATATATTATTATACATAATTATAGACAGAACGGTAAACAAAGACCTTTCAAATATTTATTTTACAACTCACTACATCTGAATTCATAAATTTTAACTGCCTCGTTACTTACAGACACGCAATTTGCGCTAAGAAAACTGGAGGTTAATCTCCCTTAATCCTAGGGGGAAAGGGGGGGGGGAGGAATATGAAGCCGCATAAATAAATACTGTTGAGAATTTATGACAAACAAATGTCTTGAGATAGACAAATCCTTCAGTAATGTCAAAATTCAACCGTAGGTAGCTTATTAAAACCAAGCAGTAGTTAATACTATTAGGAGGTGACGGTTCCGTGTAATCAAGAAGTTCAAAATCGATCTTTTGTGATTTTATATATTTATATAAATCACAGCAAATGACTCGACACCACCTGATGATAAGCAGTAGACGAGTCCATATGTGAAGATAGCTAGTGAAGCATGTGAGATACTGCCCTGCTTTTTCACGCCTCTTTTAAAGGAACCCATGTTAAAAGAAGGAGGGAATACGTGTGCTGGTAAGGAATTCCATGCTCTTATTGTGCGACAGAGAAAGAAGTCACTAAATCTCTTAGTACGTAAAGTAGACGTATATAACAAGTAAGTAAGTTTGTCTGTATGTTTTCAACCCTTAAGCTTATTGTAACTTTTAACAATCTTGCCCAACTGTTTCGACTGAAAACATTAACTTTTAATTATACCTCATTTATATATAAAAGAGTTAGATTAAAAATTCAGTGCAAAGAATTTAATCATTTATTTAAAGTAATTTTATCATTATTTATTTTATTAATTAAAAAAATACATAGAGAATTGTTTAGTAATTTTTTACAAATAGTGAACTTATCGCCTTAGAGCCTGGGAGCGGCTAGTAAAAACTACCGCTCTGACCATAACATTAAGAGATCGAGCTCCAACAGTTAATGTGCTTACAACCTTGCTGGCGGAGACAGAAGCAGTAGCGAACACTCGGCCATTGATACATGTCTCTTCAGAACTAGACTGGCCAGAAGCACTGACTCCCAACCATTTCCTTGTTGGAGAATCTTCCGAACGCGCATTCCTACCACGAGAGTTGACGGATGCAGATCTACTTGCCAGGAGCAGTTGGCGTAAGGCCTTATGCCTTGCTGATCATTTTTGGCGGCGCTGGTTGTTCGAATATCTACCCTCACTGGCCCCGCGACGTGTTCAGGGTTCGGATGTTAAAATCAAAATTGGGGATCCGGTTATCATTGGGGATTGTGACTTGTCTAGAGGAACCTGGCCTCGTGACGTAGTCGAGTCGTGTCGTAGTCGTAGACAGGGAGGGATGGCATAACCCGAGCGGTGGATGTTCGGACAAAGGGGGGTCTATTGCGGCGTCCCCTTAGAAAGCTCGTTCTCCTTTAAAAGGGGAGGAATGTGCACGAGCGCATACTTTTTTATATATTTAATTTTATATGACGTTATTGGTATTGTGTTTTGTTAATACTGTATGTCAAGTTTTTGAAAGAAGAATGTTTATAATTACTGGTGAAGCAAAGAAACAGTTTATTTCCCTATAATAAGCATATAATTACGCTAAAATTATGTCAAAATGTTCAATGTTCATATTGAAATATTTATTCTTTTGAACGAGAAATATCAAAGTTAACATAATTAAATAACTGTAACATTATACTAATAACTAGTCTGAACCTACCTCTCGCCTTGTTCTCGGAAGGTCCTTAACGTGAGCCGAAATCTTCCAGGCTTCATTTATCAAAGCGACGAAATTAATGATCTCTTACCACAGTAAAATGGTATAATAATAATCTTTAGTAACTGAATACTCTAAAGGTCCAATATGATCAAATTTTCGTTAGTAACAAATAATGTAAATTGGATTGTATTAGCAGTTTATTAGAATATATTAGCAGACTTTTGTATGATATCGATACGATCCCACGATGGCTTAAATATCTAGAATTTGGTTGGTGGTAGGACTTTTTCTAAGTCCGCGGGAGTAGCTACCATCGTCTTACCAAAGTTACCAGCTTGTAATTATTGTGTTAGGGCTGTTAGAGGTAAAACAGTCAGTTCCTCTGTGGCTGACGTCACGTTACATGGGATGTAGGTCAAGAGCTACCCCCATTAAGAATTAAAAAATATTATTCTCCCATAAAACTGAAGACATTAGCCGTAGCAATCTTCCCAAGAATTTCATTTTGAAATTTTTAGAAATTCTCTTTAATTTTAATAATGTTTATAATTTTGAGGACTTTTGTGAATTTGACTTATACATATTTGAATTTACTCGTTGACCGGGTGAACTTTGTAACCACTAACGCCATCTATTAAAAGAAACCCAAAGTACCCATCGAAGAAAAGACAGCTTTACAGTTTAACATATCAGTTAGACGATTGTCCATACTAAATAACCAATTTTCAGTTGTATATTTTTAATGTTTTCCAGGATTTCCCGTTATTGTTATTTTTAAAATCTCGTTAATTAAACAGTATAAACAATTAAAATTATTCATATAGATAAAGCCGTTTTTTAATGTTAGCCGTTTTTTTATTTTTTTTAGTTTTTCATATTATTAACGGTATATATAATGATAATCATAAGGAAAGTTATAAATGGAATAACGACGTAATTTCGTTTCTCTGTAAAGATAAAAGCATTATTTAAGATACTTTTTACACAACATTAATATCAAAATAATAATAATAATTAACATAAATTCACTCATCTGTAAAGACAAAAGAAACCGCCTTTATTCCGGGGTTCTCATCTTATTAAATTTAACAAATATTTATTGTTTTTAATCATTATCTTAATATTATAAGTAAATTTCCCAATCAATAAATTATTATCTGACAACTGTCAGTTTACACACTTAGTACTGCGCCGAACGCAACCAGTACTAAATTAAGAAAAGAGGTTTTATATCAATAAAAAACTATTTTCTTTACATATAAGTATGTATATCGAAAACAGACTTACAAATTACACTGAAATTTTCTGAGAAAAACATATTTGCTCTTTCTTTTAAATTTGTGCTTCTTTTGCTTATAAAAAACTTGCTTAAACAAATGCTAATAATAAAAGCACCATCCAACTAATAACAATTACAAGCTTTATTTGGCCAAATGTAGCTTATTTTCAAGCTATTAATCTAATAGAGAATTATGAAAACAATGCATAAGGTAAAATTAACAAACAATTGTATTTCCAATTTCCTTTCAGACATAAACTGTCGTTTTATTTTCTCCTAAATACCCCTGGAGGTCCAAACCTAGTCTGCATTGAGACTTAAATAATATTGACGTCGATTAACTGCCGAAGCGTGTTCTGAGAGCTGGTTATTGTTGTCGTACAAAGCGATATTGGCCCTGAATTTTTAATTAATTCTTTTGTAGGCTCCTTGAAAAACCTCACGGAATATTACTTTCTTCTTTATTTTTCCAATTGAAAAAAATATAAGAACAAATTTTTTTGTGTTATAATGGGAAAAATAGGCATAGGTAACTCTAGATGGTTAACTGTAGCCTGTAGAATACTTCTAATCTTTATATAAAGCTAAAAAAACACTGAAAAACAAAATAAAATAATTTTACATATTCCATAGGTACTGGAGTCCTGAGTCAGTTATCTAAAGAGTCATTTTCCAAATAATGTGCCGGATGCGCACGTCTCGCCACATTTAAAAAAAGAGACCTGAATATTAGATTTTTTTTTTGTTGATAAACACAAAATAATAAAAAAGGTTTTGCATCGTTATGCGCATTCAGCCGCCTGTATGCATGACATGATAATATCAACGGCCACTATGACACCGCTTGCTGCTGTCAGGGAGATCATCCTCATACGTTGGAACAAACCGAAATACAGCGGACTGCTTCGACTGAAATAGTAAAGACGTACGTCCCTATTTAGACGACACTAACACTTAGTAAAAACTGGTATTATAAACAGAAATAGGCAAAGGCGTAAGGTTACTCTATATTCTAGTAGTTTCTTCTAGAAATTAGAGTACCCGTCTGAGGATGACCCTGCATCTTTGAGGTCTATTGAAGATCGCAGCACATAAACATAAACAAAGCGTTTGTTTGAAATCGTTGTGTGAAAAAGCATTATATTGAGAGCATTCATGTTCTGCTTTAGGGCCTTACGGCTCTTTGTTAGTAAATTCCGCCAATGCCAAGTATTCACCTTTTTATTTTTAAAACTCTGCTATTAATTATAATAATTTGTGACTGAGAGATGAAATGTAGAACTGGTGAATATTGAGAGCAAGGGTCTTATGCTGGATTTTGACATTTTTCACATGTTAATTAATCTCAATGTTGTCGAAATTCAACCATCCATAAATAGTCTATTGAAACACAGCATTAGTCTCCAATGCTGTATACATATGAGACTATCTTTGTGTAAATATAGTTTTTTCCTTTATTTCAGTTTGTAATTAAATTAATGTTCTATTTCAGTAGGTCATGTCCATGGTTTCATCTCCTTGTGTCAGCTACTTGGCTCACAGGCATTTGAAAATAAAGGGTTATTAGGCCAGGTATACCTAGATTCTGAATTCATGTACCCAGATGAATTACTTAGGGTTGATTTTATTTGTCCAAAACGTCTTGTGATGTTCCATAAGCGATAACTTTGTTTCGAAACGCCTGTTCGCCAGGTAGCTGTCAAAAGAAGATAACACCGCAGACATTAATTACTAAAACAAAACATTCATTTAATTACAAACAAAATGCAAGGTAAACTATCAAACTCGTACGAGGCCAATAAAAACAGTAAAAACTTTGTAATACAAATTATCTACCTCTATGTTACTAAAGTAAGATAGAGATATATAAAGATATTTATTTTGTTTTCTTTGCCTCGTACGAGTGTCCCCGCTTTCAATTACAGGGACAACAACGTCCACCCAAAACAAAGACTGCTTGTATATACTTTTTCTTTTCCTAATAAATGTATTATATTATATTTCATACAAAGGGATCTTTGTTAGGCACTTTTTGAATGGCTAGCTTTGTCTAACTCTAGCATCATTATACACAAAGGTGGTTCCATTAATATTACCCAATACAAGATAACTGGCCGCAACATTAACGTCACGCTCATGTCTCATGTTATATAATCAGACCTCCCTCGACCCGCCCAAGAGTAAACAGAGACGAACTCTCCCCGCAAATATATGTGTGACGCGATTAATTACAAGACTACAATTTATCATCGCTGCCCATAATTAAGATCATTCCTAGTCATAATGGTGTCTCTATATACCTTAGAATATGATAAAGCAGCATCTTTAATGGAACCACAAACTTATGCTTGGGAGTACTATTGTAACTTCAAATTATAACAAAAAAGGAATTAATTAGACAATTTACAAATCAATAACCGCTGCACCGATCCTAATGGTCAGTTATTTTTTAGATTCGTCTCCGCTTACAACAACAATCTTACTATTGAAATTTCGATAAACTCTTCTGTGAGTTGTGAGAATATACAGTTTATAAAACTGACGAGGTTTGAACAAAAGCGCAATTCAAAATGATAGTATCCTACATAATCGATTAACTTATGTTATTGTTGTAGACAAAATGTAAGTCAAATATACGAAGACCCTTATTCTCAAATTTCACTCCTATAAGGTTTGCCGCCACGAAAGGTACCCAATGTCTCCACGTCATATTTCGTAGCTGATTATCGTAGCAGCTACGTCTTTCGTGTTACGCTTCGTAGTACGAAATGTAGAGCCACTTTCTGAGTACATAATAAAATATGCATATTTTATTTAAATATTCATTCAAAACGTCTACTCAGGGCCGTCTCAGGCATCCGCAGGATACCAGCATAGTAGCAGTCCCCGCCGTTTGTTTAGTTTTAAGTGTATTATCATTGACTTGAAGAAACTTTTCTATTCTATAAAATATTTTCAGTCAATTTTTCCAACTGATATATCTTTAGTTATGTCTTTAGAGATACAACGGATACAAAATCCAGTTAGTTTGTTAAATAAGTAAAGTAATCCGTTCTTTTCTTCTGTTCTATCATCAACAACAACATATGGGTGGAACACATGAGACCGAGCCGTTACACCACCACGCTAATCCAATAGAGGTTAGAACAAACTGTAAGTGTAGAAGTACCTTAAAAAGCGGAGGAGAACGGAGTAACGAATTTATTTGACCCATTCCGGGACCAACCACCGCGAAGGTAGTTTTTTTGTAATGGGAACCAGAGCTCTGTGTTTAATTATTTAGTCGGAAAAAAAATGAATTCATTTATGAAACATGCATATAAATGTCTAAACGAGAACTACTAAATCTCGCTGTTTCGGCGTCGAGCATCGCGTGGACCGTGTACACTGAACAGCGCCGCGGGCGACGATAACAAAGCATATAAATAATTTCCAGTTTAATTTGCGCAAGTTTACGTCACAATATAAACGTGGAGCAATGTTTTCATGGTTACGTGGTATTGTTTGCGTGTCAACGCTTATAACGGTCGCCGTGTATAGCGTGAATTTAAAATTTCACTCAACAATTCAACAATGTATTTTTGTCATTTTTATTTCTTTCATTTGCTTGCAGATAACGGAAAAAACCTGCAATAATTTCAGATTTGTACAGATTATTCGTTACCATGGCTTATATACGCTTGCGTTTCTTCTATATTATTCACACGCACACAGCCACAATATTGTTGGAAAAGTTCATTCTGAAATAATTGTTATTATTTTAGCTACTTTATAGCAAGTGTTGCCACTTTTCCTGTGAATTTCTGTAATGCCAATAAAAATTGTAAAAAGTGCTGTTTCTACGTGAACACGTTTCTTAAATTTTTACATAATATCTATGAAAAGCGTATCAAAATACTTTAAGGCAACCATTGGCGTGTTTTATTAGCTAATAAAATCGCGTACGTCAGTTTGTTGGATATCGTATCATTTGACAAGTACATCCCGTCCTTGGGGATCTAAAACTGGAACGTAAAAATATCATTGGACATACAAACTTGAACCTTAGAACCTGGAATGTACAGTAGAGATTTGATTTGTGTACGCTGTTTCTTGTTGAACAGCGAACTGCATTATTAAAGAAGGATATTTGCGAGTTTGCATTTTTTATCAGATGTCTCTTTTGATCAAGATTTCAGCTCTCAGCCGGACTCCTCCGGCAGCGGCGGGACTTTACATTCTGAATTTATTATTCATAAAAATACTCACTTACGGATTTCATAGTCATGCGAATATGAATCTTTTATATATTATTTAACTTATATAAGGATGACTTTGTATAAAGACAAAGTTTCTTGCAAATATGCTACTGTTACGCTGTGGCCACGCTACTGTGATATGATAATGATTACGGCCATTATTACAATATGTAGGTGGACCCACGATTTATGGCCATAATTTTTGAATGCCATCAATGTGCCCTAAGGCTCCGGCAACGATCTTTTTTCGCACATCAAAGAAAATTGCCGCGGTAAGCGTGTGCGGCCAAACATTATCGTTTGTTCAGTGCGCAACATGAGTTTGTCAGAAACAGACGTGCCCACCGAGATGAAGTAGTCTGAAAGTGTCATGAAAAGACCCGAGTTTTTGGAATTGTTCCAATCTGAACCAAGTTTATGGGAAACGTTAGCTTTCTGTGCATTTTTATTAACCACTATCTTCTTTTAAATCCTACTGTACTTTTGTAAAAGTTTAACAGATTATATAATAATTGACAGTTATAGAAGACGACACCAGCGCAGCTTGATCCGCCATCTTGAAAAAATTTTTTCACATCACAGTTGTCAAGATAATAATAGATGGTAGGAGATACCGGTAGTGTGGACGCAGCATCACTAACATGTTATCACGCATTGTAATATAACGAAAAACTCAGATGCAAATAAACATAATGAGGTCTAATTTCTGAAATATCTATTTTACCACCAAATATCAACAGTGGTTCACGAGTTCAAAGTCAAACTAGATAGTTTGAAACGATGAAACATAAAAAACGATTGCAGCCATCCAGTCTCCGTTACGTTGTCTCTCGCCCGTGTCCAGTTGGAGCCTGTTTTTTACCAAATAAAGTTGCAACTTAGTAGCAGCTATTTCTAGGAGCACAACTGTACACCGAAATTGTATTTTCTGCCAGACGTAGCAAAATATATGATGTTCATATGGGCATTACTCACACACATTTCATAAAAGATTTTTTTTCTATTTTAATACAAGGGAAACTAGTAGCAGCCTTACCATAAAGCGCGATCGATTTCAGGTTTAAAATAAAACAGTTTGGTGACACACGAGTTGAAACAATATTATTCTTATATCTACCAATGTCTAAACCAAAGGTTCAATATGGATACAAAAATTATAGTTTCGTGATTCCGTGAGCTTGGTAGCATGAACGTTGGCAAACAAATCCCTTGTTTGCCAACGTTCACGCTACTACAGGACCTACGAACATCCACTTAACACTAAAACAAAGTGTTATTTGGTTACTATTTGATGTAGAATGCAAAGATAAAAGAAAATGATGTATTTGGAACATAAAAAATCGTAAATCACACTTAAAACAGTTACAGAGTACTAACTACATGTAAAGATAACAATAAACAACATATGATTTGAAACTAAAATGGTTGCTACTTAACTTAATGTAAAAGGATGTAAAAATATGTTTTCATTAGAACTAGTTAACTCTGGTGTAACTCTCTTTGTTACTAAGTATTTTTATATAACAACTAATAATAATAATATTTGTGAACAAATATTCCTGCTCATCATACTAACCACTCGAGCAAACGGTGACATCAAGGCACTGGGTGACTTCCTGGAAGAATAAGGATAACCAACCCAAACCCAAAATCTTATCTAGCTTGATAGAACCCTAGAGAACAATATGCGCATATATATTGTTATAGCTTATTCCAGTTCGTTCGCTTCTAATGTCTAAACAAATTTATATATTATGTTATCATTGTAGATAAAAACTTGTTGTCGTAGTGGTCTAAGCGCTGTGTAACTGTGTTTAACGTCGCCTCCCAAATTGTATGAACACGACAGCAACGCCTCTATAGTAAATTGTCTGTAACATCTATTTATATAGTCATTTGTCCGCTGAACGCAACTACGATTACGTTTTCAAAATCAAAATTTGTCAAATGTTTGTCTCAAAATCTTATAATACATGCTTCGTAACGCAGATTGCTCCCAGTTTTGACAGTCACCGCTATCACCCACCAAATCGCATTGGGTCAGTACAGACGTGTAATTGCCCAAACTTTTCATGAAGATCTGTGATCCGCAGTAGAGTTAATGGTGTATCATGCCATGCTACTGTAGGTAAGAGTAAAGTAGAATCCTTACTTTTGTAACACATAAAACTTAGCCGTAAAATATGAATATTATTAAAACTATTAAATAAATAATTAAACTTACACTAAATCATTAAATTATATTATTTTTGTTCATCCAAACTTAACAAAGAAAGATACGGCCTTTTGTTGTGAAGGTGTTAAGATAGACAGTAAATAAGGTTCATTATGCTTGTCACAATGGCCGACGCGAGGTGCCGGTCGTTAGGAGCCAGCGAGTCATATCAGAGGAACTTTTGTTCGAGCCGGATATTGAAATCTTGGCCTTTTAGGGATATTGAAAAACTTTATAATTAACTGTGATTATCTAGATGTACCTACACTACATAAAGTAATAAAAACTAAGTGGCTCGGTTGTATAACTATGGGAGTTGTTTTAAATAACCAATTTTAGCATTGGAAAAAGCATTTAAGCATTTTTAGTGGAAAATACGACTATTTAAGTACCTATAACTGATAAACTTAATTTAAAAAGCATTAGTTCTTGTCAATAACTCAAATACCTTATCGACCTGAGTTTGAAATAAATGTTAAAAGTTATTTATTGAAAAGATCCCAATAATGACATTGAATCAACGTTGCAAATGGCCACATCATAAAGGCGTATCATCCGTCATCAGTAACAAAGATCACTTGATACCTCTACATTTTTCACTTCTCTCAATAATAGGCTCACGCTTATACTCACACCCTTAAATTATGGCGCGTGTACCGACTCAACTAACGTAAATAACGCCTGAATAAATTAATTTACCAAGCAATTAACTTCTAACGGGTTTCCTGGTTATTAAATCCATTTTTCTGTTTCGTACCATTTAACGATGTGGGCTCTTCTGTCGTTATCGCTGATTATTGCTTTAACGATACGATATAATTTCCGTGTAGATAATTCTGATGAACTGCTTGTAAACGGGAAATGGCGTATCCTCACCACAATGGGTAAATGAGACATGGCTACATTTTAGGGTTAGAGCTTAGGGGACGAAGGATAACAGTAGAGATTAGTCGAGGAAATATTTATATTTATTTCGATTCATCCGTCTACTTTTTGAACTTGGTGATAAACATGCGACAACCTGCAGGAACACATTGGGTTTATACTATGCACGCGTCTGTTTCTGCTACATTCGTAGCGTGACTCGACATAAAGGGAATTTAATACAGCAGGAATAATTAGTGAAAAATCAAGAGACAGCGTTATTCTTACAGCATAGAGACTAACTCTGATCGATTTTACTCCTTCAAGCATTTGACTCCAAAAGATATTTTAATTTAGATTTAATAGTATTATTTTGAGTCCGTGCTCAATTTTCTATTACTTCTGAAAAACAACTCAAATAAATACTTTTAAATTAAAATTTGCTAAATCGGTTTTAAGTTTGTTTAAAACTATTAGTTTTTCTTAGTATCTATCTAATATTTTAGAAAACTTTTAATGTGCCGAGGGACTCCCCGCTAGAAGGTCATAGATGATTGCACTATTTGATAATTGTAACTTATATTCGATATCTTTTAAAATTCAAGGCCGTAAGTGTCCCAAGTTGTCTATTTTTTTCTTTTTCTCTACATCAATCTTAAAATTAAGCACAAACAGAGCTCCCGGGTTCGGAAGGAGCAGAAATTTTTCTAATTAGTATGAATATTTGTCCGAGTCATGGATTTTCTATGTTTATTTACTATATTTCTGATGTTTATATACATATATTTTTGCGTGCTATCTGAATTATTGCGTGCCTAGTATCCATAACACAAGCTCTTAATTATGATTAAATAGAGCCAGATAATGATTAATGAGAATTGTCCGTCAATCGTGCATTTGTGCAATGAATAATGTATAAATAAATAAATAAATGACAATAATAATGGTGCTTTAAAGCGATACGCCTTGAAATCTAGACAAATCGCGTCTGTGGTCGAAATCACCTGGTTCGAGATACAATTCCAAGTGGGTACAGAAATTTTCTGCTCTGTTTGGTTGGTGGGATGATCTAAGTGAGCCAAGCTAGTCAACACTAACTTACTTAAGTCTGCCGCTGTAATAATAATGTTAACAGCATTGTTGTATACCGGCAGTTCGAGATAAAATAGTCAGTTCCTTTGTGGTTGAGAAATCCGAGTATAGTTCACTTCCATTTTCGGCCTTATCTTGACTGTTCGCGCCACCTAGTGAAAAACGCGAGAAACACATACGCGACGGTCGAGTGGGGACATAGCAGCGTGGCATTAATCGATTTGAACGCAACTGTGCTATATGCGTGTCCATTGTATTTAAATTATTTTTAAACGAATTATACGAATTAATTAGACCTAGCCGTTTTCCATTAATTCGACTAATACCTGAGCTGAAACATGACTTGCCTTCAGGTCAAATGAAGTAACTGTAGTAGTATGTGTACTTCGTTAAGAATTTTAAAAAGTCTGACGCAATAACAATAATCTTAACAGCATCATTTGTACCGAAATTGGAGATTAGATAGCTTTTCCTGTGGTAACTGAAGCCGGATGTAGCTTGCTTCATTTTTGACCTTACATCACTCACCATCACGTGAGATAAAGGCTAACGGCTATCCTATTACGGAATAAAATAAAGGTGTTCTGTAATGTAGTCCATGGTTTTCTCTCTAAATAATGCCATTGGAGTCATATTTTTTTATATATGGCCTTTATCTACACTATCACTTCTATAGTCAAACATCCAGTAAACAAATTTTATTATTAAAATAAACAAATACACGCAGCCTCACTTTTCTTTAATTATAAATGAAAATTTAATGAAATCGCAACATTGTTTTTGTATACTTTTCGTAGGTTATATCTGTCCAAGCTATAGCCGTCCCGCTCCATAGATCTGTTATACGGGCAATCGATTTTATAAAACATTATTATTCAATTTTCTCGACCTCCTTATGATTTCTAATTAAGAACAAAAACTAGACGTTTTTTTAAAACTAAATTTCTTCTAAAGAGCATATCCCAAGAGCAATCTTTTCCCGCAGCGTGGACGGAGGTCGGAGCACTTTGTTTTATACTACAATAACAAGGTAACGACCGTTTTCCAGCACGATAAAATCTTACAGGTGCCGAGCTTCGCGCACGCTCCCTAAGGTTTTAGGCTCAACCAATACACTCTAATGTGGCTATCGAAGGGATTTCCTAAGGAAACTTGCCTTGAGGAAAAATGATAAATATATTTTTCATTTAGAAATAACTATGGCTCAAATATCTTACCTTACTTACCTAAATTACAAAAGCTTTTCCCAATGCAAGGTGAGGTACAGAAAGTAAGTAGCTCAGACACAATATAGCGGCTTCTGCACTTGGATAACGGAGCCAATAAATTTGTTTAAATTGAACAACAATATTTTAAGTCATGAAAAATACAGCAAAAATGATTAGTTAGTTTAGGATTCACTTCCGACCCTTCGTTTTTCTAGCACAAATATCGGCGTTAGTATTGAAGTAGTCTTTCCAGCGTGACACTCGCAAATCAAAAAAGTATAAAATTTTATAACTTATTAACTTATTTTATAATTATTTATTTATTTATTTATTTATTAGTGATATTGAATAAGAAATTACAACTACAAAGCGTCCACCATGATGACAAATTTTTCGTTCCTTGTGTTATTGGTAAAATAATTATTTCGATAGCATGAAAAGTCCCCTACATATTTAAACTGTATATTTTTTAACTCACCCAAATATGCTCCTAAGAAACGGGTAAACACTACTAGTATAGCACTATGTTTGCCAGCTATATTAATTACAATGTTAATGTAAATGGTTTAATAATAAAAGTTTATAGAAAATGTATGGGTTATCAATTGATATTGGTTTTATTAATTAATTTAAAACCCACTTGCCCACTGTAACTATCAATTATAGTTCAGTCATTGTTCTTTCATAGTCTTTTTTATCAGTATTTGGTTACCATGATAAATGATTATTACAAGCTGTCAACCCTTTCATCATCCCTATTGTGCTACGAACCATTATTTTTAGGAATAGAAAATAATAATTGTGTCCATAGGGCAACGATAACGCCACATCAGAAGTTTATTGAGTCTTCCGAAACCTTCCAAAACTTATTACTAACAAAGATGACTAAATAAAATCCCAATCAATCAGGAATTGATACACAAAAACTTAATGAAAATAAAATATTAAAATGGCCTTCTTATTTCCAACAACTGTTGTTTTATTTATAATCACGAATAAGCGCCGTATCCCCTCAGCCAATAAATATTTCACAAAAGCTTTCGCCTCTAAAAACATTTTTCATTGTGTTTATTTTATCGGCCGCCGTAGTAGATGGTTATGATAAAGCTCTTCTCCTTTCACATTTGAATAAATAAACAGTGTCAATATTGTGATTATATTACATTATAAATTAGGTTCTTTTATGAATAATTATGGCGTCGAGGCTTAAATCGATCGGCCATTAGCTACTACCAGATTATCATTTAATAGCGCAGTTAGGGATACCAACAGATACAGACGAGATGGTGCTAGAAATACAGGTATGACTAATATATCCGAGCATTTTTTATGCTGTGACTTTGTTATCTTTATTTCTTAGATATATAGGTACTTGTAAAATTTGTATAATTTTAGTAGGTCTTCTGGATAACTAGTATTAGATATGGGACTGATAGTATAAATACTAACAAATTTAACAATTATTTCTCCTCGAGGTTAATAACTATTATGAATATTTAAGGACAAGTATACAATAAAGGAAGAATATAATTTAAATGAATAGGAAATGAAATGCAAAGGTAATTATAATACATAATGAAGCATTAATAAGCTTATGCACACAAAATAGTAATTTCGATATATCCAGTTCAAATTAATGGTGTGTTGCGTGTGTGTGTTGACAATTTAGATTACTTCGGCAATAATAGGTATTTCAGCTTACTATTGTGAGCACTTAAAGATGCTGTTTTTGTAAATCGTAACACGTCATGATTCCACGCTGATGATGCTGATGCCGTTATAAGATCACATTTGACTGACCAACGACCCTTATAATCTTCAGTCCTTGCTTCTGAAAAATATCTTCGAAGTACTAAAGATCGTTGTCTTTCAAATTAGGGTTGTCGCTTTAACAATAATAGGTTTTCTATAAATAAGCGCTTCTTGTATAAAGGCAAAGGATATGTCCTGCCTGACTCATGATAAAAGCTAACAGGTAACGATAATATTGATATCAGGTAACAGGTAAAAGAGGATTGATTCCAGAACCTAGCAGAGCATTATAGCATCTCAAATTAGTGCTTGTGTACCGTACACAACATTCGTTAAACTTGTTTAATGACTATACCTACGTACCTATTTATACAATACCGAGTGAAATTATCTCACATTATAATAGTAATAAATAATGCTTTCATTGGAATAATAATTCCACGCATTACCCGAATGAAGCCCTCAGAATGTACATGGTGTACTCGGCAGAGATTATCAGCGGTTCTTAGGGGTGCCCCCACAACGCTCCTGAAATATATCTTTCAGTAATGAACCACTTTGTATTCTTGGTGCGCACTAACCAGACAGTGCTCCCTTTCAATTATTGTTGTCAGTTGATTTGATCAGTTTGGCAAATTGCGAGGATTGCGACCAGTTGGGCGCGCTTGGTCCTAGGCCCCTGCATTAATCAAAACGATCTGCTTGTCAAGTTATTTATCTGTGCTCGTGACAACTCGATCCTTTTCTCTTGAAGAGCAAGCGCTTTTTAATGAAGGGTTAATTTACTTGCGGTTGCTAGTAAAAAGTCCCGTTATTGAAAGACTTATCGGGACTAGAGAGAGATAAATAGTTGTATTTCATCATCGTCCATGTTATACAAATATCAAGCTAACTATTACTATGCTTATATTTTTATTTAATTCATTTTATATAGAATCACAGTTATGACTTCTGAGCGCCTTACACGTCGCTATATCGCAACCATACGAAGCAAGTAAATCAAATAACACTCCAGACGTACAATCTAGACACAATTAAATTTTTAATTGTCTCGAAATTCCCGGAAGTATATCGCAGCTGGAACAAATTAATGCTATTTAGCTACGATCTTCTAATGTGTGTAAGACTCTAACGCCTGTCATCATCTATGTTCTCGTTACACGAGGGGACACCACACTGTTGTTCACCATCTTTTGTCGCTTGATTAGAAATTCAAAACTACCCTACTTAATGCTGTTTTTATAGCCATTTGTAGATAAGGCTTCTATAGGTATATAAATTAAGGTTCAAAAGGAGACTCAAAAGATATTTTAAACAAAAATAAAATGAACGAACAGTTGATCACTATAATTAAACAAACCACCTACAATGAGACTGGCTGCGTGTCGGATGTAGACCTTAAAAAATGTAGATCTTCATGGAACTCTTTGTCAAAGAAACAGTTGGAAGGTGGGCCGTTGTGCGCCAGACAGCGGTGCTGACGCAGCAGGAGGTACAGCAGCAGGTTGTACTCGCAGGTAGCGTTCTGCACCATCTTGAGGGTCGCTTCCTGCTGCTCCTGGCGCGTGTCCCACGCTCGCAGCCGCTCCAAGCTCGCTCCCAGGTACTGATTCAGCTGGGGAAGTGGATTCTTTGTAAGAGCCAAAGAAGTCTTATAAAAAAATATTAATATCTTAAAAACGATGTGTCAACATAAGTAGTAAGTCAATGTATAAGTTGATACATTGACTTACTACTTATGTTATATGTATATGATAGTATACCTATATATATGATAGTTTTTAATTTTTAATTATATAAAAGCAGCTGCGTTTTGTTGACGAGAGTATCAAACAGGAAAAAATTAACTGTATTATTTACATTATTTTATTTGTACATATAAATAAAATAAATAATGATAGATATTTGAATGTGTTTTCTGAACAAGTCGTATATATATTTCAAAAGGATTTTGAAACTTGGACTAAGTAGATGTGAACTTACCATCACGTGGGCTCTCCTCCAGCCTATTGTCCTGCAATGCCACAAAAACGGGGTCTGGGAGAGTTCACTTTTCCAAACATTAATTTAGATGCGTACCTAGACTTCTACTGAATTATATCTATTGAGAAAAAATTCTGTATCTACAATAATGCGGCATAGGTAACTATAAAAAATCTCCCAGAAAATAGTAAAACATCTTTCCCGCCTTTTATATGCATTTTTCATTGTACTTTAAATAGATACAAACTTATTTCCTTGAAAAATTTGAATTTACAATTTATAATCAAGTACTATAACAAATTTTTGCCTATTACCTTGATAATCCGTCCTTCCATTATTTTCCTCTGAATCCACTCGCAAATGTAAGTGAAGAACGCTAGCACTAACAGGGCTATTGTGAAGAACAAGTCCAAGGGGGGTAGATGTGTGAAGGTGAGGTCGAACCAGGCGGCTGGTGGCGGCGGCGCGGCCTCTGGCTGCACGAGCCGGACGTCCGGTCCGGCGTAAAGGTCCGGCACGTAGTACTGCGCCGGCAGCAGCATCACAGCCACCACAGCCGTCACCAGCAGCCCGCTCGAGCACCCGCTTAGAGCCATTGAGAGCCTGCATCAACCGCCGCTTAACATAACACTACCCACACGCCAAACACAATCCCGAACATTTATTAATGTAAACAAGAAAAACGAAATATCAAAGTTTTATTTTACAGATTGTTGAATGATTATGACTGAAAAGACTATGAATGACAAATAAGTTATATTCTTCTTCTTTAAATGTCAGATTATTTGTCCAAAAAGATTCATTTTGTTGGCGGTATTAAAATCCGCCATACCACTTTACTCTTTGGTCTTACGTAGCGGACTAAATCCGTGTACTGTGTGTGATTATGTATAAATAAAAAATTAAACGTCATTGGACCGTACGGGACTAAAAAAAACGATTAGGGTACATTCCGAGTCATGTTCGTAATGGTCACAGACCTTCCGAAACTTCTTAAAAAATGTTATTTTAGTGGAATTACTCTGAGGATAAGTGAAAACATTGTATATGAAAATTGTTTAATACATTGGTATAAAACTCTTGTGTCATTAAAGGTTACATGTCTCATACAATAAGAAAATAAACATGCCATATCATTTCATTGGTGAGTTTTCATAATTTTCAATTTCAATTTTAATTGGCCTAATATAAAGTTGCAACAATATATTATGGTACTTCAGATTTTATATCCGTGTCTCATTAAACTATTTAAAAGGTACAAATATTTTTAACTATATTTACGTAAACATTTCCCTGGTCATAAAACAATCCAAATAGATATCATGCGTTTAGCATAATTTCGCGCGTTATTAAATAACGCGCGAACACTTTCTAATCTATGACTCATGTCACAGATTAGAGAGTGTATGTCCATGAGCAAAGAATATAATACTCCTCTACGAGGCCATGAGCAACAAATCATAAAACGGAATGTCAACGGGTACATTCCAAATCACGCTAATGGGCATTCACAGCACTGTGAGCGCACTAAAGGTCTTGTCATTTGATGCTTACTCACACGAAATGTAGTAGGTAAAGTATAACCTTGTCTAATTATAATGTTTAAAGAATGAAACTTATTTTAAATTTATATTTACGTTAACATTTTGCTCACAAAACGTTCCAAAACGATACCATGCCAATAGAATTGTGAGCGTTACATTTATTATTCGGATCACGCGATGGCAGTGTAATCATTGTGTGGCACTGTTCGCTTCAAGCGGAATGCAGCCAATGTCCATAATGTCAATGAAAAATCAAATCTAGTTTGAGTATAGAATTAATTTATTATTGTTTTTATGCAACTATTATTAAGCCATATAATAATAATAAAATTATAGGAAAATAATCTATTGATTTTGAAAATAATTTTAGATCATGTAATATAAAAACATTTGCTGTATGGAATCTTTCAAGTTTCATTGCAGTGTTTATATGCTCAGTGATTGCAGCCTATTGTTACCACACCTACAAAGGAGATGCAATATTGCATCTCTACATATAATTAAGCAATTATTTTTATTATTTGGTTTAGTATTTGGTTCTAAACCTCGTTATATTTTTGATCCTGAATCAACAAAAACGTTTGATCCTTTGCTGTACGAGTGAATAAATAAATAAGGCCTTGAAAATCAATCCATTCCTCTAACAAAATACTATTGTATCTTAGCAATAGGCCAGGATTCACTCACGGAGCATTACGACCAGTAAGATATTATGTGCTTCCCTTATCCAAGTGTCTACTGTCCTGGAATTCTTCCATGATATACTGACTAAGTACGCTTAGAGGCAGTAGCCTTAAGGAGTGGGCTACCCCACTCCTTAAGGCCTAGACCAAAGAGATCCATTATTTTACTAACAAGAGCATCACAGATACACAGAATATATTCCATTTCTTTAGTGTTCTCCCCACAGGCCCTACACAGAGGCGATTCGACTAACTTAATTTTGAATAGCATGCTATTTGTGCTAAAGTTGTCAGTAAATGCACCACTTCAACCACAACCTGCTACGTAGTTAGTTCCTCATCGCATCGTTCCAGTGTGCGAGAGAAGCAATCTCAACCCATTCTTCTGATTGTTTCCTCGCCGCATACTTCCTGAATGCCATTCGAACCGCAGTGGATGAGATTCCAACATAGGGTTCAGGTCCAATAACATTTTCCCCTGACCCTTTCTTTGTAATCATGTCTGCACTTTTTCAACAAGCCTGTTCAACGTCTGTATAGCATTTAGGATTAGCCTCGAATCTAGAGCCTCCAACACAGCTTGGCTGTGACTAAGGATGTAAATAGTTTTGTCTTTAACATTCTAATCCCCATTCTCCTGCGCACAGACAATAATGGAAAATGCTTCCGCCTGGACTACAGTTGTCCATTTTCCCATTTTTTGACTAAGCTTGTGGTGCTTTAAATAAACACCAGCTCCGGTACCAGTGGCTATTTTAGAACCATACAAAATATAAGATTAGATCTATAGTTCCCATATCTGAGATAAACGCTATACGGTTCCGCTCTCCCACGAAAATGTCAAGAACAAATTAATACATATTGCATTAATAACGAATATAAAAAGGTTTCATTTAAGACATAAAATAAAAAGTGACTTTTACCAGTTTTTTATAATTTACAAGTAATTTATTTTTCAAAATGAATGAAATTGAATTTTAATTAAATTTTGTTTTGTTACCTAATCAAATTTTATATAATATGAAAAACTAATATTGCTTAATTGATTTGTATGCCTATTAGCGATTCGATTATATATTCGCGTTATTTAAAAATGGACATGAATATTGCAATTCCACGTTGAGATACGTTGAATACATTATCATTTCGGAAATCATAATCATTAATACAACATTATATATTCGTATCATTTAACGTAACCACTAATACTGCATTCAATTTTTTTTTTAAATCTAGTCGTTAACAAAATTGCGGGACCTACAATTAGTCGCCAAAAACTTAGGGCAAAGGGATATATTACACCGTTATACCGGAGCAAAAAGTAAAGAAATAAACACATAAGTAATAGCTGTATGGGCTTTAGTTGCCTTTGCTTTCCCTATAATTAAATAATATCGAAAAACAAAACAGCCATATCGAATGGACCCAAGAATATAATAGTCCTCCACATTCGTAGAGGCCTAGCAAGGCTTGTCCCCAGTGTATATAGTGTATATATATCACAGATTAGAATGAGTATAGTAACCTGCGATGTTGACAAAGGTTGGTGATATGTTCGGCTGAAGACCAAGAAGCCAAGGCCGGTTAAACCATTTAAGAAAATTGATGCTATGTTGGTGATTTTTTATAAACTAAAACTTAGAAACTAAACTTTTACGAGTTAGACTTATAATAGTCTAACTCGTAAAATACTCTTCCACGACAAACTGCCAAATTGGCATATATTTATAACTACTTTTGTCTGTAAACTGAACTTTCATATAATTGATATTCTTACCATGCACTTAAAATTCATATTTATTTTAATGTTTTTTCAGAGTAACTCAATAAACAATGCAGTAACATGTGAAACAAAGAACTCGACTTATCGACATTTAGTATTCAAGTAAACTCGCCATGAAAAAAGTAATATTATTTAAAAGTGTGTCAGAAGAGTATGAAAAGGCTTTCACTGAAAAAAACTTTGAGGTTCTATTTGTGGAGCCACTACAGTTTACTTATATAAATACGGAGAAACTAAAAGAGAACCTGCAACAAAAATATGAAGGGCTTATACTTACTAGTCCAAGAGCAATAGAAGCTGTTTCTAAATGCTGGGACCCATCCACATTTGTGGTGTGGAATACAAGGAAAACATACACAGTTGGAGATGTAAGCAGACAGAAAATAACTTTACTTCTAGGGCTTGATGCACTTGGGGCAACATCCGGCAATTCAGAGAACTTGGCTAAAATTATTATTAATGAGAATTCAAAAACATCAAAATTCCTATTTCCATGTGGTAATTTAAGATCTGAAACACTACCAAATTTATTACAATCAGCAGACATTTCTGTTGATGCAGTGACAGTTTATGAGACAAAAGAAAATGAGAACTTAGAAAAAGAATTGAGGGAGCTGAATGAATTAGATCAGGAGCTGTATTGTGTGGTGTTCTTCAGCCCTTCTGGGTGTGAATATGTGTACAGGCAACTCCAAGTGCTGGAGAACAGGCTCTCTAATGTGCCACACTTTGCCATTGGCAACTCCACAGCCCATAAGATTGAGAACTTTGGAGTAAATGTAGCAGGGGTTGCTGCAAAACCTAAAGCTGATAGTGTTGTAGAAGCTGTACAAAAGTATTTTGCATCTTTATAGATAAAGAAATTTAACAAGACTGGTGCTGGTTATATTATTCTACCAATTTTTAATTTTTGTACTCATATAGATAATGTTAACCACAACCAACCCATGTTACAATTAAATATAAATGATTACTTTTACAGTAATCAGTCATTTAATGAATGTTTAATAAACAAATATTTTGTTCCTTGAATTTATTATTAATGCATCTCAGGTGTTAAATTGTTTTCCATATGTATTCTGTGTGTATTTAACATTTCCCTTAACTTCTAATGTCAAAACTTTGATATTTAAAAACTTTAAAGAAAGAAATTAGAATTATTGTCTTTGTGTGTACATAAATTGTTAAATAAATATATATATTAAATTACAAAAAACAAATGATTTAGTATAAATATATACTCATAAAAAACTTAATATCTGCTCTAAGGTTCTAAATTCCATTATTATATTATATAGATTTAATACTTCTCAAGTTTTTATCACAGGACAGGATTTTTTGGAGGAAAAGTACCCTTAATATTGATGATAGCAAATTCTACTCACAGGAAATATTCTTTTATTTTTGAAAAATCACCTGCTTGAGCTACATTTCACTGAACCGATTCCCGGGAACAAATATTTTTTTATTGTTTAGCTTACTATCTAAAGAACACAGTTCACTTTTCTTATGAATTTGCTCAAAATGACACCCTTTTTCACGTATCACGGATGTATTCAGATACTTAAATCATCAGAAAAAAGAAAACCAGCCAGGTGCACAGATTCTTTAAGATACTGTTGTTTAAAAGAAATTGTTCCTTATGAATGTCTCATCATAAAATACAGTTTTTTTTCCAAATTTCACCAATTCGATTCATTGCCCAAGCGTGATTTTTCAAAAATCTTTAAATGCAGTTTTAATTATTTATGAAAATAAAGGAATATTTCCTTTCAGTAAAATTTGCCATCATTAATATTAAGGGTACTTTTTCTCCAACCACGGTCTTTTCCATAACAATAATGTTAACAGCAAGCATTATTGTGTTCCGGCAGTTAAGACAAAATAAGATAGGCAGGCAGGTAAGAATTTCTGTGGTTGAGGAATGCTGGTGTAATCCGCTTCTATCTTCTTATCGTTACTTACTATAAAACAATAAAGAATTAAAGATTTTGTGTTGAAAAATAAATCTCATATGTGGCTTAACCCTCAAGATACGGTGTATGCGATTTTGAACTTTAATTGCTTCACAGGCTAATCATGTCGAACCCGTTTTTCATACTATTAGGGGTTAATCAAGGTCAAAGGTCGAACACACCTTTCTAAATGTCAAGTATCTTGATATTTATGTTGAGAGAATGTATTGCACTGCACTTTAAATTACATAAAATTTTTCATGAATCAGGCAATATAACTTATTAAGTTATTAAACTGACGAGTGTGATGAAAATACGTACCTGAGGGTCATATGGCCGACTGCTTATTGGCCCCGATTCCGTACAATCCAATCAGAAAGACGATTCACGACCAGTGACGCCACTACAATATTAATAATAATAACAATTCTCACACACCTATTATCTAAACCAAAGTAAGTCAAAGTCAAAATATATTTATTTAAAGACTTATTTACTAATATCTTTTAAATCGTCGTAGTAGGGAATATGTACGAGAAAAAATTAAAGGTATAAGTGATAAGTTTAAATGGGTATGAACGGGGTATTTTATTATGTATTAAATAAATTATTCTAAAATTTAAACTAACACTAGTATGCATATTCCCAATTAACCATACTACTGCTTTGACGAATTAGTAGCTGCAGAGAAGTAGGGGTGCAAGAAACTCAGCCTTTCGTTTTTACAAACTACCTATGTCATTATATATTAGTATTAAAAACATATATTTTTTGTTTTACAGTAAGCATCTTAAAATGCTTTTGTTATAGATACGAGATAACAGAGAAATATAGATAGTAATATGTATATACATATTCGAAATAAACATCGAGATTCAATCCACGGGCCTCTGGCCAACTAGATAGGGGTACTGGTCACTCGAATGGCCCGCGATGACGGCTTGTAACCAATATTTGGAATTTATTTAACGTAAATCATAAAATTTGCTGATAAAATAAGTCAAGTGTATGGATCGTCTCAATGTCAACTAACTTGACGCTTCTAATAGTCTTTCTATTGGTTTCATTTTCAATTTTGAATTGGTTTGAAACAGGGTCAAACAACTTAATTTTAGATTAAGAGTATGCCGAAAAAAAAAGGCCATGATGCTTGCTTCCCGTTATTTTTTCAATAACTATCTAGATGTTAATAACTATGAAAGTTTAAAACAATGTACTGCTAGAATAACACTCTCACAGAATAAAATAATAATTATTTATACCAAATAAAATATTATGTTTACTTAATTATTGCCACTCAAACTTAACACAATTGGAACACCAACTTTGGAAATATTATTTGAATGAATATTAACTAAAAAATGTTACTACCCTCCTAATGTTACTAGGGTATATTTAAGCTCGTGACACAATCGATAGCGCGATGTCACGACGTTTTGAAACTGAACTGATGGAACCTGACGTGTTACAGTGAAATAACATTTTTAATGAATCTTTGATACAATGAAATCCGTACTATATTCTTGATAAATGAATTTTTATGATTGACACAGTCGCTAGCCTTATTACAGGTCTATTGCAAACTATTAATTTCAAACGAACATCACTACTATAAATAGTTGGCCACAGTAGTTTACGTTCTTAGTCATAAAGATTTACTCCTCTCTTGCGTCACTAACTTATGTGTTATACAATGTTATCGTTTCTCTAGAATTCGGCCACGAATACTATCAGTTGGTATGCAAGTAAAATTTTCGTACCATCTGTCAAAAATGACATATTATTATTCTGTGTCAAGTAAACTCAACCTAAACTTAGTCATTAATTCTGTACAAGACGACAGAATGTTGTACTGGAGTTCATTTTATTTATTTATTAAGCACTTTATTGTACAAACATAGCAACATCATAAAAAAGATGGACAAGGTTTTTTTTATATTAGACAATGTTTGTACAATGTTCTGTACAATGCTGCCTTAACGCTAAGAGTGATCTCTTCCAGGCAACCTTAGGATGGACTGGTTATACAAAATAGGGAAAGTGCGTTGTTGCCGTCGTGTCGAGTACAAATAGTATTCTTTTACAAACCTCTTAAAAGTACTTATCGTCTGAGCTCGTCTTATCTCAACAGGCAATACATTCCACAATCGAACAGCTTACACAGTGAATGACTTACTGTATAATTTAGTGGTTTAGACATGCTAAAACTTTCAGGATTTCGAGAGTGGGTAACATATTTAAACCGTTATTTTATATATAAAGGGGTGTTAGGAAAAAATGTATAGTATAGAGAAGGGACACGACATGTACATTCCGGAGAAGGCGCATTAAGAACCACTTGAGCTTTGAGAGAAATTCGTATTTGCGTAAACCAAATACAAACATTTTGAAGCCGCTCAAGATGGTTGATTGCTCTTCGGTAAGGTCAAAACAACTAGAATTAGCATAATCAAAAAGAAGAAGGAAAAAAGACTGAGCCAGCACATCTTTTGTGGCAGTGTGGTAGGGAGGAAGTTACAAATTTTTTATAACTACAGATAGAATTAATTTTAATTTGGAATACCAAAATAACACACAAGTTGAATATTAAATTAAAGGGAAACAAATATTATTTAAATCAACAACGTATGTTCACAAACCCGCAGTCACTAAAATGTAATAATATCATAAAATATACCGCCAATTTCAGCTCTAATTCTTTTAAGCGGAATAACAAAGAGACCGAGCTCATACAGCCAAGTCTGACATTTATTTTTTTAAAATTAAAAAATGTTAATCATTACATTGTAAATAATCCAAATTTGTTCTTATTTCCTCACTTTGGTACGAAAAGCAGAGTATATTTCTAAGGAAAAAGCAGTCTTATATCTTGGGTGTGCTTGAATGCCTCTCGCGTCTACCATAGAGACCTTCGTTACGGTCGCCATTCAAGTCTGCACCCGAGACACGAGACACTGCTTTTATCCCTTGAAATCTGCTATTGATGAAAGGTCAAACAGAAACCATAATTTGTATAAAACCATATATTATCATTAAAATTTTAAAGTAAAAATGACTCGCATATTATTCGAGATCATACACTGGTTCCTTATGGAATAACTTATTACAATGTCCTCATAGAATAGCTTCCTCCGAACGATATATTAAATGTAGGTCAACAGTGGACAACGCTTGAGATACACGCGGCGGAATCTACCGTACAGGTTTACAATTAGTTAGTCCGAACTCAGGGTGAGGTAACATTAAATCTAAAGGTCGGTAAAAAACGTGAACAAATCTAATTTCCGAATCGAACTGGTGTATGTACACATAAAAATCAAAAACAAGTTATCGTGATATGTATGGCGATCTATGACCAACTAAAATAGGAATCGTTAACAGAGTGAGATGGAATGTGATAGAACAACGGAAAGGCATTGAGTAGGTACAAGCACCCGGGGTGCTCGTCGGACAGTATAAAATTATCTCTTACAACAATCTTAAATATTCGAGTCTTACAAGTCTAACTTTCAATCGATTCGGCCCAAGCCGAGAAAACGAAACTCGAAATGCCTTACACGCATGGAATGGTTTCTGTCTACAACAATATTACTCTTAACACAATAATATACTCGCTTTTGAGTAAAAATGTACCCTTTGTGCTCGCGCGTACCGTATCTACCACACTAGCCTGCAGGCCTGCGTGCCGCCCTGACCGACGTCTGCCTGCAGGCCTGCGTGCCGCCCTGACCGACGTCTGCCTGCAGGCCTGCGTGCCGCCCTGACCGACGTCTGCCTGCAGGCCTGCGTGCCGCCCTGACCGACGTCTGCCTGCAGGCCTGCGTGCCGCCCTGACCGACGTCTGCCTGCAGGCCTGCGTGCCGCCCTGACCGACGTCTGCCTGCAGGCCTGCGTGCCGCCCTGACCGACGTCTGCCTGCAGGCCTGCGAGGTGACAGCATGGACGCCGGATATGCATAAGCGGCAGGCATGTGTGGGGCTTACTTAGTGCCACGTAAAACTAGCACTGGGAATACCCACTAAAACTCCCCGGTAACTCTATTGCGCATCACGGGGGTGACCCGGATTCTGCCGAAGCAATTCACCAGGTCATCGTCGGACATGCCTGGCGCGCTTCACCAGTTTTTGTGCGATAAACTACTCGAGGAACACGAGTACATTACAAGCAACCGTCCACTAAACGGGTCACCTGCGGAAGAATAAGTACACGGAACGCCATATTCACGTTATTAATTTAAAAGGTGCAGATTATTAGAAACGCGAGGAGCACACATTAATGATTAATTTAAGTTTAAAAAGAAATGTAAAATTTTAATTTCGATGTTTTATTTACATGTCGTCTAATGAACAGTTCGATACGTCTGCGTTCGCAGAGGTGCTTCCGCGGGACACCCTAACTCTACGAAATGGACTAGCATCAAAATCAGACTCGCGTAAACTTGACTAGACTCTCCGCTCAGAAGCGCGTGGAGCGCAGCGGTCACTATAACGGGTCGTCGCGGGACGTCGACGGCACGGGCGCGGCGGGCACCGCGCGGTAGGCGCCGCCCGCCCCCGGCCCCGGCCCCGGCCCGCCGCCGCCCGCCCTTCGCCCCCGCCCCCGCCCCCGCCCGCCCCCAGCGGCGCGCCCCACGCACCGGGCCGCGCCCACGCCCACCAGCGCGCCCGACGCACACGCGCCGCCCAGGCCCAGGCCCTGCAACGTAACAACGCACCAGTCACACTCTGCACAGTCAGTCTTTGTGACATCCGACTCCAAGTTATGAGCGCAGAAACAATCTGCCGTTCGGTAATCACTTGTTTACATAATCAAAACGCACAGAACACAATAACAGAAAATCGTAGATAGGTATCGCTCATTTCTATTTCTATTTGCATTATTTAGAAATCTGGCAGCCCCACATATGGGAAAGTGACAACGAACGGTAGAAGAACGTGTACCGATACTAATATAATATAATTAAAAGAGAAATACAAAGTGAAAGTAATAAAACAACAAAAAATTACATAAAATAAAATGATAATAATCACGAATGGAGGAGGGTAGGGAGTTCCACAATCTGACAGCATGACCGGTGGTATATAAAGAAGGGAGCGAAGATGCGGTCGGTAGGGAACATCATGGGGTCAGGAGAAGGAGAACCGTTCACGAAGATTATTAGGATAGGATGGATCGAACAGTATATTGAATAGGAGACAGAATAGTTTGGTGTGTGGTGGAGTGTACCGAGGCGGAGTAGAGCAGTCGCGCGAGGTGTGCGGGCGCCCAGCGGTACTCGGGCGCGGCCAGCAGCGCGTGCAGCGTGAGCGCGCCGCCGCACGTCAGCGACACGCCGCTCCACACGCCCGTCCACGTGCTCTGCGGACACAGCGGACCTGCGCTCACTCTCTGCCGGCGGTGTACTATGCTAGGCCTATACAACGGTCATTATAACTATTTTGGTAATACAAGAAAAACTATAAATACTGTTTTGTTTGATGGGAGACTTCTAGCTATTTGGTAATTTTAGTAAACAGATGCACGACAATTTTTGAGACAGCGGTTAGAGATCCCCAGCCATGGTTCAACTCATGGTACGCCTCGTAAGGGAGATGCTTGAATGTATTTGAAAAGCATTTATTCCAATCGCTACAATAACCTATACCCACCACTCTGGAATGGGTCAATGTGACGGTGCTATGGCGTCAATTATTTGCACACGTCCACCTGTCACTATTATTATTCTCTTGTAAAAGATGTTTAAAGATGTTAAAGATTACGAAGGTAACGAGAGATGAAAATCTATGTATGTATGTGTGTATGCACCAAACGGTTCCAGTCGATGGGCATGAGCGCGGCGAGCCCGGTGAGGTGCATGGCCAGCAGCACGGCGTGCAGCAGCAGCGAGCTGAGCGCGGCCAGCTGCAGCAGCTGCACGCGCGGCGCCAGCGGCAGCGCGGCGGCGCGCAGGCCGACGGCGGCCCACACGCAGCCGGCGGCGGCGGCCGAGCACGCGAGCACGGCCAGCGTGGCGGCGCCGCGCGCGCTGCGCAGGTGTCCCGCGCGCCAGTACACCGGCGCCAGCGCCAGCGCCCGCGCCGCGCCGCCCGCCGCCCGCCCGTACACCGCGTGCGAGTCCCACGACTGCTCCGTGCCGCACGGCGACCGCCCGCCCGCCCCGCCCGCCCCGCCCGCCCCGCCAGCCCCGTCGCACCCGCTGCCGGCTATCTCGAAGTCCTATGGCACACGGCACTCGTTAACGCTCTCATCTATTTAAGGTCTGTTCTGTGATGCCCACATAACATGTTATCCTTTATCCCGTAATAGAATAACGTGTCCTCCTGCTACCTCACTTGCAGAATTATTAGTATTACATTGAAGGCTGTAATACATACACAGCTAAGATTCCCCTTTTTTACCAAATGTGTATTATTCAAAGCGATTAAAAATTTAGCTCTATATTTAATATTTGTATTAATCTATATCTGTTTCTCTTATGATCTCTATAATTTATGTTGTTTTCTAAAGGAATTGCTCGAATAAAATATTTTGGCTTATTACACTATTTAAAAATATATGATGAATATAACAATTTTAATAATAATAATATTAATTTAAATGCATTTAGCTATCATTTATCTTTAATAAAAGCATAATATGTTTTTTATAAAAAAGACACCCTTCCATACACATGTAAAACCCCCTTTATAAAACCTAATCTTGCAATTGCCCTGTCCCTAATTCCCTTTCACAAAATAAGACTAATATAAATATTGAAACCAACTTATTCATACTCTTCAAAACTCTAGTAAATTAAATATAAGTAAAATATATAATAACAAAACCAAGGGAAGTGTTAGCTTTTTAAAAGACCTTGTCCAATCTACCCTTCATTGTGGATAATCAATGATAAATAGACAGATTCCACATGTTGTGTTTTAGTTTTGTTATTGTGAGGTTTATTTACTTAGCTCTACTTTTTTTTATTCAGTTCATTTAGTGCCAGCGGCACTTCACACAATAGAATAAAAATATTCTGCTTCATTGTTCATACAGCTGACCACACATTTTAAGGGGAACAGTCCAAACAGAATTAACTTACTACAAGCAGGATTTTGTAAATGCAGATTATTAGTGTTAGTAACAAATTATTGATTTCTCTTTTTTAACAAATATCTATTACAGACAATTTGCTCTTACTAATGTTAGTATATCTTTACACAAAATATTATTAGCATTATTAGAGTTTTACAGAGTTATATATAAATACATAATAAGCATTACAACAATGAAAAAATACATATACCTACTAAAAATGAGGTATCATCGCTAAGAATGTTTATGTAACAATGCTCATTGAAAAGGCTATGAAGACCATTAGTTAAATAGGGACATTAGCATTATGAAAACAACAAGGTTCGTATAAAATAGTGTTTAGAATTAATAGGGTGGTGATTTGTAAAAGGAAAATCAATAAAAATTCACATGATGATATCTACAATGAACAGTTCTTTAGATTTTGAACACTTTCAAGTCAAAGAAACTATCGTATAATTCACCTAGTGTTCTGAAGGTTGTTGACCTCATATCTGTCATTACCTGCACGTCCTCCCCGAGGCAACTCGTGGGCTCCAGCTCACGAATCTCGTCCAATAACAGCTCCACTTCGTCAGTCGAGTACAGCTCGCTCACTGACACGTAGCGCGCCGGCGCCGCTTGCATATCACCCACACAGTCGCCTACCGCCGAGCGCCTTCGCCCCGGCACCTCCTATCATCACCAAGTCCATCACAACGCTATACAAGACTATCCCACAGAGATCGTTCAAAGTCTTCACTTCGCGCCGCACGTTACCTTTTCCGAACGTTGACATTGATATTATTCCCTTCGGTTTGTGACCACATATTTCTGGAACACAGTTTCAGTCTTAAATATACGTTGACCTAATAAACAAAATCATCCCATCCCACGACGCTTTTTAGCACGCCATGTTTGATAACATACTTTTTTATAATGGCCGCCCAACAACGAAATTAAGCTCAGTCAGTCACTATACTAATGTGACAGTTCAATGTTACAACAACGCGGTCGTGAGTTAGGCTGTATAGCTTAGACTTTCTTTGCCTTTTAGTGTGATGTTGACTAGAAATGGGCAGGCTTGAGTTTTTTGCGTGTAATGGCCAGATGGTTACGATATGTTTTATTTCTTTATTATGTTTTGGAGAAACCAACATAATATATATTTAAAAGATTACGTAATTTTATTTCTTATATTGTATTAAGTGAAATTTTGGATGTCAAAATAGTGTAGCTTCATGACAAAAAGTATTGTTACGAGTGCAATAAATGGAAAACACAATTCAGTATTTATTGGTGACTTAAGTGAGATTTTTCAGTAATTCATTATTTTTAATTCATATAATAGCAAGTAGCTAGTATTCATAGGTCTGGATCATTTTCGGTCATCTTCATTTCATTTTGTTTTTCGTATGTTTTTATCCTAACCATTAACATTAAATTCCATTTATTAATTATTTTCCCCTATAAGTCTAATGACTATTATATTAATATATAATGGATGTGCCTGCTATTACTTGTCAATGATTTCATGGGACAAAGGGATGAGTTATACCAGTATCTCACCGTCAAAGGTACAGAATAGATAGCTAGATAAGACATGGATGTACGGGCTACAATTTCCTTTGCCTTCCCTGTATTAGACAGAATAACAAAAAATGTTGGCGGGCTTTATTGAAACACAGCCGTAAATTAGCAGACATTCGGTTTTAGGAACCATACTTACCAAGCAAGCCTAAATATAAGTACATGCATTCCTGTCATCCTGTTTGTACTTTGGACTTCACAAGACAAATCGCATGGGCCAATACGCATTTATAACAAATTTCCGCCTAACGTAACTGAGCTGCCTGTACAAAAATTTTAAGCTATTTTCAACAAAATTTAATGAAAGGCTAATAAGTTTCAGGTACCTATATGATAAGATTGCCTGCGTAGACCACTTGTTTTTTCAATTATAAATTTATTTTTATCGAGTGTAATACTATATAAGCTCTATTATTCTATTATACATTGATATTTTTTAAATTTTTGTGATTGAAAATATTAAAAACCACCATCATTTCATATGTTTTTACGTTCATAGTTTTATTATTAACTGTGGATTTTAAGTTTTCAAACATCAATAATGTGAAAAACGAGGGACAAATCTTGCTGAGTTTTGCTTGTTATTGTCAGGTAGATAGATTCACGAACAGATGGCTTGGCGATCAATAAGTGGAGATATGTCTATAGTTGAATAAAATTGAATTTGTTTCATAATGTTTCTATAAACTATAGAAATTATTTTTATTTAATGCTGTCATGACGTTTTCAAACTGTTTAAGTAGATATATCTTATGGCTAAATTGGATAAATGCAAAACCCTTTGTGACTCAAGGAAATTACGCGTAGGGAAAAGTTCAAACTTTCTAAAATCTTTTTTCCATCTACCACAACTTTGTTCTGTTAACAATTTATATCATACATTAAATGATTAATCACGCTAGGTAACCATACATTTGGTATTTCACCTAACATGATTAAACTTAGGTGCTTCCGAGACCAAAATACAAGTGTTAAGAATAAGGTTTTCTAGAATTTAAAAACCCCTTATCTATTTTATCTTTATTTTTATACTTTACCATGTGGAGATTATCCACATTTTATCACAGAATCATAGTTATTATACCTCCGAAGACAAAAGTTATGACTTGCTATCGCATATTATAGCACAAACTGGTAATAATTGAAATCTTTTTATTAAGAACTAAATAAAATGAATATATACATTTGTATAATAAATGTGAATCAAAATTTCTTGATTTTATGGGAAAATATAAAGTGCGATAGCGAAACATTACATTTTTGATTCTATATAGGCTATTCTGTTGCCTCTCATATTTGTTTCGCGAGGTAACATGAGTTTAATTCAACAATCACTTAATATGTTTTCATAAACGCTAACATAATATAAAATTATTGGAGATCTTACTCTCAAGTAGAAAAATACTAAATGCGAATTAACAGTGTTTGTACATATAGAAAAATTACGGAAAGTCACTGATATCTTAAACTTAAAACTCGATTTCGATAGCCACGACTATAATACGAGTGACGGGGCGGCTCGCCGAACTTACAACAAGGTCATAAGGCAACATTACACTTACAGGCTAACAAAAGAAAGAGTACTACTATGTACTATTAGATAAAGCTAATAAGATCGTTCATACAACAGACGATAACCACGCAAGCGTCGGTTTACAACTATATGGTACAATGTAAACGGAGTAACGAACGAGGTAGTCGGCGGTTCGGTGGGTGAAGTGAGGCTGGAGCGGTCAGGGCGGCCGCTTAGTGGTCGGAGCGGTCAGGGCGGCCGCTCAGTGGTTAGAGCGGTCAGGGCGGCCGCTCAGTGGTCGGAGCGGTCAGGGCGGCCGCTCAGTGGTCGGAGCGGTCAGGGCGGCCGCTCAGTGGACGGAGCGGTCATGGCGGCCGCTCAGTAGTCGGAGCGGTCAGGGCGGCCGCTCAGTGGACGGAGCGGTCATGGCGGCCGCTCAGTGGTTAGAGCGGTCAGGGGCCAGCGTTTGCGTGCTGCTCGACACCAGACGGAACTCGGACGCCTCGGGGTTGAGCACCGAGCGTGCCGGCTCTGGCCTCGACTGCATCGCCCGTGTGATCGCGTCCGCCATGTACCAGTGAGCTGCCTTCGAGTCGACCTTGCTAAGCAGCCGGAAGATCTCACACTCAGACACCGACAGTGTTACATTCTTCGGCCGCGGGGCGGAGTCCGAAGGAGCCACGCCGTCATACGGCGGAGGCGGTGTCGGCGCGCGGTCCTCGCTCCTCCATGTCGGCATCGCCTGTACCAGCGGTGGAGGCGGTGGCCGCGGCGGAAAGGGGGCGAAACCCGGCGGTACAGAGCTGTACGGCTGCGGCATCATCATCGGCATCTGCGCCGGAAACATAGGCGGAGGTTGGTAGAGCGGCATCGACGCCTGGTAAGGTGTGAACCCAGGGTAAGGCTGCATCGCAATCATCGGTGGGTACGGAGGTCGTGGCCTGATCACACGTGGCGACGGCGGCTGCAGCAGAGGTACCCTGTTGTGCGCACCCGGTACTGGCGCAAGTGCGGGGGCGGCGACAGGAGCGGGGGCGGGGGCGGGGGCCGACGGGGGGGCGGTCACGTGGCAGAGTTGAGGTAATACAACAGGCGTGTGCTGCGGTTCAGAGACGGGCAGGTCGATGAGATCAAGGGGCGACGGAGGTGTGGACGGGGGCGGGGAGGGGCTGGACGTGGGCGTGGGCGGCGGCGAAGGCGAGGGCGTGGACGAGGTCGGGGGCGGCGTCCAGCAGGCGGGCACGTGGCGGCGGTAGTCGTCGACGTACTCGAGCACGATGCCGTCGCGCAGGTAGCCTTGGATGTCGCCGTAGTTGGGCGTGAGGCCGTCCTCCAGCGCAGCGAAGCGCGGGAACAGGTACCAGTCCTCCGCCTGCGGGACAAGCAGGGACAACGTCAGCCGCGCCCGGCCCCGCCACCGGCGCTCCTTCTGAACCGATCTCCGACTAAAATTAAGATCGATGGCTCCCTTCTTTTTCTACTCCGACTGGAGAAAGGTAGATTAAAGATGGCTCTATGAAACATTATTCGATAGCCTATTCGAGAGTAAAAGATGCCTATCATCTATCCTTCTCTCGTAGGAGGGAAATGAAAACGAAGCAACCGACTTAATATTAGAGTGGAGAAAAGTCTATTCAGAAAAAGTACGATCTACCCCCTCAAACACGACACTTTCAATCGCAGACTTCAAATGAGATTAGAAAGAACTTTTGACTAGAGACTTCATTAGTACAAGTACGTGTCAACTTTGAAAGGGTGTACGGCGTCCGGAGGGCCGGTGCGGCTCCCCGACGCCGGCGTGGTCACCGCCGGTCCAACGCGATCAACTACAACATTTAAAATCCCAATAAAATGTGTTAAACACAACAGAGACGGGACAAAAACTAAAAATTAACTATGCGAAGTACTATTTGACAGATGCGCACGAGCACGCCAGCTCAACTTGTATCGGAGATTGGAGTTGTTACGCGATAGATAGCAATCAAATTGTTTTTTTCTCAAAAATGTTAGCATTTCTTGATACATTCATTTCAATGAAGGTGAATTAGAAATGGTGTAGTTCATCGCATTGATAATGTAACAAATATACACAACAACCAATTTTCCCTAATCAGTTAATATAATTGATCAAAATACTCTACAATTAAAGAACGAATCATAAAAAAATATTATACACAACTACCTTTTATATATATAACTCCAGAGATAATACAAGTGGGTAACCTTAGAAATTGATTACATTGACAGCAGATAAAACCAATTAAATATTAACATAATAAAAGTTCGAAAGATCTTTACAGACAGTCACCTGCATTGTGAAAGCTACTGCGTTCATAAATGTATTTTTCTTGTTTAGATATTCTTAATAATCCTAGAACTTAATTACTATTTGTTGAGCTGTGATCCGTCACAAAGTAAGCGAAAGGGGAATTTCTTTCGGCGAGCGATGCTTGCTCGGGAACCGCAGCCCGACTAGATCGTGTCATACCTTTGTGTATTCAGGCTTCGCATTACGTATTGTGACGTTTTGCTGATCAACAAGTTCTCAGTTACTCAATATCAATCTGTCTATGTAGCGCTATGACGTAGCCGCTACAGTATAAACAATAAATAAATGTCTCATTAAAGTTATTTCGATGATCAATGTAATTATGTTTGTATGGTGTCATTCAAGATATCAGATTCCAATTGTTTTCAATTATATTTTAATAGTTACATTAAAAAAAATTATAAACGGGATATTTACCATGTAATTTGATTGAGTTCCCGATATTTTAGCGCAGTCGCATGTATCAAGGGTAGATTTAAACTTTTAAGTCAACTAATATCCTTTAAAAGAGGCGTGAAAAAGCACTTCAGTGTGTCGCATGCTGCACTAGCTATCTTCACATACGAATTCCTCTACTGCTCAACATCAGGCGGTGTCGAGTCATTTGCTGAGCTTTTATAATTATCATAAAAAAATTCACTGCGGGCAGATATATCAATCTACTCGCTTGTTGACGCTTACTAAAATACGATCTATATAATCAGACTCAAATTACATGATAGACATCACGTTTACAACACGAATTTGTAGTTTACAATACGTAACCAAGTAGCTAAACTTTTGACTATTCAAGATAATTATTAGATAATAGTTTTCCAGAGGCTTTAGATACAGTACTGAAGTTGATTATAAAAAATAACTGGATACACTAATTCCTAAATAAGTAAATTTCGTGATAATTAAAACAAGTCCTTACCTATACCTGTAGCCGTATTAGTTACATATTATTAAAAAAATTGGGAATAATGTCTATTACTAATGATTCAACATTTGATGTTCACTGCCGAACAAAATCCTCCCCATAATCCATCCCAAGGATAACTATTCTGACAGTTAAGGTGAAAACCATCGAGTTATTTTGTATCGTTTGTTGCGTTACATGCAAAGATTTTACAAAGACACGTTCAAAATCCACACTCCCAATTGCTTAATCGTTTTAATTCTTCTAATGTATGGAGAGACCTAGTTGTTAAATCAAACCTCAAAATGTTTTGACTTTGAACTTGTCAGATGAAAATTTTGCAACATTAGCCGCTTATCTTGTCCTTCGGAATTCTTGTCAAAAGTCAAAAGAAAAGGCCAAGGTCAAAAATGCATCAATATTTTTAAACTATCTAATTTGATGTTCAAAAAGTTGCAATGCTCGAACGTCCGTAATTTTTAGGTTGTGTCAACGGTTGTGCTTGGGAGTTTGGATCTTGAACAAGCTCCTACATATCATCACTTCAGACTTCACACAGAGTTATCGAATAACCGCTCTACTGTACTTAACTACACTGTCGTAGATAACTACATTGTCTATATTGTATGCTTTAGCGTTTTGCAACACTAATTGTATATTTCTAGTAACTAGTATACATTTTAACATGAATAAACTTATTAACAATAAAGTAATATTTAAGATGTCAAAATCTTTTAAAGAGAAGCCATGCTCTTTTATAGATACTAAATAATGAATAACCTCAATATGGTTATAATAATATCATTATATGAACGTCAGTTTCATGACGTGATGTCTGCACTGAACACGATTTTTAATTTTTTTTTTAAATTTCTATACGAGTTTGACAAGACTCAAAGCGTCAGTGAGAACAATTTTGGGCCGCAACAGAACTACGAAGAATTACCGCCATCGCTGTTATAGATCATTGATGCCTCAGTTTGTTGGCGAGCGCCAGACGACGGCGCAGCAGGCGGCTAGACAGAGACACTGCCGAGCTCGTCGGCACGTCCTCGTCCTCGTCCTCCACGACCGTCGTCGTCGACATCACAGTGGCGCCGTCGTCGACCAGCGTCGTGCTATCGTCCGTCACTACCGATTTATCGGGCGATTGGAGTATGGACTCTGAGACATTAGGCGTGGATTTAGATTGAGAGCAGAGCGCTCGGAGACGCGCGAGACGTAAGCTTCCGGAGGGGCTCGGGGGGGCGGCGGGAGCGGGGGGAGCGGGGTCGTCGGGGGCCCAGGTACGGAGTCGCCGCGGGGGCCGGCCGACCACTTCCGACGCGGAGGCCGACACGTCGCTGGCGGCCTCGTCCACGTCGAGCGCGGCGTCCACGTCGGCCAGCAGGGCGGCCACCGGCGGCGGGTAGTAGCGGTCGTCGCGGTCGTAGCGGTCGTCGCGGTCGTAGCGGTCGTCGCGGTCGTCGAGCGGCGCACTCACCCGCAGCGCTGAGTCGTGTCGCGGGTCGGCGTGCCCGGCGCGCACCAGCTCGGCGCTGATGCACACGTCCTCGTCCGTCGTCGTGTCCACCAGGTACACCTCCAGAATGCCCTCCTGCAATCATAGCACGGATCGCTCAGCGTCGGAGCGGTGCACGAAATTCTATACAGCATTAAGATTATACAGGTGATCGAGTCGTGAATTAAAAATGTCACAGCTATAAATATTGCATGAGTATAATTAGAATGCCATTTAGTATCCTGTATGAATTCTAGAAATTGTAACTCTGGTCTTATTGGAATTCGAGAGGAATATTTTATGTGATGTATATCTAAAATGATGTCGTAAACCTGACATTCCAAAGTCATTCTAGTCTCATGCTTTCGAAGTGGAATGGGAGAAAAACAACAAGAAGGAACAGATAATCGAAGACTTCTCTGTCGTGTCGATAGAAAAGGTTTAGAATCAATTAAAATGTTGTATTCAGTTATAAACGGGCGGAGGCGGAGGCGAAGGCGGAGGTACCGGCGGCGGCGGGCCGGACGTACCTGTAGGTCGCAGGCGGCCACGTCGGCGACGAGCGCGGTGTCCCGGACGTACCTGTAGGTCGCAGGCGGCCACGTCGGCGACGAGCGCGGTGTCCCGGACGTACCTGTAGGTCGCAGGCGGCCACGTCGGCGACGAGCGCGGTGTCCCGGACGTACCTGTAGGTCGCAGGCGGCCACGTCGGCGACGAGCGCGGTGTCCCGGACGTACCTGTAGGTCGCAGGCGGCCACGTCGGCGACGAGCGCGGTGTCCCGGACGTACCTGTAGGTCGCAGGCGGCCACGTCGGCGACGAGCGCGGTGTCCCGGACGTACCTGTAGGTCGCAGGCGGCCACGTCGGCGACGAGCGCGGTGTCCCGGACGTACCTGTAGGTCGCAGGCGGCCACGTCGGCGACGAGCGCGGTGTCCCGGACGTACCTGTAGGTCGCAGGCGGCCACGTCGGCGACGAGCGCGGTGTCCCGGACGCGCGCGAGGAAGGCGGCGGCGGCGGCGCGCGGCCAGCGGCGGCCGGCGGCGGCAGGCCGGACGGCGGCGAGGCGCGCGCGCACGGCCTGCGCCGGCAGCCGCGACCAGCGCGCCAGCAGCGGCCGCAGCGAGCCCGCCGACACCACGTCCACCGTGCCGTAGTCCACGTGCCGCACCTGCCGCACACCACACACCGTTACTCTCTGTCGCTGCTTTGTCGATTCGTAACGAAGAATCGCTCGTTATCATCGTCATGAAAAAATCTTTCAGGCAAAGCAGCAGCCATAGCGAGAAAAGAGCGGGACTGACCGGCGAACTTCTCGTTCACCTTACGACCGTTTCGGAGGGGCATAAAGAAAAGATAAGTGGGCGACTCCGTGCCGCAACGGAGGCAGCGTCACGACGAGATGAGGTCGATTACCTTGACGGTGTCGCTGTCCACGAGCCGCACGATGACGGAGCGATGCCAGTCTCCGTCGTAGAGAGCGCTGCAGTAGTGGCCGACGCACACGGCGCCCAGCGGCAGCACGCGGTCCTTGCCCTCCCCCCACTTGTAGTAGTCGCTGAGATACACATATGGTCACTAACTATACTACGCTCGTATTATGAATACTGTGTCATACTAGAATTTAACCAACTCGTTTTAGGAAACCGCCATTTTAAGATGCACCAACGCAATCTGCGCAAATTATACTTTACTAGTATTTATTATTTTACTACATACAAGGGAATAATAATCCAAGTTTGAGTGAAGCATGTCTTATACAGATATTAAAGCAAAAACGACGAGAGTGGAAAATATGTAATTATTTAATGTACCAAAATTTAGATTTTATAGTGTGCCTTTTAAATTTTGGCCCCATTGGAAAAATTAAAACACGTCTTGTTTCTATTCCACGTGGTAAGGAAAACATACCCAAAAACGAATACTATATAGTTTGGAGTGTCTTTATAACTTCCATACATTTAATGTTTAAGAATTACTTTTGTTTTTGATAATTTATTATAATTTATATAATAAAGGTTTCGTATTATTATGTAAGAATACATTTAAAAAACTGTTTATAATGAAGATGTGTGACTAACTTCATTTCATCCATGATGTTCTCCATGGCGATGTTGTAGTTCTCCCCGCGGCGGATGAGCCAGAAGTGCGAGGGAGAGTACACCTCGCCCACCATCACCTCCATCAGCGTGCCCACGGACACGGCCTCCACGCTGGCCGGCGGCACCCCCGCCCTCAGCGCTACCACGTCACCGGGGAACACGTCCCCGTCCTACCACACCCACCACATCACACCACATCACATCACTCCATCAGCGTGCCCACGGACACGGCCTCCACGCTGGCCGGCGGCACCCCCGCCCTCAGCGCTACCACGTCACCGGGGAACACGTCCCCGTCCTACCACACCCACCACATCACACCACATCACATCACTCCATCAGCGTGCCCACGGACACGGCCTCCACGCTGGCCGGCGGCACCCCCGCCCTCAGCGCTACCACGTCACCGGGGAACACGTCCCCGTCCTACCACACCCACCACATCACACCACATCACATCACTCCATCAGCGTGCCCACGGACACGGCCTCCACGCTGGCCGGCGGCACCCCCGCCCTCAGCGCTACCACGTCACCGGGGAACACGTCCCCGTCCTACCACACCCACCACATCACACCACATCACATCACTCCATCAGCGTGCCCACGGACACGGCCTCCACGCTGGCCGGCGGCACCCCCGCCCTCAGCGCTACCACGTCACCGGGGAACACGTCCCCGTCCTACCACACCCACCACATCACACCACATCACACCACTCGAGCAGCGCCCACTACCTCACACTCCTTATGCCTTCCCAGTACATTTTTCAAAATAGATTTTTTAGAGACGGGGGTGGCCTAAGGCCAGTGAGATTATTACAGAAATAATTAAAAATTTATATTGCAGTACAAATAACATTGAGGAAGTATATAGTAGTAAAGGAAGTATGGAAGTATGTAGTTTAATCACACACTAAACAGTGCAGGAATGCAACCAGTGTAATTACTGGACATACAGGATATTGCAGTTTTTTATAGGTTGGCAGGTTTTATAACCATTTACCACTTGCAGGCTTATTTTGCAGCAATGGGCTTGCAGTTAACTCTGATATTATACTGTCAAAATTAGAGACTAAACCTGCTGTTTGTGTATGAGCACTGAATTCTGTCAATATTGCCATTTTATTGCTTTATCATTAAAATTAAATAAATATAATTTTATTTTTAAATCGTTTTGAAGCATATCATCAAAAGCCCAAAGTATAAATAATGACACATGGATCACAAATTCCCATTGTCAATGTTCCATTGCTATTTGTCTAGATGATTTCTATAACAAGTTTTTTTATTTTAAAATTTTCATAATTTATAGCTCTTACTAAAGTTCTATTCCTTGTCATGTAAGATAAAAAATATGTCACAGTAATCAATTACTTATACAATTGTTAAAATTAGCTTTGACATTATGTGTATTTGACAATGATAAAATATCCCATTATTGGCCCAGGCTCATATCAAATCCATGGATAGCGTAATAAAACATGTAAATAATATATTTTTCAAATTAGATTTAAATTAACATCAGTAATGATTGTGCGATTAACCTTCTGGATGTTGCTTATACATTGCAAATATAATTTTGCATCTGATTTTTATTCGGTTTTCAATATAAGCTCTCATGTAATAAATATAATTATAATATCTAGTATAATATTCAACGTCAACATTGTACTTTTAGATTCATTTGTCATTGTGTACTTGTGTTGATGATATGCTCCAAAATGTACTGAGCCAGAAGTTTAGAAAACAGACAATATGTAATACTCACAAAGCTAATGCCTGGCAGCGCGTCCTCGGCGTCGTGCTGCGGCGAGGGCGGGCGCGCCGGCCGCAGCAGTCGCCGGGCGGGCGGCCGCGCGCGCTGCTCGTGCTCCACGTGCTCGACGTGCTCCACGTGCCCGGCGTGCACCACGTGCCCGGCGTGCTCGGCGTGGTGACCACCTACGCTGTGCACAGTCAGCAGCCAGTCGCCCGTGTCCAGCGGCCGCGCCACGTGCAACTCGTCCAGCACGCAGACCAGGCTCAGGATGCTCGTGTAGCCGAACCGGTTGTAGTTCAACTCACGGCCGTAACGCTCTCTGGATCACAGGACAACAATCATAATATTTTAAAGGCCATCCAGATGACACTCGCCTGGGCGAGTGGTCAGTAACCAATCTCTACTAAACCAGAGTTTAAATTCCGTTAGCGAGAAATATTTGTTTGATATGTACCAATATTTGTTCACAAGCTATTAATGTTTTTAAATTTATTTAGTATATTACCAATATTTGGAAAATATATTAACTATATTTTACTGTTATCTAATAACCACAACACAAGCTCTCAATGATGCCTAACTTTGGTGTGTGAAGAATATTTGTGTGTATGAAAAATGTTTATTCAGGTTTCATAGAACAACATAGGAAAGAGAAAACGATAGCAAGTGGCAAAACTTAATAATTTTATCATTTCACATAATTATTGCAGTGACAGTTGGTGGATGAATTTGTTTACTCATTGACTTAACAAAGGTTCACCTGTATAGTCTGATCAAATCTGTACACCATACACCTTCAGGATACTCTGCTACCAAATCTCTTATTTGAATTTTCAATTCTTCTAACCTGGCTGCTTTTATAATACTATTACCTGCACCAAATTATAAACATGTAAAAAAATAATTATAATGTAAATTGGAGTGACACAAATTTATGATCTGAGTTTAATAATACTTTGTATTTGTTTGTATATGGACTGTAATATAGCTTTTATGAAAAATAAATATTTTCTAAAGCTAACCTAGAAAGCTTACAAGCACACTGAAGCAAGGAAGAATCTGGAAATTTCTGGATTCAATGGGACTACATAGTGAACTCTAAAGGGCTGCCACAAAAGATCAATACTGGTTGAAGTAGCCTATGGGGTCCAAAAGTAACTGGAATATAGTTCGAATTATATTTTATTTTTGTTGTAGATGACTAAATAATAAAATAAGTAATTTATTGAAAATAGGTATTTAACACATGAATTTAGAGAAATCTGACAGTTTCACCAATAAACAGACAAACATACTATAATTCAAACTGCTCATAAGTTATCTTTTGTTTTACAGGGTAGGCAACAAGGTAGTTATTGGTAGGTGGAACTCTCCCCATAGCAATATGTCAAACATATGGTGAAAGCCAGGATACAATGGACCATCTAATTTGTTTGCTAACCATGAATCAAATGCTGTCCACACTATTTATAGTAAATGAAATATTTCATTTCAAAAGATGCTTAATAGTTCAAGTGCACTGTGAAGTTTTCATTATTCTAAGAGAATTGCCAAGTACCACACATTTATAGGCTATAGTTACTGTTTATCACCAGGCAACCATAAGTTCTTACCACCTGTCATAAAAATGTACATGTCAATTTTACTTACTTGATGAGGTCTGTCTTCCTGAATCATCATCATCTTTTAAAGAGGACTTGTTATCACTATATTTCTTCTCATTACTTAAGTAATTTGAGCTATCATAAATTGGTAATCTTTTTTTCAAAAAATTTTGTACAGCATCTCTAGAGCAATTTCCATTGTCAGTATTATTTGGAGTCATATCTGTGCTAGTTTCTTTGTTATTATTGTCATGTTTTGAGATTGGTTTGGGCAATAATGTTCTTCTTGTATTATTCATAGGGGGTGATGCTACTTTATAATGATTGTTATTATTTTCTGTATGTGTGCTACAACTTATTTGTACACAATTGTTAGGTGAACTTGTATCTTTTGAGGGCACCACTGTTTTTGGTGAAAAAGTTGAAGTTACTAAATTTTGTTTTGCAAGGCTTTGTTGTGGAATACTTCTCCTCTTTCCTTTGCTGAAAGCACATTTGTAAAAATTTTTTAATTATTAAGTTGATATGATCTTATAACTATTGCTTACTCAAAAATATAAAATAAACAAAAGATAAATGAATATTTTCTTTTATTAATTACATTATTCAAGTTATAAGCTATATGAAATATGATATTTCCTTTATAAAAATGTTAAAATATTACTTTATTAGTTACAAAAAAAATTAAATAAATATATGTTTTCTGAACTTGACATTTTATATAGTACCAAAACACAGTTGGAACAGAGAGTTACAGCTATGAGAGTGACTGCACTCTCATAGTACCCCTAGCTCCAACAGTATAGGGGTAGGTGGGGAACTAATAAGGTTTTTACATAATTTATATATGATAAAATGTATTCATACTTTAAATGTTCAAAATCAACATAATAACAGTAAAGAACCTACTATTTAACTGTTGATGCTAGTTTTTGTTTCTGTACAAATTGGTCAATGTGCTTTAAAGTTTCAGGAACTATTAATGTTAAAACTGGATCACTGGGAAGTCCTGTAAGCTGAAATATAAAGTAAGTTAAATTAAAAATTACTACTACAATAAAACTGAACTGTTAATTAATAAATAATAATATGGAATATCAAAACTGTATTCTTTCATACCAAGAAGCAATCTGTGCAACGTTCCTTGAGAAACAGAAGAGGATCCCTGTAACCATATTTTGCAAGAGGCAGAGGAGCCCCCATCATATTGCGATAGTCTCGCAAGAGCGTCCGCACATCCATCTGTGTGGGGCTCGACACGACAATTGATTTCAATACCGACTTTAATTCTTTTAGTTCTTGATCCATCTTTAAAAGACATTGGAACACTTCTCAATATTTTTCTTACTGAAAAAACACTAAGGTTATTACTATGTTTTTGACTAAGTGAATTCCTAGATAGAGTGCTATGCAAAAAATATAATGCTTAGTTGCAGGTATTTGAACTAAAACTTTGGCGTTTTTAAAACCATGCGTGCTTGTGTCAGCTGGAATATAATAATAACTACAATAATAACTACGTCAAGTTAAGTAAAATTCTATTGTAATTAAACAAACCGATTGGGTATAATGATATTTCTTAATCAAATGTCTAGAATTAATTTAATACGAATACAATTAACAAATGTATTTGTAGAAATAATATTTTTCAGTTTTTTACCTCTCGCTCATGTAAACAACTTTTTCTTTCTTTTTTGTCGTTTTTTTTATTGAACTCTCACTCTATAAAACATCTGTATTTGTTTTTTTTTTCAGTTATAGAGAGTGGAATATCAACAATGCAAGTTATAACATCAAAGTGTGACATTAAAACGTTTGGCACTTTCTTCACTTTTTGCTAAATTAATTATTCACCAACACTATAGTAAAATTTTATCAAACGACACCGCCAAGTAGAGATTTTCACGCGCAAAACCTGCAAGGATGCTGCGTAGAGCTGCTTTTAGAAGAAAGCTTAGATGAGCGATCGTCTTTTGTTTTTTTCGGTTTTCACTATTTTTTATTTTATAATTGTTATTGTAATTTCCGTCCTTCCCTTTTCAATTTTTGTTTTCGTAAGTCATTAACGAAATTGCAGCCCACAATACCTCAGCGCTAATATAAAAGAAATAACTACATAAGAAATGCCTATATGCTCTTCAGTTGCCTTTTTCTTCCCTGTAATAGGGAGAATTTAACCAAAAAAGTCACTAACAAAATGATGGGGCCAAAAATAAAGAAAAAGTACGAAAGACATGGTTGTATGGACTTCTTCTTTGCTTTCCCTTTAATAGGGAGAAATTTACCAAAAAAATAACCAAATACGTGACATTGACAGTTCTTTGAAATTTGACATAAATATATGACAAAAATATTGTTTTGTGGTGAGTTTACTCTCTAATCTGTGAGTTTGCTATAGAATACGAATTACGTAAGGTTAAAACGTTAAATTTCGACAAAATACAATGTCTTTTTTCTTGAAACGCACTGTAGGTGCGGGAGCTAACTTAGGCCGCATCGTATTGAATAATGCCAAGTTTCCTCTAGTTCAACGAGTAGCAACAAAAACCGATCAAACCACACTTCAGATAGAAACTCGCCCTACTGTTGCAAAAATCGACCCTTTGCAAAAAGCTCAGCTTATTGACTTTGGTAAATACATTGCGGATTGTATGCCCAAATACGTACAAAAAGTACAACTCACAGCAGGCAATGAGTTGGAAGTTTTAATACCTCCAGATGCAGTTGTCCCAGTACTGCAGTTCTTAAAAGACCACCACAGTGCACAGTTCGCAAACCTCGTAGATATTGCTGGCATGGACGTACCCACTAGACCTAACAGATTTGAAATAATCTACAATTTGCTGTCTTTACGCTACAATGCTAGAATTAGGGTTAAAACTTACACTGATGAACTTTCTCCTGTTGACTCTGTGTGTGACATTTTCAAAGCGGCCAATTGGTACGAAAGGGAGATCTGGGATATGTACGGAGTATTCTTTGCTAATCATCCTGATTTAAGGAGAATTTTAACAGATTATGGATTTGAAGGTCACCCATTTAGAAAAGATTTCCCTTTGAGTGGTTATGTGGAAGTGCGCTATGACGACGAACAAAAGCGTGTGGTTGTGGAGCCCCTAGAATTAGCACAAGAGTTCCGAAGGTTTGAGCTGAGTGCACCATGGGAACAATTTCCCAGTTTCCGAGGCAACCCTGCTACTGAAGAAGTCATCAATCCATCAGAAGATAAACCAAAGGAGTAAATCAATGAAATAATTTTTATATACTATTAAATGAATATTTCCTTGTTAATAATGTAACAGTAAATAACTTTGTTTGTTATCCACATTCAATGAAGCAGAAATAGACACTGTATTTATTTATAAAAAATAAGTAACAATAAAAGAATAAGTATCTACAAAATTATTTTACTATTTTAATGAAAGGTTGGACATGTAAAATAACAATAAATCGTTTTATAAATTAAACCTTCAACATGAATGATAGATACCATGTATAGTTAGTATGAAGTGATTCTTTATACTACTATACATTACCATCACCATGATGATAACCACTTACCATTTGTCAGATAAATGCAACAACGATCTAGATGTTTCGATTGTAATTGCATTCCGCTTACAAATGGATATATAAAAAGTATTTGACTGTTGGAATTACTAGTGATCCATTTGTTTTACTGATGCTTTGACATTAAACAAAATCTTTCACAATAAACATAGGACATATATCTTATCTGCAATATAGAATACTAAAATAATTTATTCTCACGGAAAATATCCCAGCAGGAATAAAACACCAGAGTGCAAGACACACATAATATTTATTGTGTATTTGTCTACCGGCGGTACCGGTAACGCTTGAAGTGGAACCACAACTGGAAGATATTGTTGTGGAAGTGACAGCGGAAGCCGCGCTTGTACGAGTACTCCCACTCCCGGTTCACTATCTTGAACGCGATGTCCTCGTACGGGGGGCCCGCGTGGAATCGCAATACTGCGAAGTCGGGATTCTCGGGACATGGTTTCTGAAAATATTTATTTTTTATTATTATCATGTTGTTTGTATAGGTCAGAGGTTCCCAAACTTATTTTGTGTACTTTTGTGTAGGCCTCCTACCTAAATGACCCACCCCCAAGCTTCCACACAACGCTCCCATTTTTTTTCTGGGTCTCTTACCGCCCCCCTTCAGGCCTGTAGCGCCCACAAGGGGGCGTTATCGTCCACTTTGGAAAAGGCTGGTATAGGTAGTTACAATAATTGATGGTATCAAACATGTTCATGTTTGATACCATCAATTATTGTATTGTAAAATTATTGTATATTATTGTATTGTAATTGTACTATAAGGGTATCGCAACATATACAAACTTATTAAAAGAAGATTAGGAGAAACAAATTAAGATAATTATAAAAAATCATCCAGATCTACAATGTCATGTTATATAATATAGTAAATTAAAGTACAACAAAGTCAATTAATAATAATGTTAAATATCAGATAAAAAATATCAAAAAATCAAGTTAATCAGTTTGTTACATAAAATTCTTATGTAACAAACTGATTGACTTGATTTTTTGATATTATGAATTATAATTACACTTTTATTTTGTTAAAAATCTCATTATGTCCGATCAGCACGTAAGAAAAAAGTAGATTGTAGACCTAAAAATCCTTTCACCACGAATATATTTTTTATATTCTTAATGGGGAAGATTTTGGCCTTCGTCTCATCTGATGGTTAATTAAGATAAATCTGAAGATGAAAGCGAACTGTCTTACTATCTTACCTCTATCTGCCGGAACACCAGGCGGATTTAGAACCTAACCTATAAAAGCGAGAGAATTTTTTTGTTTCCACTGGATTTGAATCCCGGACCTCAGATCTAAAGTAGGTGGTCTCAAAACATATTTGAACAGTGTTCAATGAGGATTTATAGTCTGTTCACTAACCAGCGAGAACTCCGGCGTGGAGGTCTTGTCTATGAGGTCGGGATAGAAGATGTTGAACTTGTAGCCCTGCACGATCTTGGGCGGCGGGTTGTCCATGTCGTAGTGCGTCTGGTTGTACTTGTTCCATTCGAAGCCCGTGTGTACTCTGAACACAAATTATAATTCACAATAAGGTCAGAAATCACTCCAATTGTTTTCTAATTGATATAAAAGATTCTGGCCCCGATTCTGTTGTGGACGGACTAAATTAATTTAAACTTTCGTAGTACTCTTTGATTACAATCCGACTGGAAAAAGGCGGGTCACCGACGACATCATTAGACGTTTATAAAATGACGAATTAACAACATATTTGCTTTATTTTAACACACATATTAGGCCGTTGATGATGATGATGATTATTAGTCAACTAATCAGATACTTGTTTCGGAAAATAGTGAGCAGGCAGGGCGGCGCAGTGTCACCTGTTGAAGTATCGCGGCTTCCTCGGGCGGTACTTGTCGGCCCACAGGCACGGCTGCTCGGGCAGCGCGTGCTCCACGCTGAAGGCGGCGTGGTCCCCGCCCCCGCCCCCGCCCGCGCCCAGCACGCGACGAGCCTCCCGCTCGAGCCCTCCTCCCTCCGCCTCCGCCACCGGCCCCGTAACGGAGCCCGGCGCCGCGCCCGCCTCCACCACACCCGCTGCCGCCACGCCGCTCGTGCCAGCTTCCGTCTGATATAATAATACTGGATTTCATGGCTGTTTACAGGTGAATTTGCTTATTGAGTATTTAATTTGGACATAATGTCAATATGTCAAAATTTTACGTCTTACTTAATTTAATATTTAAAATTTATTTAACAGAATTACATTCATTCAAATAAACATACAGTAACTAGTTTATTTGTCTTGAAAACTTAAATTTTATATAAAACTTTGTATTAAATAAATATACACAAACATTTAATATTAACATTAACAATTATAATATATTATTTTACGGGAATAGTTATATTATTTAACGCGGTGTACTTACCGGGGGGCGGGGGGCCGGCGCGGGGGGCGCGCGGCGCAGGAAGGCCAGGCGGCGCTGGTCGTGGGCGGCGGCCGTGAGCAGCGTGCCGGGCTCGAGCGCGGCGGTGTACTTACCGGGGGGCGGGGGGCCGGCGCGGGGGGCGCGCGGCGCAGGAAGGCCAGGCGGCGCTGGTCGTGGGCGGCGGCCGTGAGCAGCGTGCCGGGCTCGAGCGCGGCGGTGTACTTACCGGGGGGCGGGGGGCCGGCGCGGGGGGCGCGCGGCGCAGGAAGGCCAGGCGGCGCTGGTCGTGGGCGGCGGCCGTGAGCAGCGTGCCGGGCTCGAGCGCGGCGGTGTACTTACCGGGGGGCGGGGGGCCGGCGCGGGGGGCGCGCGGCGCAGGAAGGCCAGGCGGCGCTGGTCGTGGGCGGCGGCCGTGAGCAGCGTGCCGGGCTCGAGCGCGGCGGTGTACTTACCGGGGGGCGGGGGGCCGGCGCGGGGGGCGCGCGGCGCAGGAAGGCCAGGCGGCGCTGGTCGTGGGCGGCGGCCGTGAGCAGCGTGCCGGGCTCGAGCGCGGCGGGCGCCAGCAGCGGCGGCGTGTACCGGCCGGCGCGGTAGGCCGCCACGCACGCCGCCTCCAGCGACTCCTCCTCCGACGACTCCGCCTCCGCCGCCTCCTCCACCTCTACAGCCGCCGCCGCCGCAGCCTCCTCCTCCGCATTCTCCTCTGATTTTACTGCCTCTTGAGCTGTCGCTTCGGAATCCCTGAAGGAAACAATTATGACACTGAATAATGGATCAGATGAATGAGCCCTCAATTTTACGTGCTGGTTTATGGTCAATATTATTAATAAAAAGATAAACAATAGGGGACCCGATGAGAGCCCCCCGGCGGGCCCGTGCTCCTACCTGGGTCCGTCCAGTGTCCGCGGCGGCTGCACGCCCTGCTCCAGCTTGAGCAGCTGCAGCTTCCGGCGCAGGTTGTGCTGGTGACGGTCCCGCAGGCGAGCCCGAGCGCGGTGTGCTAGCGACAATTATTACATGTGACATCGTCATATAGTACAACAAAAAACAAGCTCTAAAAGGAATAATGCGCACAAAGATAAAACTTAAAAATAACTAGCCGACCCGGCGAACTCTGTTCCGCCTTAAAGACAATAAATAAGCAGATTTTGGAATTTGTTTTTTTTTAGAAAAAATACCTACATTAATAATTCATTATTATGTCTGTATTTTTATACATAGGTTGCTCTTCACTTAAGTACCTTGTGATACACAACATTTTATGTTTTATTATTAGGCGCAAAAACAAACAACGCAGATGGTCTTCCGACCCGTGAACATGCCACATATAATTGACCATGGGAAAAACATGGATGTTCTAGATTCAAACCACAAACTTTTAAGGATTGGCCTTGTGATTTTATGATGGTCATGGCAAATGCAAGACGGATCGGAAAATGAAGTCTTAAATTCAAACGGCATATCGGTTGAATGCATGGTTCCAATGATCTTATTTTGAATTATGTAGTTCAGGTCATCTACATCTTTATTCTTAGCCGCTAAAATTGCTCGGTCACTCAACCATTCATTATTTTTGTAGTTAGAAATAATGTTTGGAAATACATTGTTGATAAGTTCGTCTTTTGATGAGACAAAATTACAAAAATTATTTGAAAATGATATCAATCCGCGCGATTCATCGACAGGTAGTTGACCATTACCGATAGTCAGTAATTGCTCCGAGAAATATTCAGCAGATGTATCATTAAGCAATGTAACTCTCATGTTTGTTGTCAGCTGCAGTTTCTTCATATAGCGCCATAGATTCGACGATTTGAGGCAAGCGTTTATTTCGTCGGCAGCCGTAGATCTTGGAATTACTGGCAGTGTTTGGCGGAAATCGCCAGACAGTAAAATCTTTGCTCCTCCGAAACATCTCGAGTCATTGCGTAAATCTTTCAATGTTCGGTTAAGTACTTCTAATGCACGTTTATGCGCCATTTTGCATTAATTCCCAGATGATGATTTTCGATGCCGATATAACTTTGGCCATTGCTGAGTGTTTTGCAATATTACACATTGGTTCTTCAATAGTTTGAAGATTTAACGGTAATTTTAATGCTGAATGAGCCGTAAGGCATCCTTCTAACAATGTGGCTGCTATTCCTGAAGAAGAAACTGCAACCGCTATGTTGGATCTCGCACGAACAGTGGCTAAATCTACTGACATGAGGAATGTCTTACCAGTTCCACCAGGGGCATCTAGACTATCATCTATAAACCACCATTTTCATCATCTTGTTGACCGCTGTTGTTCGCTCGACGATTTTACATTGCCAACCGAGCCGTTTCATGGGCTGCCTCACTTTGCTCTTGTGATTGAGAAGCACGAAGTCGAGCCATACTAACACGGCGCTGTTCACGTGCAATTTCTTGTTCTTCTTCTGTCCTTTCATTTGCAGTGTTTCGTATCCTTCTTGCATTACGGCTTTGTCGGGAAAGATTCAATCGTCTTGGTCGCGTTTTGTTATTCCAAGTCTAATGCGTTTTTGGTTTACCACCTTTTATAGTTCACTTCACTTTTTATTTAAATTGGCAATGATTGTTATTTATTAAATAGAAACTCGAAACAAACACATCAACCGGTCGACATCAAAATTTAATTTTTTTAACTATACTGAACCATAGATGACATTACGTTTAGCTGTCAGTTGCGTTTTGTTATTTCATGTCAGTTGCGTTTTGTTATACCACGTTTTATGTGACGTCCCACGGGAATAGGATAAAAAGTATCCTATGTCCATCTCCTGGCTCTAAACTATCTCTCCACCAATTTTCAGTCAAATCGGTTCAGCTGTTCTTGAGTTATAAATAGTGTAACTAACACGACTTTCTTTTATTTATATAGATTATATGAAGCTTCCTAATAATTACAAATAAAATTTAAAAAATAACCATAATGTGTCCTGAATTTGAACGATGGCTAACGATGCCATGAATCAGTATGTTGTATAAATACTCCTTACCATAAACCCATCGCTACAGTCATCATAGTAACATTCTCTAGTATTGTAATTTCAACAAAATAAACAGCAACAGAAGCAGGAATAAACAGCATTTTAACTATAATTTAAATGTTTTAATATAACAAACCACTTAATAAAATTGGTCGGCATAATATTTTTTCTTTTTGTTATTGATGGTGTCATAGATTTTGCCAGAATCCAATTTTGGTTCAGCTCGTTTTATTCTTTCAATCAGAAATAAAAAAAAACCGTTTATTTATCTGTGCACTGTATGTTTGTGCAAATTAAAGAATTTCTATCTATTATGTTTTCTGTTTGAAAATGGTGTACGTGCGTTAAAGTACTGGCCACTTTGAAATATCTCCATATTTCACATCAAAGAGGAGTCTTTGATTACGAATTCCAAATTAAAATTAAAAAATCCATTTAGTTAGTAAATTTTAATTTCGAAAAACGTCACTCACAATAGAAAACATGTAATAGCTATATTAACGAGTACGAGTTCTACCATAGTTTACGATGTGGATCAGACAACACCTGCCCTTTTTTTTCGAGGAGGAATCCCTTTACGGACCTACCCGCCACTGGCTAAGCGGCGGGCATGTGTGGGGCTCACCCAGTGCCTCAAGACCGGCACTGAGAATACCCACTAAAACTCCCCGGTAACTCTATTGCCCATCGTGGGGGTGACCCGGGTTCTGCCGACGCAATTCACCAGGTCATCCCCAGGCAGCCCCGCCTTATGGCCGGGCTTCGCGCTAATGAAGATTACCCAGAGCTACTTGGGCAATCCCAGACGTGGCGGCAATGCATGCATGGGAGCCACCCACGCACGCGGCCACACTTAGGGCGTAGGACGACGGGCGACCACAGCCCGTCTTCTCATGCCCACCCGTCTACGCCGGAGGGGAGCGGCTAAAAGATCGTCCTCCCGTTCTCTCTACGCTGCCTCCTCATGGGGGTATGGGTGGCTGTCACCTCCTTCTGCGAGACTATTCTCTGCCACCCATACCCTCTCACTGCCAACCATAGACCTTACCATGGTTGGCAGTGAGATATAACCACTGCCGAGCGCCACACATAGCTCGCGGCGCTCGGTTCGCCAAGCCGGGCATTCAATAACAGTATGCTCGGCAGCCAAAACCTGCCCTAAGCGAAAATTGACTCAAGAAAAATTACATGTAAATGCTCGGTGGACTAGTGCCGGTGTCGTTCACTATGCTTTCTAAAATCTAGCCAAACGATTTGGACAAATATCTTTTGTCAGCCATTGCAAAAAATGATGGAAGAACTAGCTGCTAAACAACTGAGGCTGGTCAATCGCTCTAGTCATTTTTCCGTAATTTGGACAACTTCTTACATGGAAAAGAAATCAACCCTGATGTGGCAGTTCAAACCGCCTAAAGAGTTTATTCATTCTCATCATCATCATGATCATTTTCAGTAAAGGGATCAATGAACTATCTATGAAATGGCAAAACTGTATAGATAACAATGGTGCATATTTTGAATAATAAAAAAAAATCTACTTTATATTCCTCGCATACATAACGCCAATTTCATAACTAAGGACGTAATATTTACAAACTATAGTAAATGGTTACAATTAGGTAACTTTTAAAAGATGGATATTTCATTAAAAAATAATATAAAAACAATGCTTTACTAGGCTGCAATGTCAGTATTTATGAAATAAATCACAGATAGAAGATGTAAGAGTGCGGGTTAGTATTTTGTTCCAGGAGGAAATATAGTTCAACTACCTATTCTGGACATATTATGTTAGAGATGATGGTACCTTTGAGTTGACTAAGCAAGCTCTCCCAGTAGCCTATGTCGACACCGTCATGACGACCAGAGATCTTCTCAGAGATCTGCTGCTGCAACGCTTCTAGCTGGGCGCCGCTCTTGCCTTTGAAGATCTGCAACCGTACAGACATGATTACGTTGGCGACTAAATGACGACTAACTGAAGTCCAATCAAAATTACTATAAAAAAATGATTATGATAATTCTTGTATTTTTAATGAAATAAATAACTAAAAATTATTGGTGGTATTTAAAAAAAATCTGTGGTAAAGTGAGCGGCACTGCGTTCCGGTGGTACAGTAATGGCACCGGTCCAGAGCGACCCGGAGAGAGAGGTACCCGGCCGGTACCTGTGTGACGTCATCGGCCACTGCCTGGTGCACCCCGTCGTGGTCGCGTGTAGGAGTGACCCGGAGAGGTCGGCCGGTACCTCTGTGACGTCATCGGCCACTGCCTGGTGCACCCCGTCGTGGTCGCGTGTAGGAGCGACCCGGAGAGGTCGGCCGGTACCTGTGTGACGTCATCGGCCACTGCCTGGTGCACCCCGTCGTGGTCGCGTGTAGGAGCGACCCGGAGAGGTCGGCCGGTACCTGTGTGACGTCATCGGCCACTGCCTGGTGCACCCCGTCGTGGTCGCGTGTAGGAGCGACCCGGAGAGGTCGGCCGGTACCTGTGTGACGTCATCGGCCACTGCCTGGTGCACCCCGTCGTGGTCGCGTGTAGGAGCGACCCGGAGAGGTCGGCCGGTACCTGTGTGACGTCATCGGCCACTGCCTGGTGCACCCCGTCGTGGTCGCGTGTAGGAGCGACCCGGAGAGGTCGGCCGGTACCTGTGTGACGTCATCGGCCACTGCCTGGTGCACCCCGTCGTGGTCGCGTGTAGGAGCGACCCGGAGAGGTCGGCCGGTACCTGTGTGACGTCATCGGCCACTGCCTGGTGCACCCCGTCGTGGTCGCGTGTAGGAGCGACCCGGAGAGGTCGGCCGGTACCTGTGTGACGTCATCGGCCACTGCCTGGTGCACCCCGTCGTGGTCGCGTGTAGGAGCGACCCGGAGAGGTCGGCCGGTACCTGTGTGACGTCATCGGCCACTGCCTGGTGCACCCCGTCGTGGTCGCGTGTAGGAGCGACCCGGAGAGGTCGGCCGGTACCTGTGTGACGTCATCGGCCACTGCCTGGTGCACCCCGTCGCGGCGCGCGTCGTGGTCGGCGGCCAGGCGCCGCAGCTTGGCCAGCTCGTCCAGCACGATGGTCTGCACGTCCTCCCAGTACGGCTGGTTTGTGCTGCTCTCTAGCTCCTTGTACACCTACAAACATTTCACTTAATAAAAAATTATGTTTTACGTATTATGCATGTGACCACCATAAATATATTATTGATGCCCAGCATTTAATTAATAAAATTATAAGAATGTGTGTTTTGAAACATTTATTTAGAACAAAATATTATTTACAAGCACAACAATTAAAGAAGCACTTATTTTAATATATTGAGCGGCTATAAATATATCAATAATAAATTTTTATTCATAATACCCAAGCACATCGAGAAATAATAATTACGAACTGAACAACAATGAAAGAACATTTTGATTGAAACCAAATGATATTTTATGTTACATAAGTATTTAATTAAATTATTTATTAGGTATTTATTTTTAATATTAATATTTTCATGTAATATGTACTTAGGTATATAAAGGTACCTTAATGTCTTCCAGCAGGTCTTCCAGGTCTCTGGTCTGCAGCCCATTCAGATATGTGTAGGGTTCATGCATCTCCAAAGCATCCACACACTCTTCTGAACTAACATACCATGCCAACAAGTCAATTGGTTTTGCTGTGTGAATAAAACATTTATATCACATAATTAGCCATGTATTTTATATTACAAATTAGCATAAAAAAGATTGAAATTGACTATATATTGAAGATATATTTCTTTAATTATTGATAAGGTAATTCAATATTTAGTTCCTCACTGTTTAAGTAATGCTAATGGCTAATGTACCTCGTCCGTCGCGAATCCGTATCTGTGAGCGCAGACGAGCCTGTTGTAGATGAAAGGCGTCCTCCTGGCGAGCCCATGAGCTGAACTGAGCAGCTTCACGTGCACGCGCCGCTGCCGCAGCCTCCGCTTCGCGCGCCGCCCGCTCCGCCTCTCGCTCGACGCGACGCTGCTTCACCTAGACAAAGCTCGCAGGATTACAAAAGGGTATTTGACAATATTTCTGTGATGACCATTCCTACGCGCACAAAGAAATTTGGTAACTCATTTCTTTTTTGCCCAATCAAAAAGTGGAATTATATTCCAGCACACATTTTCCTTCCTTCCTATAATCATGGGTCCTTTAAAACAGATGTGAAGAAGCATCTTGTAGGTCGGCAAGATCAAGTTGGCTATTGCAATGCATAGTTTCACTTGCACAATGAAGATAGAGAAGAATCAGAACTAGCTGTTTCCCTCTCAAAGCCAACAATCAATCCCATAACCTAATCTGCATTTTGTTGACTTGGACAGCAAATTAAAGTATTTTAATAAAAATTTGTTTAAGTGCATTCCTTTATTAATTACAACTTCTGACCATAGAATTGATTAGTAGAATTGTTGTGATTCATTTATACTTTTCATGCTAACAATTACAATACTTACAATGGGAATCAGTAATATGAATGTTTCTGTTATTTTAGACTTTTATTGGTGTTTTACATCATACACTTTGTAAGTAATTTAAGCTGTTGGTTTTTCACAAAATAAATAAATATCTAAGAACTATGTTTTTCTTTTACCTTCTCCAGTTCAATCTTATTCTCCATCTGCTTCTGTCTATTCAAAGCTTCCAACTCATCCCTAGAGACAGTCTTCACCCCCTCTTTAGCCAACTTCTTCGTCCACACAAATGTGTGGGTCAGGGCAGAGTCTCCAAATGGATTATCTTGGTTTGTATAGCATTGATATTCATTATCCCAACCCATGCGTTCTCTTCTCTTCCTCTCCTTTTCTTGTTTCTCTTTAAGGCGCCGAGCCCTGAAAATGGAATAATGCTGTAAAAATCATTAAAAATTTAAAGCTAGCACAGAAAGATAAAGATAATAAAATAATTATTCTACAAATAAAAGCTTCTAATAACAAACCTTTTCTCCTCTGGAGTCTCATTAGCTTTCATCATCTCTTTTTGTTTTTGTTTCTCCTCTTTTAGCCTCAACCTTTCTGCTTCGAGGCGTTGTAGCAACTTCAACTCCTCCTCATCTGTATCACTACTGGAGGTACTGCTGGAAGAATGCCTTTTTTTCTTTTTCTTTTTCTCCTTTTTTTTCTTCTTTTCTCTACTTGAAGAACTTTGTTTTGATCTGACTGGTGAGGGAGATCTTGATTTACAATCTTTACTTCTAGCTTTGTGACCTCCACGACTGATAGAATCATCTCGATACTTCGATATATCGTTCCTTGACGACCTGTCGAATGAAACATACTCATTTATATAAACGTTAATTATAAACGTTTACTCATTAGTAAACTAAGTTTAGAGGAAATTTATATACAAAATTATGCATATGTTTACTTACATTTTTTGTTGGACGCACGCTTATTTTCTATGAAATTGGATGTTAGGATGTATGAAATTTAAAACAATAATAAATTTTCTGATATTAATGGCCAGTGGCCACACCTGATATGAATCTTTGCCTAAAACAAAAGCTTGCAAGTTAAAGTAATAATTATAACATGAAAACAGTAATTATTTAATGGAAGAACAGAAATACCAAACACAGATTACAAGATTGACAGTTATCATGACAGTTTATTACAGCTGACATTGCCTTGACGTACTCTTTTTTTGTTAAATTTCTCCCTATTAAAGGGAAGCGAAAGGAAACTGAAGTCCACACATTTCTTTGTTTTTGGCTCCGGGATACTGATGCAACGTATCTTTTTGAAAGTGGAATACAATATTAGTGATTTCCATAAAATGATACGAAAATAGAATGTTATGTTAATGATTACAATAAAATGTTACTAAATTAAGTATGGAATGATGCCATGATTGTAAGGGGTATAACTCACAATATCGGTTTATTTAGCAAATAATTCCTACAATTATAATTAAAATTCTGAATATGTACGTTGGCTCGTACAATGATGATAAATAAATGAACTTGCCCAACTATAAAATTAATGGAAATGAAACACTGAATAATCTAACGTAGGTCATTAATGAACGTTGAATGATGTGTTCCATATATTGCACGATATGACATAAAACTACACCAATTTCATAATAAAAACTTAACTACAACATAATATACAAAGTAAAATATACAGCACTAAACAGACCCCGTTATTACGCGCCAAAAACTCTCGTACTTTTTTTTTGTTAAATTTCTCCCTACTAATAACATTTTCATAATGTATGTTTAGCATTGAAGTCAGATTAAGTGCATTGCAATGTAAATTTGCCATTGTCCTTTCTTAATGGTAATCCAATTAGTCACCTTAACTCAAGACATTATAAATAAGTGTTAAATTGGTTGATCATCTACCGACTAATAACAGTCAACCATAATTGAATTATTAATTTCTTATGTTACTCTACATTTAGTTCGCCCTTTGCGTTCTTATCTTATCATGAACATTCATTCTCACTCCACTGTATTTCTATACCTTGCTTTTTCCAGATTCCACTATTGATCAATAAAAAAATTAACCAATTTAGCTGTTTATTAAGTGTTATGTATTAGTACTAAGTGTGTATGTATTAGTGTATATGTATATACCATCACTGTATGATTTTGTTGTACAGTTGCCTAGAAGAAGGTTTTTAACAACAAAGTCGCCTATATGAATTTGCATTTGTAGCTTTGTATTGTCAGTTTCATTTTTACTTTTAAAAAATATTTATTTATTTAATAAGGGGCCACTTATAACATGAACGAAATAAAACGCAATGATAAAAAAATGTCAAACAAATGTCACCTCAGTAAACAGATTATATTCTTCATCTCTGTCCACAGTCACATCAATCTGTGCTCCTCGTAGAGGTGTATTATATTCTTTGAATCTGTGTATCAATCAAGATTGCTTTAGAAATTGTGAAACTTGAACTTATTTAAAATAAAAAAGTAATCATTAAATTACATTCCATTAGCAGTTTTATATTACTGGATTATACCTTGTGCAATCATATCACTTTGCCCAGATAGTTTTTATAAAATATATACCTAAGCAGAAAACTCGATACTGGCGAAATCTATTAAGAAAGCGCCATAAAACCCCAAAGAAGAAGAAGAAGATATTACTGGATATTATTTAACTTCTATCTGCCTTAAGAGAAAATACCGAAACTCAAGTTCGTAAATTATCTTTTGAAAGTATCTATATCTTACAGAAACTTTCGAAAATGTCCTTCTTACGGGGCTCGGAGAATTATGTGTGGTGTACGACCAGCGTACTTGGCAAAGGTGCTACTGGTGCTGTTTTCCAAGGAGTTAACAAGAATAATGGAGAGCCCGTGGCCGTGAAGACTTTCAACCAACTTAGTCACATGAGGCCACACGATGTTCAAATGCGGGAATTCGAGGTGCTGAAGAAAGTGAAACATGAGAATATTGTGAAACTTCTTGCAATCGAAGAAGAGCAAGAAGGACGCGGTAAGGTGATCGTTATGGAATTATGCACAGGTGGTAGCCTATTCAATATACTTGATGACCCAGAGAATACATATGGACTACAGGAACAAGAATTTTTGTTAGTTTTAGAGCACTTAACTGCTGGCATGAAGCATTTAAGGGATAACAATTTGGTGCACAGAGATTTAAAGCCAGGTAATATAATGAAGTATATCAATGAGGATGGGACTACCACATACAAACTGACCGACTTTGGGGCAGCTAGAGAGCTTCAGGAAGAAGAGCAGTTTGTGTCTTTGTATGGGACAGAGGAGTACCTCCACCCAGATATGTATGAGAGGGCTGTGCTGAGAAAGCCAGTCGGCAAAAGCTTTGGTGCTACAGTTGATTTGTGGTCTATTGGAGTAACATTATACCATGTTGCTACTGGACAACTACCCTTTAGGCCATATGGTGGAAGAAGAAACAAAGAAACCATGTTTTATATTACAACCAAAAAAGCTTCTGGAGTTATATCAGTAAGTTACATTATCTAAATAATTTGTGTTTATATTTTGGTGACATTGTATACTTGGCTTCAGTAAATTAACTTTCCTTATAAGTCCACATGTGCTCATGCAACAATATTTTATTGATATTTCACATATAACAAATTTATGTATTTTCTGAACGCAAGATAATCATTGAAATAGACTCTGTACATTCGTTATTGTTTGTAAGTATCAGTGAGCTACTGGTTAGACCATTTTTTAAATAAATAAAAAACTTCTTTTAAAACATGTATAGGAAATCTCTTCTAAGTAATCTCAGAATAGGTAGAATAACCATCGTCCCTCAAATTTGTCATTGGAAAGGAATACATATTGTTTTGCCATAGATACATTGAGTTGGTCATTCTGAGTAGATCTGAGAAATATAGCATGATTTAGCAAAGTGTCCTATATTCTGGTCCTAGATGCCATTTGAACTCTTGGATCATACTGTGATGGGTATACCAACTACTTAAATAATATTATGATTTGCATATTGAATTTGTATCTTATTATTTGTAGGGAACACAAACAACAGAAAATGGACCTATTGACTGGTCGAGGGAACTCCCTGCACATTGTCAGCTCAGTGTGGGGCTGAGGAAGCTAGTCACCCCATTACTGGCAGGCTTGCTTGAAGTGGACCCTCATAGGATATGGACCTTCGACCGTTTCTTCTCAGAAGTGCAGATGGCTACTTCCACTACTCCTGTTCATATATTTCATGTGAATAAAGCAGCCAGTATAAAGGTGAGATCAAATATTTCTTGTATTATTTTGTAGAACTTGGAAAGTTCATAATTATTTTTATTCACATGTATATTCAACTTATTGACCTTATGAGACATTTGATAATTAATAGTTTTATAAAAAGTTTTTTTTTGCTGCAGCAGTCTTACTCTACTGATACCATTAAAAGAAGACACAATAACTTTTGAATCTTTTTTGTCACATGTATAGTAAGTATTGATCCCATTTTTTGTGATCCTGTATATTTATAATAACTTCTTGTCAAGTTCAGGGGTGAGTAGGAAGGACCAGCTGAATATTTATGTGATTTTATTGGTTGAGTTCAAAGGTGAGCTGGTCCTGTTCAACAGATTAAATGAGAAAATATTCTGTGTTCCACCAAATCCAAATGGACAAGTATTGTTTATTGTTATAACAAAATGCATCATCTGTCTGTGCCTCTAAGCTCAACCTAGGTTGGGGAATTGTGACCGAGGGCGATTATCGGCCTCTGTCACGCCAGTAGAGCAGCCTTGACACAGTGCATTATATGCACACAGTAAACACTCTAACAGTATTAACTCACTTCTTTTGAAGTGCAAACTGCACACGTAGCATAAGGACCTTGAAATGTCCACCAGCCCAAACGACCTTAATGAGGTCTACCACATAATAAGATTTATTAACGAAACTTTGATGCAAGTTAACCTTGTATTAATCTAGTTCAATTGTTAACAGCTAACTGTAACTAATGCGAATGCCGTGAGCTCAGAAGTATTATTTGGTTTGGTTTGTTTATAAAACACAATGAGACAATGCATTTCCTATTTGGTTGTAAAAGTATTTTTTAATTTAATACCTAATTCAATTAAAAATAGTAACATCTTATGACACTGCCAAAACTCAATTGATATAATTTTTAGCAATATGGATATTTAATGTGGTTGTAAGAATTAAATATGAAAGCCATTTAAACTTGTAAATATTGCAATATTATAGGAAAACATAATGCTCTGGACCAACATTTCTCATATAATTGGATATACATAGCAAACTTATAATACGATCGTATTCATTCTAGATGTTCAGGTGAATCAGGCAAATATTTACATCACAATTAAAATCTGTGTTTGCATTGGTAATAGGATAAGTCACCATTGATTATTTATTTATTTAACAATGAATGTACACACAATAATTTTCCAAAAGACCGTATGAGCATAAATTGCACAAAAGTACTGCTTAATTTTTCCAGCAGCCCCCCATAGAGAAAAGATAATCAAAAGGTAGAATTGGCCTGTGAATTTTCACTTAATTTATTTTAGTTTAATTCGCAATTTCAATTATTAAGAATTTCATAACATATTTAGTTCTCATAGGTAATAGAGATGGCGTTGTTCAATTGTAAACCCGCTTACGCAGACCAAGGAATCTCCTCCATGACCCGCACGATCCGATCATGAGGGCTAACGCGTTCCCATACTAGTCATGTACTTGGAACACTTTTTTAATACATCATACTCATTGAACAAGGGTATGAAGTCCTGGTCTACACTTATCGCGCTATACCAGGGACAGGTACGTACCTGGGCTCTTCTCTTCTGCACCTCGCCTAAGCCGAGGTCCGATACTCTATAAGCACCTTCAGGTTTGTCGTACGCTCATGGCTCGAGCACGCTGTAGACAAAGATACAGCAGGACAACTCCCCTAGAGGTGATACCTGCTGATTAGACATCCTCCAGAGGCGAATCGCCCTTTAAGGCTTGAGGACTCTTTACTTTAAAACTTCGGTAATGCTGAAAAGGCCATCTGCGACCAAGAGCATTATTCAGTCAAAAGAAATCTTTAAATGAAACTGTGCGTGAAATTTGACGCATTTTTATTATCGTACATTGACCCGGGCTAGTACCTCGAAGGTCCAACGCTCTCTCGTTGGATTGTGCACTGGGTATTACCACAATAATTAATTTGAGACCACACAAACAATATTGCGATAGCAATAAATGTACTCTATACTTGCAATCTGTCACCATACGCCTGCACCTCGAACGAGTAACGATAAGCATACTAACTATTAGTTAATATACTTATTAAGTATTTGAGGAAATATCTACGTTCAAATTTAGATCTAAACATTCGATCAAATAAAGTCTACTTATGAGGTGTTTACTATCTTTTCAGGTGTTCATCAAACCGGATGAGAAATTCGAACATCTGCAGACGTATATCTGTGAGCAGACAAGCGTTGTGGCAGAGTCGCAGATCCTTCTGTACCAGGACAAGCTGCTGCTCTCGGAGATTGATGAAAATACGCTAGGTAAATGATGCGGTAGTATATGAGTAAAAAAGAGAATGGTGAAAAAATCTCATTCACGTAAATAATCTCCAAAACAATTGTCAGGCAAAAACTATCCCGCTACGACAGCGGAGGAACCGCTGATGCTGTTCAATAAGAACAACCACAACGTGAGCATGCCGCCGGAGCCCGATGCCCCGAAGTTCCCCGTCTTCCCCAACATTGTCTCCGTGGAGAATGACGCCACGCAGGCCAAGGTGAGTCGTTTTTCTTTCCTACCTCTATAAACTATAAACGCTATAAACAATTGAATTTATTTCTTAGTGTGTAATACACGTAGTATCGCATGTCTCCTTTTAATTTTCCCTCGAGTGTAGTACTGCCTATAATAGGTTTTATCCGGTCAAAAATTGTAGGTACTGTTTCTTAACGAACCAGCGCCATTCGTAATTCGTAATTCTGAATCCAATCGCTGTAATAGCAACTGTCTACGTGTGAACTGTTACTGACACGACAGAATGTAATGATTTAAAGTAAAATATGTACAGACAGCGTGCAGCGTGGGGCACGCCATCAAGCGGCGCGTGGAGGCGCTGTGTGCGGCGTCCCTCTTGGTGTCGGCGTGCGTGCGCCGCTGGGGGGCGCTCGTGGCCGCGCGTCTGGCGCTCGTGGCCGTGGCCGCGGACGGCGTCAGGACACACGCCGACAGGTGAGCCACTGGGCCGCGGACGGCGTCAGGACACACGCCGACAGGTGAGCCACTGGGCCGCGGACGGCGTCAGGACACACGCCGACAGGTGAGCCACTGGGCCGCGGACGGCGTCAGGACTGTATGTTTATCCATAATACAAATTTGTATTCATTGTTAGGTTAGCCAGTGGCCTAATATAATTTAATCTGTCTACGAATGGTTTACTAAGGAAGAGATAAATGTTGATAGAGAGCAATTAATGTCAAAACTGATGCCTAGCAAGCTGACTGTAGCCCCGCTGTCGGCAGGCTGCACGACGCGGCGCGCGCGCTGGACCTGGCCGCGCTGGCCGCCGGCCGCCGCGCGCACGCAGCCGCCGCCGCCGCAGCCGCAGCAGACGAGGTACCACACCATGTACTACATGCTACATACCACATACTACATACTACACTACATGCTGCACACGATATACACTGTGTCGTTCATTTTGCAAAAGGATACAAATGTAATCATTTTCTTGATATATGTAACTTGAGTGACTTTATGTACCACTTGCGAAAACAGTGTTGAAATGTTGCTAAATCAGTCACACTGTGAGTGAAAAGGGAAGATCTTCTAACGAGCTTGTATTATGAGGTTTATATATCCCGGTTCAGTTTGCATTGTAGTACTTTTCACTGATCTATTTCTCCGTTACTCAATATCAATTTTCTATGAAATACTACGACGTAGCCACAATAGTTACAATGAGCGACTTTAATTTTCAAAGAAACATTATTTTTTAAAGCATTAATACAGATGGTCTCTGAGAAATGAAAGCAGTGAATCAAAACTACGTCGTAGTTTTCACCACTATCTTGTCGTGTGCTGCAGGCGCGCGCGCTCCGGGCGTCGGCGGCGGCGCTGGTGGCGCGGCACGCGGGGGGCGGAGCCCTGCGCGCCGAGTGGGACGCCGCCGCCGCGTTGGCGCCGTGTCCGCACGACGCACGGCTGCAGGTGTGTGTGTGTGTGCGTGTGTTGTATGTGTGTATACGTCGCGGTGAGGCCGTAGTGTGACAGAATGGTGGTGCCACAGATGCGCGCGCGCACACTGGTGGAGCGGCTGCGGGAGTCCTGGCAGCACCTGGTGCGGGACCGCGCCACGCGCTCGCTGACCTACAACGACGAGCAGTTCCACGTGCTGGAGCGCATCACCGTCGCCGAGACAGGCCGGCGCCTGCGCACCCTGCACGCTCGGGCCGCGCCCCTGGCCGCCGCGCGCGCGGACCACGTGGCCGACTGGTACGTACCATCACCGTCGCCGAGACAGGCCGGCGCCTGCGCACCCTGCACGCTCGGGCCGCGCCCCTGGCCGCCGCGCGCGCGGACCACGTGGCCGACTGGTACGTACCATCACCGTCGCCGAGACAGGCCGGCGCCTGCGCACCCTGCACGCGCGGGCCGCGCCCCTGGCCGCCGCGCGCGCGGACCACGTGGCCGACTGGTACGTACCATCACCGTCGCCGAGACAGGCCGGCGCCTGCGCACCCTGCACGCTCGGGCCGCGCCCCTGGCCGCCGCGCGCGCGGACCACGTGGCCGACTGGTACGTACCATCACCGTCGCCGAGACAGGCCGGCGCCTGCGCACCCTGCACGCGCGGGCCGCGCCCCTGGCCGCCGCGCGCGCGGACCACGTGGCCGACTGGTACGTACCATCACCGTCGCCGAGACAGGCCGGCGCCTGCGCACCCTGCACGCTCGGGCCGCGCCCCTGGCCGCCGCGCGCGCGGACCACGTGGCCGACTGGTACGTACCATCACCGTCGCCGAGACAGGCCGGCGCCTGCGCACCCTGCACGCGCGGGCCGCGCCCCTGGCCGCCGCGCGCGCGGACCACGTGGCCGACTGGTACGTACCATCACCGTCGCCGAGACAGGCCGGCGCCTGCGCACCCTGCACGCTCGGGCCGCGCCCCTGGCCGCCGCGCGCGCGGACCACGTGGCCGACTGGTACGTACCATCACCGTCGCCGAGACAGGCCGGCGCCTGCGCACCCTGCACGCTCGGGCCGCGCCCCTGGCCGCCGCGCGCGCGGACCACGTGGCCGACTGGTACGTACCATCACCGTCGCCGAGACAGGCCGGCGCCTGCGCACCCTGCACGCTCGGGCCGCGCCCCTGGCCGCCGCGCGCGCGGACCACGTGGCCGACTGGTACGTACCATCACCGTCGCCGAGACAGGCCGGCGCCTGCGCACCCTGCACGCTCGGGCCGCGCCCCTGGCCGCCGCGCGCGCGGACCACGTGGCCGACTGGTACGTACCATCACCGTCGCCGAGACAGGCCGGCGCCTGCGCACCCTGCACGCGCGCGGCCATTTCAATTTCAACTTACTTGTATTTGAATCATTAGAAATGATCTTAAAGTGGATAATGATGCAATTCGTTCGATTGTACAATAGAATATTGGTTTTGTAACAAATTTTTGGTCTCCCCCTATGTATGGTATCGGTAAGCAAAATTATAATTTTACGAGTCAGAATAGAAAAGAAAAATGTTAACTTTAAACTCATTGTATATTATTGTAGGTATTGTTTCTAATGACTATGTATAGGTACAAAGTGGCGGCAACCGTGTACCTGCAAACTCAAATACTGGAGAAAGACGTGGCTAGTTGCGAGCTCAAGCTGCTGGCTCTAGGCGCGCGGCTCCAGGACGCTGAGCTCACTGCACGGCGGGACCTGACGCCGCTCGTGAGTATGCCAGTATACCATTTACCATAATAGCTCGGGGGAAAAGTTTCTTCGCATTTTATATGAAAATTCAAGACCTTTTTACAAAGTTAATTTATATTTAACTCCAGTATATACTTTCGTATTGCTATTGTTCGTAGACTTCCTGCCATCTTGTAGGTAGATACATGATTTTGGAACTTCTGATCAAAATAATCTGATCTGATCTCCACAAGTAGTTTTGGCAGTCCTCTATTGATGTTAACCTGACACCGCCTAAAGAATTCTGAAGAGACTGAAACTGCTGGAAATCTAAAGGTCAGGTCAGGGCTATATGCTGGATGCATTAACACTTCCAAAAAAAATATGGAGTGGCTAAAGATGTTTGTGGTCTAGCGTTATCATGATGAAAGACCATACCTTTCTATTATTCAATTCCGGCCGTTTTCGCTCAACTTTTTGCTTTAATCTCATCAGTTGTTGGCAGTAGAGATCCGAATCGATGATTCTATCCGGCGGTAAAAGCTCATAATGGGCAATGCCCTTCTAATCTCACCATAGACACAGCATCACTTTATTCCGAGTTAACCCAGGTTTTACTAGTCTGTGAACTTTTTCGCGCGTTCATATATGATCCACTTTTCATCACCAGTTATCAATCTTTCAAAAACGATTCGGTTTTATTTCGACTCAATAAAGAATCTCAAATGAGTTCATGATTCATTAGGCTTATTTCAATGAGCTCGTGTGGCACCCAAATATGGAGCTTTTTTTGTATACCCAGCTTTTTGAAATGGGTCTAAACTATTTTGTGGTCAATTCTCAGTTCTTCAGCTATGTCGTAATTGCTGATATGTCGATCTTGCTCCACTTTTTTAAAAATAGTGTCCATTATATCCGTAACAATGTGCATCTTTGACATCAAAATTCCCGGATTGAAAATGCTTAAATCAACTTTGTGCTTTTCTTAATGACAATGCATTAGGTTTATATTTGTCACATACTAATTATTTTCGCGGCTTTTCCTTTTTTGTAATAAAATTTTAAAATGTGTCTAATTTCTTCATTCGATTCGCTCATTTTGACCGAATGAAAAACAAATGAAAATTAGTATAACAATAATTTTAATGTCATGAACACCAGTGAGACACAATTAGTAGCCAATGTTGTTTTATTATAAATTTATAAACTTTATGCGAAAAGACTTTTTCTCCGACCTAATATGTATAGGATACCGATATATCATGTAATAATAACAGCAGTCAGTGTCGATTTATTTTATTGTTTTTTTTTATTATATTAAACTTTGTGGGAGTCTGCAGCATCTCTTTTTCAACATGATCGATATTCTATTTAGCCTCAATCGCGACGGATTCGATCGTTTAAAACTAATGTCAACAATCTCAGACAATCGAATGCCCCAAATAAATCTCAATAAATATAAGCGCACTGTTGTGATCCATCCATTACTCCATCTTATGTTCCCATATTAGACTAGATTTATTTTAATACTCCTCAGAAGGCAGAAGCTGAGAAGAAAAGCGACGAGCGGTCAGAGAAGCCGACGCCGAGCTCGACGGCGGACCTGAGGGTCGAGGAGCGGGCGGAGGCGAGGAGCGCGGAGTCGAGGGGCGCGGAGTCGAGGGGCGCGGCGGGGTCGGTGGGGGCGGCGGGCGCGGGCGTGCGCGCGCTGCTGTCGGCGCAGGCCGAGGTGGCGGCGCAGGCGCGGGCCGCCGGCGCCGCCACCGCCCGTCTGCTAGCGCTCTCCGCAGCCCTGACGCCGGCGCCCTAGCATCTAGCGCTGCTGTCGGCGCAGGCCGAGGTGGCGGCGCAGGCGCGGGCCGCCGGCGCCGCCACCGCCCGTCTGCTAGCGCTCTCCGCAGCCCTGACGCCGGCGCCCTAGCATCTAGCGCTGCTGTCGGCGCAGGCCGAGGTGGCGGCGCAGGCGCGGGCCGCCGGCGCCGCCACCGCCCGTCTGCTAGCGCTCTCCGCAGCCCTGACGCCGGCGCCCTAGCATCTAGCGCTGCTGTCGGCGCAGGCCGAGGTGGCGGCGCAGGCGCGGGCCGCCGGCGCCGCCACCGCCCGTCTGCTAGCGCTCTCCGCAGCCCTGACGCCGGCGCCCTAGCATCTAGCGCTGCTGTCGGCGCAGGCCGAGGTGGCGGCGCAGGCGCGGGCCGCCGGCGCCGCCACCGCCCGTCTGCTAGCGCTCTCCGCAGCCCTGACGCCGGCGCCCTAGCATCTAGCGCTGCTGTCGGCGCAGGCCGAGGTGGCGGCGCAGGCGCGGGCCGCCGGCGCCGCCACCGCCCGTCTGCTAGCGCTCTCCGCAGCCCTGACGCCGGCGCCCTAGCATCTAGCGCTGCTGTCGGCGCAGGCCGAGGTGGCGGCGCAGGCGCGGGCCGCCGGCGCCGCCACCGCCCGTCTGCTAGCGCTCTCCGCAGCCCTGACGCCGGCGCCCTAGCATCTAGCGCTGCTGTCGGCGCAGGCCGAGGTGGCGGCGCAGGCGCGGGCCGCCGGCGCCGCCACCGCCCGTCTGCTAGCGCTCTCCGCAGCCCTGACGCCGGCGCCCTAGCATCTAGCGCTGCTGTCGGCGCAGGCCGAGGTGGCGGCGCAGGCGCGGGCCGCCGGCGCCGCCACCGCCCGTCTGCTAGCGCTCTCCGCAGCCCTGACGCCGGCGCCCTAGCATCTAGCGCTGCTGTCGGCGCAGGCCGAGGTGGCGGCGCAGGCGCGGGCCGCCGGCGCCGCCACCGCCCGTCTGCTAGCGCTCTCCGCAGCCCTGACGCCGGCGCCCTAGCATCTAGCGCTGCTGTCGGCGCAGGCCGAGGTGGCGGCGCAGGCGCGGGCCGCCGGCGCCGCCACCGCCCGTCTGCTAGCGCTCTCCGCAGCCCTGACGCCGGCGCCCTAGCATCTAGCGCTGCTGTCGGCGCAGGCCGAGGTGGCGGCGCAGGCGCGGGCCGCCGGCGCCGCCACCGCCCGTCTGCTAGCGCTCTCCGCAGCCCTGACGCCGGCGCCCTAGCATCTAGCGCTGCTGTCGGCGCAGGCCGAGGTGGCGGCGCAGGCGCGGGCCGCCGGCGCCGCCACCGCCCGTCTGCTAGCGCTCTCCGCAGCCCTGACGCCGGCGCCCTAGCGCCCTAACGAAGCCACCGATACCTCAACTACAGACTCCGATTTCGAATCTTCGGACTCGCCTGGAACTGTCATTTATGACAACGAACAAGACTCTCTACCTAAGTCCAATTGTGTGCTTGCGTGAAGTCAACTTACATAGCAGTGAACATTATTACTCATTAAAACGTCAGGATGTCGGCTGAGTGCGTCTACGATGTGTGATCGCAGTAGTGTAAAACAAGCCCCAGAAAAGTGTCGCTGCAGATACACGATTTCTATATAAAGCACGCGAGAGGAAGCTTACCATTAATTATATTCTTCCCGTTGTTCTTTTTCTATTATTGCTTTCTTAGTTAATTATTATAGTTGTGACCGGTCACTAGTGTAATGTCCTACTTATTTCTCCGATACACGAATACCTACTCCCAACAATACTGTGTATATAGGCTATAGATTACTGGTCCAAACTGAACACACAGTCATTTAAAATTTTGACAACTCAATTACATGATATAAAATAATTTTATATTTTTACAAAAGTGTAAACACTAATTCAAAAAATATTAAATATGTCATAATATTTACAATTACCTCTTCTGTAATTAAACCAGCATAGATCTCAAACATGTATTGGATGTTGGTTGATTATGTTGAACTTTATATGATATTTTCTTGCATAGCTGTTATTATAATGTGTATTTTATTATGAAAAAGATATATTTAACATTCCTATAAATGAATTCTCGAGATCTCATTTTGTTCCTTGGTTAAACAGAAATTATCATAGAGCAATTGTGTACATTATTGATGACCGATGTATTAAATTAGAAACAGAAATAAATATAGTATATGAATTATATTTAAAGTAATATGGTGCTGTAATGTAAGATAATGAAATTTTATATTGATACAATTTTATGTAAAAAAAATGTATAATAGAGAATATAGACTCTACTGAATAATGTTTACTTTTAGATAATCACCTCAACTCACAGCCTTAGATATTTCAATCGCTGTCACCAATTGAACACTCATTAATATTATAGATACTTACTTTACTATTATAGATAATGGATTTAATTTTTTTCCGAATGTCATGACGTATTTTACCAGTTGAATAAGGTAATTATGACAGCTGGGGCCATTCCTGTGATACTTCTAAAAGGTGAACTGGTTATTAAAAAATAACAACAATTTGGAATGTATAAATAATATTATTTATTTAGTAAGCCTTAGGTACAGTTCAGCATAATTATTATTACGCTTACTCGAAGACATGTTTGGAAACAACTTTGATAGGTGAATATACAACACTACGACTGAAATTACATAATTTCTGTAGTAATTAATAAATTCATTAATTGTATATTCTTATGTTACACTGTTTATTTTTGGATTCTCACTATAAGCTTCTTTAAATAATAAAGAACTAAGGACCATTTAATATTGTTCAATAAAACAATATATAAGGTTAATTCAAGGTCTAAATCAGGAATAATGCAAAATTTTTTAGTTGACTTCAAATTCCTTCGTTTTCAGTTACAGAACAATTATAAAGTTGTTTTTATTGTAGAAAAGGCACCACGGTTATTGAAAAACTCCGAAAAAACCACGAAATTTAAATGATAAACTAGAATAATTTATCGAAAATTCTATATATAAACTGTTCTGTGTCTTATTACTAATTACAACTTATATAATAATTAATTATATTATTCTATCTTCAGCCAAAAAATAAAATAAACCCTGGGAATAAAGATGAACTGATTTTATGATATAATAACTTTTTGATAAGAGACAAACTCAGAGAATGTCCAAAATATATAATTTCTTACACATATTGATCATGTAACTAGTGCTAAGATTGAATGATGCACAGTCCTACAGAATGAGATCACTGACTTTTGTCAGTACCAAAACTAGCGGTCAACTTGCATTGTTTTCGCTACAATTACTAGCTAAGATAAAATTTAAGTAATTTATCTATTGTTTTAGTTACACTACATTCATTCTTTTGTTGTAATACTATGTAAACATTCATTTAGTAGTCCAATTCATTTGTTGCCGCGATCTGCAAGAAACGTGAGACTGAATGCGACATAGTATACAAACAAAAGATTATTAAATATAAAATGTTATGTAATTCTTGACCTTCATTGACCTTGACCTGTCTTTCGCAATCTAAACAAAAACACTGTAAACATTGAACAATGTTTTAAATTCATTTACAAAATTATGTACTTGTGTGTATTTTATTCGTTTACTTACTGATACAGGAGCTCAATCGAGGTTTATAGTTACTAACAATTTATTACTGTAGGTGCTGGCTTCTGATTGTACACAAATAGAAATTTAATATGAACTTGTCATAAATGGGCAAGGTTGGGAAATTCAAAGATCTAACTTTTTTAGAAATAATTCTGGATCAAATTCTGTTAAATAAACACATACAGCAAAAATAAGAGTTGATTTCAAATGATTGAGATGACACTCATTTGATTATTTCCAACCGACTTTAAAACTTAAGGAGGAGGATTTTGTATTCCACTGTATGTATGTTCACCGATTTCGCTGTCAATTGTGGGCCCTTTTATTATTATTAGAAATCCAGAGTAACTCCCAAATTATATCAACTCTTTTTCGTCTAATAAACTAAGAACATTTCAACTTAAGTAATATATAATTGAAAAGTTTTATTTGAAGTTGGATCTTAACATTCTGTTATAGACCCAAAAACCACTTTAATTTAGATAATTAGACACTATAGTAACATTGTGCACAGACTATTAAATATAATGAGTGTAAAGCTGCCTTCTAAGTCAGTTTTAAAAGATATTTACTAAAAGTACATGACTCATTTCTCTTTGAGTAATCTGCGTTAGCAGAAATATGTGAATGTTCCATTTTTCGCGGACAATCGGTTCAGCGTTGTAAGTAGTTGGATCAAAACTTACACTGTTGTTTGTGGATTTTGATATAAATTCAATAAAAATTGATCCGTATGTCAATGCTGACGTATGGGATTTAAATCCAGAATCAGACGTTCGTTGGTACAAAAATAATAATAAAAAAAATTATGTCGCAATTGTACTCAAATTAATAAAACAGTAAATACAACATCGCATAACATTCTTACTAGAAAAAATTTCTTTTAACGAACACAGCCATTAATGTTTTTATAACGTGTTACGCAATAAAAACCATTTGGGCTTGCGTGCACGTGCGCGACCATGCGCGTAAAGTAGCATTTGATGCTCAATCGAGATTTTAATTCGATGCTTAAATTATTTGTTAGAGATATGCCTAATTAATTATTTTGGAATGGTCGCTGTCGTATGTAGTTGTAGTAGCAGGTAATGTTGGTGCAGGTGCAGGAGCCTAGTCGTGGCGCGCCGGAGGCGGCTGCCGGCGGTACTGGCGGTGCGCCGCCTGCACCGCCTCGAACTGACGCAGCAGCCCCGCCTCCGCCTCCGCCTCCGCCCCGGCCGGCGCCGGCGCCGCGCTGTCGGCACGATACAAATACAGACTGTAGTGTATACTGTAGCCGACGCCTTAAGGCGTGAAAGATGTCATGTGCGACAGTAAGATGACAGCCGTACAGTAGTGTAGTGTAGTGTAGTAATACCTGAGCGAAGGTCCGGGCGCACACTGTAGCCGCCGGCGCAGGGTGTGGAAGGCGTCCGTCTGCGGCAGTAACATCAACAGGCCATACAACGCGCTCCGTAACGCGCCGCTTTCTTCATTCAACAGCTCTAACCTTAAAACTGACAAAAAACAAAAATTACGTCTAGTGTCCAACCGAAGGTTGTTTACGATTAAGGTAAAATTAAGTTCCGGCTGATATTCTACCGAAAACTGGACGTCCATAATGAATGGACGCGGAATAATCATTAAACAAGCAATAAGAAGCTAAATAATACATAACAATAGGCGGCTCAAACTTTATTATAAATAGATACTATTTCAAAAATAACTTACACGCAAATATTGGAGATTCTATTAACTGCACCAATTTATCTACTTCCGTCAAGAAGTCCACCGTTATCTCGAGGTCACCGCTGAAAGATCTATGGTTAAGGATTTTTAAAGCATATGCTCCTTGCAGTACTACAATCTAACACATATACATATTTTAAAATAAAAACTGGTCGAAATAAAATTTAACGTAACATGAATTGAATATTACAGAAATGTATTGAATATTAACCCTTTATATTTGATTTATGAAACATCGTCGTACATTAAATACTGTTTCTGATAAAGGAACTTTAATGTAATATAAAGTAAGTTTAACTAATTAGTGCGGCAGACAGATCATTAACCTGTAGTTGCTTTAACGTAACTTTTGAACGTCAGACTTAGCGGTGGTAAAAGGATACAAGGTAGCGATGAGCGTATTGCAGTGACGATAGTTGTGAGTCAGCAGACACAGTGCCAGCAGGGACACCGGGCTATGGCACCAGCACGGGTACAGCCGCAGGAACAGAGCGCGGGGGGCCTACGGACAAGGGCAGGGGGCACTAGGGCGGGGCCAAGCACTGGGACACCGGCCTAGGGCCCAGCACGGGTAAAGGCTCAGGAACAGAGCGCGAGAGGCCTATGGACAAGGGCAGGGGCACTCACCGGCTTGGGGTAGGACCGCAGCAGCAGCCGCAGGTCGTAGAGCTCGGCGGCCGTTAGCAGGATGGTGCTCAGCACGTCCACCATGGTCGCCGCGAACTTCAGGTCGCGCTCGTCCACCAGGATGTTCGACAGCGCGCTGTAGATCTCCTCCGCGTTCAGCAGCACGCACAGCTGCCTGCAGCCAACGGCACACGTCAGCTCCCGACCCTCGGCATGGACGAGCACTGCGCCCGATACTGCCGGGAGTCGTCAGCTCCTTACCCTCAGCCTGCCGTGTGCCGGCAGTATCAGGCGCAGTGCTCGTTACACTGCACACGTAACTAGCAAACAAGAGGACGTGACGTCCGATCAAAGCGGCACTGGGAGTACCGACTATAACTGCCCGTTAACTAACGCCCTTTTGCGAAAGTCTTGGGTTTAACCGAAGCAAATCACCAAACGCTCCCAAGCAAAATAATATACTGTCTATTATATTATATTGATCTTTTACATTCGCTCGTCAACTCATAAAGTGTCTATATACATCAGCCCAAGAAAGAAATACATAAGTTAGTGAAGTATTCAAAGTTAAAATGAACCGGCTGCGCTACCTGATGATAAATGCTCCTCTATCCTCTAGAAGGTTTTCGTCAGCAGCGAGTAGCTTCAATAGCGCTTCAAGGAATTTGTAGTAGTAAGGACTTGATGCCAAATCGCCTGTAGACAAATAAGAATTAAACATATTGATATTTTATAAATCAAACTTAAAGATATTGATATTTTCACAACGGCATGTGTGGATGATAACTGCGTACTCGTTTTTATTAATATTAAAACTCGTCCCCGTGTTATAGAATGAATACAATACGCATGATCATGGCCGCCCATGGAGCGCCCATGATCTCGGCGAGCACGGCCAGCCGCCGGCGGGCTATGTTACATGAGGCGGGGCCGCACCGCGCGCGTGGCACGAGCAGATCTCGGCGAGCACGGCCAGCCGCCGGCGGGCTATGTTACATGAGGCGGGGCCGCACCGCGCGCGTGGCACGAGCAGATCTCGGCGAGCACGGCCAGCCGCCGGCGGGCTATGTTACATGAGGCGGGGCCGCACCGCGCGCGTGGCACGAGCAGATCTCGGCGAGCACGGCCAGCCGCCGGCGGGCTATGTTACATGAGGCGGGGCCGCACCGCGCGCGTGGCACGAGCAGATCTCGGCGAGCACGGCGAGCGCGCGGCGCACGACGTCGTCGGCGGGCGCCGCCAGCGCGCCCAGCACGCGCGCCCACACGCCGCCCGTCTCCGGCAGCATCTGGCCCGGAGACAGCCAGGTCACTCGTCAACACTCGTATACGATCAATCTTAAATTACCTATTATTTTATTTTAATAATAGACAATATTCCGCTGCATTAAGTTTAGTGTCGATTTGAACTTACACAACACGCTTGTTCGTACATAACATTTTATTTTCTACTAGTGTTCAGAAACAAAACTCTTAATATAATGACAATCGACCTCGAATCCTAATTAACAACCGGATGTTATATTTTGCGAAATGCTGCTGGGGCCGCTTGTGGTACAGAAGCAGCAGCCAGTCGAGCGTCTGTATCTTGGTGAGCACGGAGCTGTGATGTCATGACGTGTAAGGTCCTCACCTGCTGAGGCCGCTTGTGGTACAGAAGCAGCAGCCAGTCGAGCGCGGCCACCTTGGTGTGCACGGAACTGTGATGCAGTAGCTGCATCAGCACGGCCACCACGTCGGCCACATGCAGCCCTTCCCCCTCCCCCTCCGCCTCTGCCTCCGCCTCTGATTTCACTAGCTTGATCAACAGGAAGTTTACCGTCGCAGCCGTTTCGCGAATATCTAAATAGTATGTCGTTTGGTTTTTTGTTCTTTGGGTTTTGTTAGAAATAGAAAATATATATGTTATGGTTCAACCATAGTGAGAATTATACATGTGTGCATTGTACGTGTATGCGTGCATTGTACGTATGTCCGTGCATTATACGTATGTCCGTGCATTATACGTGTGTGCATGCATTAATGAAGTTACCGGGGATTTTTAATGGGTCAAATTTTCGGTGCTGATTTGATGAGACACTGGGGAAAGAACTAAGATATTTTAACCAGTGTATGAAAGTAATGTTGCAGCGATAGTAATTCAGATGGTAAATGTCATTATGTTAATTATTCTTAATATACATAAAGTAAGTTTGTGAAAGAGAGCAATGAAACAAAATCAGTGTCAGCGGCTGGTGAGCGCCGCGTGCACACAAAGGATACTGCGCCTGGCGCCGTCGGTGTCAGCGTACGCCAGGCACGGCAGCACGGCCGACAGCACGCCCGCGGTCGCCCGCCCCGCGCCGCCCGCGGCCCCCCCGGCCCCACCCTCGGCCCCACCGGCCCCACCCTCGGCCCCACCGGCCCCACCCGCAGCCCCGCCGCCGGGCCCCGACAGCTCCACGAACTCCTTCAGCCAGGTGATCGCCGTCAGCTGCACATCACCCACATCATATCTTATACAGCAACTTTAAAGACAATTTTTTAAATCGAAAGTGAGTAACTTTCGATTTAAAAAATTGTCTTTAAAGTTAAATACAGAAAATGTTATAAACATACTACACTTTTATTTTTATTATTACATATTGTAAATTGTGAGTAATGAAAATTGTGTGTAAATGTTTCCTTTATTATGAATAGCAATATTCGTTGCAATAAATTGAATTTGAAAAAAAAATCCGTAGTCTCCTTATATACAAATATGAATAATTGTTCATTAATCTCACTAAAACTAATAAACCGCTTGATCGATTTGGATAACTTTAATTGTATTTTGATCGATTAAATTTAGAAGTGGTTAAAAAGTAAAAACTGATAAAAGCCTAATTAAAAGTTTTAAATAATATTATAATTTTGTACTAAAAATCTTTTAAATTGATATTGATAATTCAATTACAAAGTACATTTCTCTAATTCAGATAATTTTTGATAGATGGCGGTAGTGGCAGAGTTTGAGTGTTACAAAGTTCACCTTAACTTATGCTATATGAAAGGGAAGGCTGAACACTTTAGTAAGAATTTTATATTATACTTGAGATCTAATAACAATGATAAAGGAATCACCAAGAGATGAGAGACCTACCTGCAGCATTTCCTCTGGCGATTGCGCGTGCGTAATAAGGATGTTAACCATGGCCTGGAAGTCCACACGGGAAGGGTCTTTCTTTATGCTACGAAGGAACTCGTTTAGCTGAACGTCACACCTGTGTTTAAAAACAGTTATTTTTATACCATCATATACCAACTCCATAAAGATCCAGCTGTTGGGCACAGGTTTTTCTACATAGAGGAGACAAAAATAGTTGGTGAGTGAAAGCGGTTGTCGTAACAGCCAACCAATGGTTCAACGTAACCTTCCAAAGCTCGAAGGAGCTCGTAATAAAATAATTTGTTCACTCGTCCAGGGCCAAATTTGGCAAAATTTATGTCTTCGTAATGAAATCAGAGCGAGAGAAGAAAAACACATCTCAAAAATTTAGATGACTTTTGTAAAAGTAGCCTTTTTAATCGATGCATCCGGTGATTATAATGATTGGTATAGAGGGAGCAAATCATAAAGAGAGATGGCGTATCTAGAGCATTTAAAGAAAATATGATCTGTTGTTCCTTCGTCCAATCCACATTCACATAATGAAGAGTCCTTGACCCAATGACCAAATTTTGGCCAAATGTACCGGTGTACATGCATGTCCCAACCTTAGTCGACAGATTGTAGAGGTGCAAGTTTTGGAAATGTTTTTATTTTTAAAGTACCAGGGTTTACATGGATGTCAGAATAAAACTTTCCCACAACACAGCGGGACTCATTACACTTAATATTCCAAGCAGAAACCATCTGTTGTTTTGCCGTTAATTTAAGGTCATGAGAGAATACTTTAAGATGTGAGGTACTACACTGGTGATAGACTCCTTCGCCATATAATCGACCAATTCATTCCCCTCTATGCCTGAATGACTGGGGATCCAAGTAAAATTAAAGACCTTGCTGTACGCATCTACGAAGGACACTCCTTATATTGAGGGTGAGTGAGGAATAATTATTAGATCGGCAGGAATCTAAGTAAAAGCTTTAGTCCTATCGGCTCTGCCTGCACTAATCAGCAATGTTAACTGTCAACTTGCGCGGGCGACACTGGGTACTTATCGGTGGGCGCATATATAACACAGTACATGCTGCAGACGGCATCGGCCTACTTTCCTTTTTTATTAGTAGTCGCGACTTTCTGACCTGATGCAGAAATTGAATGTCATTATGTGCTTATGCCAGAAGTCACAATATGAGATGGAGCGGAACATAGTAAAAATGACGGCTACCTGTATACAATACGGTATGCTGCTAACTCTAAGAAACACTAACTAGACAACTGGTATCTATATAACTATCGTGACAGATTCGAGGTTACCTTATTCAATTTCACATATTACATTCCAACACGGGATACCACAAAAGTAAATAGCGCAAGTGTCAAAACTATTCTCATTAGTTACTAAAGTATTAAAGTTCTAATTAGTCAATATGCCTAAAGAGCAACATACATTCTCCGTATCTCCGGATTGGGGTCGTCCAGCATCTTGAAGAGTCCATCCAGCAAATCGGGCAGATGTTGCAGCAGGTCCAGGTCGGGCACTGCATCCAGCACGGCCACCCAAGACACCACAAACTGACGCGCGAACGCGCTTCGCGTGTACATGCGCTCGCGCAGCATCGGCACGAAAGACGCCAGATCAAACGATGAGCTCTCTGTCACTATGTCCTGGATTTGTTTATTTTTGGACTTGTTACACTCCCGAACAATATTATACAGTTACATTTTATACCTTCATCACAAATTAAGGAAAATAGTTTTATGTATGATTTCATGCATCATTTGCATTTTGTTTATAATTGCACTTATCAAATATAGTTTGTTAGTTAAATATGTATGAGATGTTTATTGATTTAATGTTTTACATTTGCGAATTAACTATTTTATTAATATTAAACTCTACCATACTTTAAACAGTGTATTTATTATATTATTAAGATTCCAATGCAGTTATAATCTTACCCTAGCTGTTTTAATCATACTGACTATTGAGCTTGCTAATAAAAGTTGCACATGCAAACACACTAAAGGGGACACAGTTGATGTGACATATTGTACTTAGTATAAATTTATTTGATATACATATACAAGTCTACAATCTCGTGGTTTAATTTCAAAAAATAAGAATGGTATAGTTAGGTAAAGTGTAGCAATGATTATTGGGTGTTAGCACCTTGAGCAAGCGATCCAGCAGTTCAGCAGCTTGCTTGACCTGCGGCTCGGGGTCGGCAGCCAGCCGGGCGAGCGCCTCAAACACTGCGGGAAAGTGCTCTAGCACATTGCCCCGTGCTATCTTGAGCACGTTGAACAACGCCTCCGCTGCTTGGTAGCGGACCCGTGACTCGCTCTCACTGAAGCATGCCAGTATAGGGTGAATCAGCTCCGGAAGGTAATTCACGCAACCCTAGAATATATTTGTTACTTATATACCTCTATAAATCCCTAAGGGCCAATAAATAGTGAAAGAATTTGTTTTACAGTATAATGACAAAATCTACGATTTTCCATACATCTCCATCTTTGGTGAGAAGCACAATGTTACTAGATAATTATCTATGATCAATGCAGAACAGAAGCAGTCTGAGAAGTTGCCAATAAATGGATGACACCAGACATGAGATGTTGAATTTTTTGTTTCATACCTTGTTGTAGATTCCTTTTTAATTCCCTTATTAACATAATACTGCAAATGTCAGAAATTAACAGCTAATTAATTATCACCTGTTAAAATGTTGGAAAGAAATTGGGCCTCAGATCATCTACATAAAAGTGAGTACTGTTAAATGCACAATAGATTCATGCAGAACTATTGGACTACTGTTATTACAATGATTTAAATTATTATATCAATGATTTAGATTATAATTTAAATCTTTGTTAGTTTCGATCATAAAATTATTTTATGATAGAGTTATATTGCTACAATATTGATTAAGTAATATTTAAATAGTTTGTAATTATATATTATACTATTTATATTTAATGGTTCTTTAGTAATTAATTATTACATTACGCATGTTGAAAAAGTCGTAAATTCAATTGTTTACTAATGTAGCTATCATTGCTATACCTATCCAGGGATTGGAATTGATTTGTGTTGAAGTATTATACGATACAATATACATTCCATAATAAGAATATATACTTTATTTTTTACCTTTCCTAATCCTACTGCCACGGAGGACAAACCCATTAAGGCTCCGTTCTTTACATTAGGGTTGGTAGACGACATGAGATCTTGCCCTAAAACTCTGATAAGCCTCTTTATCTGACTTGTGTTGTTAGCATCACTAAAATCTTTCACCATTCTGAAAATTATATATCAGTAGATTTAGTAATGCAATTAATTTACTAACCAACTCCAAGACTATCATTACATACTACATAGAGTAAAATGAATTTTATATATTACTTTTCAATTTCAACCCCTGCAAACTTCCTCTTTTCATATATTTTGTCGCATAGCCCACGAACGCAGGCTATGCTTAAAGGAGCATAATCTCTTTCGGACATTATTATGATCGTTGATTATAAGATCAGTGCCTTAAATGTGTTCTATTTTATCAGCTAGTGAAATATTTTTAAATAGGAAATCAAATCAAAATCACATCAACGCACAGATTAGAAATAATATGGCTTATTTAACACAACACCCTCCCCCACAGATTACTTCTTGACAATCATGTCAGTTGAAGTTTACGTAGAAAGGATGACAAACACAATCAAAATTCATACAGCCATCCTAAGTAATTATATAATATCCCTTTCATACATATTAAAGAATTTTTGACAACTAATAGCAGAAACCTAATGGAGGTTTCTGCTATTAGTATTCAAAAATTCTTAATGTCTAACGTAGAAATAAATTAAAAATTGAATGCAATGTTAACGATTACGATGAAATAATACGAATATCAGAAATCAATGATACGATGATTTCAAAAAAATAAGCTAAGGGTCAATATACGTAATAAAATATAGATCACCCAACTAATATCACAATTACGCGCCAAAAACTCCTTGTTTTTTTTAAATAAATACTCTTGGGACTGACATAACCCTGAGGTAAAGTCCCTTATTTTAGGGCCTAAAATAAACTGGACAAAAATACTCTCGGTTATAGGGAAGGTATAATTATAGTTATTTTTCTTTCTTGGCTCTGAGATATTGATATAATGTATGCTTACTAGAATTTTGAAACAAAAACAACAAGAACGCCAGAATCTCGTAACCATAAATAAAGAAAAAAAAAACTACGTAATTTGTGTATCATTTCAGTGTAATCATTTATATAATATTCTATTTTCGTATCATTTAATCGTAATCACTAACATTGCATTCCATTTTCAAATAGTTTTCTCGTAGGTCATTAACACTTACCATTAGTTGCCTAAATTCCGTGGCGTAAAGGGATATATTACACCGGTATCCCAGAACCAGAAATAAAGAAATAATCACAAACGATATGGCTGTATGAGCTTTAGTTTTCTTTGCCTTCCCTATAATAGGGAGCATTAAATAATAACAACAACAAAAAAAATCTTGACAATCTACATTGGCATGTCAGTGGCATTTTCGTATCTCTTGTGGCTGTGCCAGTTTTTACGTTGTTTTGTTAAAAATTTCATTTGGATAATTTAGATTATTACGCGAGTGTTCTACCACAGCACTTAAGTAATTAAAAGTGATTTAACTGTTCTAGTAGTGCCCGGTGTCGACCAGCTCTAAATTTAGGTGTTATTTTAATGTAATACGGGATAATATTAAATTGAATGCGTACAATATGCCTGTGACACTAGTAGAGAGGCTGCCCTTGCCGAACCTCAAGGTTTATACTGCGGGTAGTGTTTTGTTGCTGTCATTAGCCGTATTTCATGCATTGAGTGTGACGAGAGATCCAAACTGGAGGGCGCACGCCGCTCTTCAAGGCCAGAAAGTGATAAACACTGAAGGTAGTGGTGAAGTGATAAAGGTTGTGCAAATGATGAACGCTCAAAACCTCAACATGTCTACAAACAGCACTAGGAATATCACTGAGCAGTTTACAGAAGTCATGACTTTCATGATGCAGGAGCCACTGTGTATGTGGGTGAGTGTAACAATTCGAAAGTTAAAATTCTTTTTGATAATAATGTAATTATAATTGAATATTAAGAGTATGAGTACTTCACAACTTTAACCTTCTTTGGAACCAAGGCATAATTCAGAGAGCCACTCATATGACCTGCACTTGAAGATTATAGATGAACATTACTGTATGAAAAGTTAAACTACTTCAAGGACGTGCTAATACACCTGCAGCAGATTTTAAACAAACTACAGACGAAGTCCATAAGCAATAGGCATAGGAATAGGCATTATGGAAATGTGTTATTATTATAAGGTGCAGTATATTTTGAAAAAAAGCAAAGTTGAATGCAATAGCATACCCAATTATAGCTTTTAAATAAAACCTAAGGGGTTCTGTACAAATGAGTATTTTAATTATCATTACTGCATTATAACAGTTACCATGATTTTATTTTTATTTATATAACGTTTCGTCACAACATTATCTTGGTTTTCATTCAGTTCTTATACATGCCTTACCTTTACCATAACTTAATTATTTTATAGCTGACTTGAAGCTGGCAAAATGATTTTATAAACCTTTTCACCAATAGACGACCTCCCAATTAAGGAAAAACAAAAGTATTTATGAATCTATATTTCAGTATCTACAAATTTTACAAAAAAAATAAACATAAGTTGTATTTATTTTGAAATAATTGTAAAGTAAGGAATTATAAGTATTATAATCTCTAGTTACTTGTTAAGGCTGGGTGGTTATTTGTGTTTGAATTATATATTTTTTGTATGAATAATGAATATAATAACAAACAAAATAAAACTAAAACAAAACCATTCAAATCAGAACTTTTAAAATAATTTTGATTTACTTTGTACTAAGTTTGTTCCCTTATAATAATAACAATGATTCAAAACAAACACTTGTAACAAAATATTGAAGCTATGCTTTACTTCAGAGAACCATTGTAAGGTATATTATTTTAAACTTTCATGGTGATTCCATATACATAGGGAACAAATAGGGAAAATCAAGAACTCAAAAAAAAAGTGGTTTAAATCGCATTAATAGCTATCAACATAGATGTTGGCTTATCACACCAGAAAAACAGAAAGATTAGAATTAATTAGAATAATTTCAAGTGAAGCAAAGTATAAAGAACTAGTAGTTCATCTTTATACAAATATTAGAGTATGAATTTTTTCTAATTTGAATAACCCCCTAGCAATGTAGTTAGATTTTTTTTCAACTTTCAGTTTAGTTGGTGGCAAGGCTTTATCTAAGTTTAAGTTTACTTCTGTCTATGGCCTTATCTTCACGTACCATCAGGTGAAAGGCCAAGAACTAACCCTTTAAAAATAAATAAAACATATTCAAAATCAAAATCAAAATCATCAAAATCAAAGTCAAAAATAACTTTATTTAAATAGACTTATTTACTAAGCTCTATTAATCGTCACAACATGGAATATGTATAATAATCTGGAAACTTATGTATAGCTATGCTCCTTCAAATGTAATACTGTTATACCATAGTTGGTTGCTGCTTCACCTCCTTGCATAATGGATCCTGAATAAAAACACAAATGGTGAGATATAAGTATCGATAAGCTTTTGCATTTGGGTTCTCCGTTGTTTATCCGGTACGAGACCCACAAACCTACTTGTTCAATAAATTTTTGAGAGACTGCAAAGTGCCTCAGACAATATCAGCACAAGTAAATGGAGTACCACCAATTTTCAGTATGCCTAAAAAATTCACAAATTTAAAAGAAGGCGCGCCAACACAAGATCAAGCAAATCTGAATGAGACGAATGAAAACGTTTTTCTAACGTATACTACAACCAAAAACTGCTGAGTCATTCATCAGTTCGCTTGGGAACTACTTTGCTTAACCATTTTCCAGAACGTGATGTTGCTTATTTACCATACTTATCATACTAATCTAATTTATATAAGTTTTCACTATCTTATCTTTTAAAAGTGCAGACTTACAATTACTTACAATGTGATACCTACCATACAACCTACAACATTGCGGTTACAAGCAAGTAGATGTAACTTCATTTGTATTACAATGTGTGACTCAGATTTGAGATTAAAATAGTATTAATTGTTATGATCATTATCCTGTTTATTAAATTAGAGTTGGTATGATAATCATAAGCATAAGCGTGTGGAACTAACCGCCTCACTGACGTCTTAAAGAAAGCACGTCTCACATCAATATTTCGAAATATTATTTTATATTACTAATCATTTGATCACCTCATTTTTAGTGGTTTGCCTACAGTAAAGTAGTTTATTGGTCGATTTCTATAGAAATAGATAGCAAAATGTCTTCTTCTTCTTTGGGGTTTTATGGCGCTTTCTTAATAGATTCAGCCAGTATCGAGTGTTGATAGCAAAATGATATGTAAAAAAGTACCTACCGTGACAATATGTACCTATTATAAAACAGAAAAGTCTAACCATTTATAATTTTAAATATATGGTCTTAAAAAAAAAATTCATAAATTCCCATCTCGTCAGGCTGCTTTGAACAATCGCAAAAGGTACAGAAGCGAAGCACGACTAATAAAAATATCAAAACAATGACTGATACGAGGGTTGTTAACCTTTCATCCCCGACACAGGTCACCGATCGCAATGACACGAATTTAATAGAAAGTAAATTATTAATATATATACTTCACAGATTAAATTAATTAGAACACTGTGGGTGTGGCTCATGTTTATAAAATATTAATTATTAGTTTGTATGTATTAGTTACGTAATTAATAACTAGGCTCGTTATCAACTAACTTGGTCTAAATTAATGTAAGTACAATTACACATTATTATTAGTAAAGAGCCAGGATTTACTCCCGAAGCACTTAGACTCAATAGGATCTTATGTACACATTGACTCAAATAAGTTGTGCCGATTCTGAACTAGGTTCTTTGATTACATGTAAATTACTATATATGGCTTCTCATTCATCTTGGTACAACAAAACAGTGCTGTTGTGATGATAGAATTGTATTTGGAATCTTACAATCTTATCGTTATGAAAATAAAATTAAAATTTATTTTACGACGCAAAAAAGGTGCTATTTCTTTCTTGCGTTAAAATGGAATATTGGACAGCAAGAAAGGAATTCATTGATTTTTACATATATATTTTAGATTGTATACGAATCGGTACATCAAAGTCAACCAAATGTTAAATTCCACATAAGTACGTACACACGTACGTACGTGTAGTAGTATGTACACTCATTGAACGTCAATTCTGGTAGATACAAAATCTACCAGAGGACTCGACCTGAGAAGCACGGCAAGATACCAATATGTATATACATGGGATATAAGGTATTTGTTAGTTGTCTATTTATTTGGTGCAATGAACGGCCACAGTCAACAGATGATGTCATTGATAGGTACATAGAACACGCGTTGTTTTGAATCCACTCCCACATAAACAATATTTGGTCGTTGCTGATAAAATTTTGATAATATTTATTTAGATTTTACAATTACAATATGGCCTAAGTACTCTATATCAACGTTGATTTTACGTATAACACCATTATACACATCTCACCATATCATATCTCTACAGGGATCATTTGGACAGGTGTCCAAATGTTTATGATAATAATAATAATAGAGATAATCAATAGAGTAAATTACATTAACCGAAATGTAAATTATGGTTGATTAATTCGAACTCTTCATGCAAATGGAGCATCTTTTTATTTATTTATATTTATACACAGATTGGAGTAATACTTTATTACTCTTAATAAGCCAGGTGTAGATTTTAATGTCACAGTGCGCTTCATTGAATAATAACGTTAAAATAAACATAATTGCTACAAACGAAAAAGATTCAGAATGTAAAGCAGAACCCTAAACTAAAATTACATTCTTTGCTATTTCTTATCAAATGATTTCAATAACAAAACAACAGCTTTATGCCCTTAATACCTACGGAATGTTTGATTATAATATTGACACACTGCATTACAGTGTCGCTAATTACATGAGCACGCACGCCCTACACTGTATCTATGGTGCATTTTGATTAGGGTTGTCAACAAACTCTGTAGTCAAAGAAATAACTATATATAGCTACATAACCGTTCGGCTAGTGGAATTTAATGTAGTAGATATATAAGTTATTGCTTTTTGATAGAATCAACTGTTATATTTTAAATGATAAATCCATAATTAATTGTAATTTATTTAGTACATATTTAAACTCTATAACTGGGATAATTTGTAAATGCCCGGTTGATACCCACTTAAAGTTATCACTATTGCCTTTAATTACATTTATTAGTTTTTCTCATACATATTCCCTGTTATGACGATTTAAAAGAACTTAGTAAATGAGTCTATTTAAATAAAGTTATTTTGACTATTGACTTTGACTTTGTAATGGTGAACTTTATTGATTGACACAGACACCTAAGAGAGAGATACATACTCATAACATTTTTTCATAAAACTATATGGCAATAGTATTAAATACATACAGTCATGAACAATATACATACTTCCCACTGCTGGCGGAGAATATAAGAAGATATGATTCGCTTAATGAATGTGACTTTGTTTGTCCTTGTTTAAATTTAGCGGTGTCAATCAAGGCGAAAATTGCTTTTTCGGGAATAGAAACCAGTCTAAAAATACTTAAAATTCCATCTAATGCTGTATTAACATCAATAGGCTATTCTCTTATATACACTTATGAATAACAATTGACGAAGCTTCATTTCTTGGTTTTGTCGAGGTAAACTGGTCACTGCCAGTATTTTTATAGATCTAGTTATTCTAAATCATAATGCCAAGGACAGTTCCTGCTTACTTATCATTTTAATTTTAAATCCTCTGTATCTTTCAAACAATCTATTTCAACCAAATTTTTTTCGTTAATTTAAAAAAAAGTTAAAATGTTTTCTTTAATTTATAGTATAGATATATAGTAAAACTGTATAGATCACTATTGTTTACATTATCTTGATGTAGGGCCAGGATTATTTACTCCCGGAGCATGGGATCTTTTGTGCTTATTGTTTACATTAAATATAATATTAAAAATGTGTTGCTCAACACAAAAATACAGTTTTTAAAATTGTTTTCGGTCTGTTTGTCGGAACGCGATATCCTCCTAAAATACTAAACGGATATTAATGTAGTTTAACTGGCAGATGCGGCTTTTCCCTGAGCTCATATTTGGCAATTATTAGAAGTCCACGATCACAGAGATTTATGTTGTATTGTAACGCACCCCCATTGGATTTTCCAAATTTATAATTACTCCGCCTTGGCTGTAATGTGCGGAATGTGTAGTTGTAAATTATAATTTGACAGCCCTATAGAGGAACTTGGCAGTTTGTCAATTGTTGTGTTGATAATGTAAAAAATAAAAGTCAATATATTAGTTGTATTTCACGTTCTTTTATCCATTGTATAAGATTAGCTCGAAGTTAAAAATAAAAATATATAATAACAACAGGCTGCATGGTTCAGATTAGACTACATATTGAATCTGAATCCTGCTTACAATACTCGACCGTTGATTGCAATCTGATGTTTTTGAGATGAAATAAGATATTTGTTCTATTATATAATAATTAATGTGCAATAATCAAGTACTTGACAGTTGGTATCATCTCATGACGGCATAGGCGTGAAAGTTAGCTTCAGTTACTGTAAAAAACGTTCTAGATTTAAATGAATTGCATCTCGTTCTAACTGAATGATAACAAAAACACACGGGCATCAAGAAAGGTGTATTCAATTTTCTACCTTAAAAATGTCCTAAAATGGCAAGCTTTAGGAAGCGCCTCCGTGCATGCCTTTTGCCAATTTTAGAGCCTGTGGTTCGTTTAAAAATTGCCTAAATTTAGGTTATTTGACGGTTCCTATTCTTGCTATCCTTTTTCTGTAACATAATGAGGGAGCGGGATGTACTGAACTTAAATTTAATTTTAGAGAGTACTGCCAGAATTAGATCTTTTGGTGTGACTATATTTTATTCATAGCCGTGAAAATGAGTAATATAAATAATGAGTATAAATAAAGGTAAGTACTAATTGAAATCTTGAAGAACATTCTTAACAAAGTGACGTTAGTCAGCGGTTCTCTTCTTATTTTGACGTTTATTTGTATTTTTTAATCGTAAAAATATATTTGTTTACTCCAATATTTAATTGGTGTCAATTACCTATGACAACTGCATAATGTTCTTTGCTTCGATCGAAATAAGTTGGTTCAAGTCGTTGACCGCTCTTAACACCTCTACTACAATTTGATTTAGCTTTAGTCATAAGACGTGTAAATAGATAAGCAAATAGACGTTTAAGGTATGAAAATACATAACTGTATAATTTATTTATGCTCACATTTTTGACGCAAAGTCGTTAACCCTGTATCTCGTGTAGTAGTTCATGGTTGCTTCTAATATAGGTCTATAATTTTATTAACATGATAATAATATGATACAAATATTTGTCTATCAAAACTCCGACCACACAAAAAAATTTCTAAAATAATGCATCGATATAATTTTTAAACAAATCAAATTTACTATTAACTTATTAACTACTAATAAACTTTATCGGAAATCAATTAACTTCGTATTTATATGTATATTAACTATAAAATTTGACTTACCACTTTCGTCATAATTGTTAATTATTGTCTTAGTTTTTGCATTGGGGAAACAATACTGTACATAAAAATTAGGAAGACGCATTGCGGCGATAGTGCAGAGCTTTCGTATCAGCTAATTTATTCTGCAACATTTTGTGTTGGCTGATAAGGGCCGAACTACCACAGAGACAGCACGCCAGGTAAATAGTGTACACCTTGTTCACTTGTCTCTGCTTCAAAATCACAAGTCACGTGTTATCCTGAGGAATTAACATGTTATACCAAAGATACCAGAACCAAAAATATATGCTACCCCTGAAATAATAGTCTATATATGTTTGTTACAGACCTTAATTAACATAGCGTATTGCGCGCTCGCCCTGTTCGGGTTTCTGGTCCAGCGCGCCGTGTTCGGCCACCTTCGGGTCGCCGAGGCACAGCGCGTCAAGGACAAACTCTGGAACTTCGTTTTCTACAAGTTCATCTTTATGTTCGGCGTGATCAACGTGCAGTATATGGACGAGGTGCTCCTCTGGTGCACCTGGTTCACCGTCATCGGTTTCTTGCATATACTCTCGCAGTTGTGCAAGGACAGGTTTGAATATGTAAGTATCTGCTATTATTTTCTGTTTGGGTGTGAACTTGATTGTTGAAACTACATTTCTGTTGGCACTTACTGGCATTTATTTTGTATACTATTATTCTTATCGTCAAGTCAATAATTAAGTTATAGCGGTATTTATCAAAAATAGTGATGGTGTACGTACACAGCTCCAGGTAGTTTGACCAGCTGACGACATTTGTTTTAATAATCGATATCAAAAGCAATCTTTCCACGATTTAAAAACATTACTATATGTCAATCATACTTTTTCGTAATCTCTAAATGAGTATTTCATCATCTATATGTGTACTTACTGTAATATTTGTATTCAATTGCGTGTAGATCACTTAAAATCTTAAAAAAATCTACACTTTATTTATAAACATCCATTTTTACAAGCAATATTTTCAATTTTACATAATATTATGTTGTTGGCACGTTTCGCACTGTAGAGTACTCGACCTCCAACGGCCGTCACACTGTTTTCTTTTTTGCTACAATTAGTTATTTACAAATTAAGTGGGTCGTACTTGGACGTCATGATCAACCTGACTGTTACACCTTTGATCTATTATTAATAACAACAGTCTGTGACCGTTAAGCCGTAAATCGTATTCTGTTCTCCTCTGTAAAGTTCATACACATTAACAACCTTTTCTTTAAATCTATTTTTAATTAGAAACTTCTATCTTAACGATATGTCAGTTCCATCATAACGTAATCCTTATAATTTAACACATATTTATATAGGAAGACCTGTAAATATCGTTAAACACACAGAGCGGCAGTCACCGACGATCTAGTTTCTTTAATTATCAACCTTAGAGCAGGTATGAACGTTTTAAGTTTATAGAACCGTTACCTTCTGTCAATCAGCCAACGAACATTGTCCTTATCAAGTCTCCTCTACCTGTAGGGTCACCAATCTTACAAGTCAGAGAAAAATAAATATACGGAAAACAGTATAAATAATCTAACAATATTTATTTAAAATATCTATGTAAACTTTCTGCGTGTCTGACCTTGCGTACTATATATAAATGCTTAATTTCCATATACAAGGTTTATTTTTTACTCATATTGGTCTATGATCTAGAACGCGAATATTAGGAAGTCACCGTTTGATTTACACGAGCCTTATAAAGCAACGACATTGATACATAATTTAATTTACATTGAATAGACAGGAGTCAAGTAATTGATGTGATTACTACATAAGGAAGTATAATCGTAATTATTAACAAAACTAAGAGATTCTAAGAATGCAATACTTCTACCTTACCAAGTAGTACATGATAGTCATTTGAAGCTTTAGAAATGTAACACGTGATTTTGCGAACTTATCTAGCTAATGCCCTTGGTCGTCTGACCGTTTTAAAGCCGACAGATACATCGGCTAAAATATTTTTATTTTCACTCAAAATCATTTAACTACCTTTCGTCTGATTGGGCAGCCTTATTTTTTTTCTAATTTAGATTGTAGGTGTGACAAAACAAAGTGAAAGTGCTTATTGCGTTCATGAACATGAAAAAATACAATGTTTGGCAAAATTTAATTATATTATGTTCCCCGATAAGCAACTGATAACTTAAGTAACTAAATTACTTAACTACGTACTTAATAACTTAAGTAACTGATAAGCTGAAATCCTCAAATTATTGGTTTACAACTTTTTAGTTCATGAGGACAATAACAATGGACTATGGCTACTAGTGGGGGGGGGGGGACACAAAATAATTAATATTACGTTACCAAATATTACGTTTTATTTTAAATATTGTTTTGTGTGTGATTGTGTTTGTATTAGTTCTCCAATAACAGCAGAATATAATTTTGATCTATGGTCCTTCTTCTCTTTACACGCAGGCATCACGAGCGTTTTACATATTAAAAAGTAACTATTGATATTTAATTTAAGCATCATATTTTGCTATTAATGAAGTGGCAACCCTAAAGTATTTGTCCTTTGATTTTTCCTGAGCCACCTAAAAAAGTTATAGATATTTATCAAGTGTTAATTAGTAGTTTTGGTAAATAATTTTAAATACACCATGTATTGTATTGTTGTGTCCAGTTGTCGTCGTCACCGAGCGCGGGGTGGGGCGCGCACGCTCGTCTCCTGGTGCTGCTGAGCGCCATCCAGGTGGTGTGCGTGGGGCTGTCGGTGGCCGCGCTGAGGATCGGCCTGCCCGCTGGCAAGGACACCTTCGCTTTCATGGCCGCTGAGGTAATCTTTAGGTTAGGACTATTCGGGAATTCGGGGTCGAGTTCTACAAGGAATCTGACCTTGAATTCCTTAATCGTCTAGGCAAATTAGTTGTAAACCCACTTGCTCACATGGTCTTGAACATTTCACTGTATTTTAGTGTAACGGAAAGGTAGCCGTCGGCTCAGGCAAGTCTGCCTGACGTACCTGACCTAAGGCTTGATTCTTAAGAGACGCTAGAGAGCGCTTCTGAAATGTTGGACGACGAACGACGACAAAAGTATTGGATTGTAATCTGAAAAAACTCCTACATATCATAGATAGGAATGAGATAAATATGTCACATAAAACATTATTGTCATCGATTCATTTCGACACTAAATATCATATAACATAAATCAAACGATTACTTTGGAAACGTCCAGACTATTCACGGAAATTGGACAATTGAAAAATGGCTTTATTTCACTCTTTTAATAAAGCGGTTAAATAAATCGTTAACAGCTTAAACGTTAATAATATTTTGGCGGTGAGCGCGCAGCGTGTGTGCTCATCATCAACAGCATGTCCAAACGTTTCCGGTCAAGTTAACGCCGACGTGGTGCTTGGCTGGTAAAAGTGTTTAATCGTGACGTCATGATAACAATCGTGACGTCAATTAGCACTGTCGCTATAAAACCACTCAATAAAGTTAGTTATTACTCATGACATACGTATGACATGAGTGCTGTAGAAGGAAATTCCATTTTATTTTGTGTTGGTCTAATAATACTTAATTATTGGCAATCTAAATTCATTCAGACATTTTGGCAGTAAGCTTGTTGCCATCCTTCATACGTAACTTTTATGTCTGCGTGTACGATATAAAATTCATTCTTCGTTTATTCCAAATAGTAATATAATACGTGGGCCTGATTTTGGAATATACATTCTAAATTGTTACTTAAGTTCAGTGCATTTCGTTCTCTCAACATTATTGCAAAAATTGCAGCTGTCATATTCCGTGACGATGTGCATTAAAAAGTGCAACCATAGACAATTTTAGACTATATATTCCGTCTAAAATTATCTATGGTTTTCTAAGGCTATTCGAATTGTTTTCCAGTTATATATTTTTGCTTAACTTTTCCAATAACATAATCAGAGAATGTGATAAACTTATTTTAAATTCAGTTGGAAGCAGATCAACTGTTTAAGGATGCCATTAAACTTATGTTAGAAAAAAAACATGGCGTGCTTAATGATAAATATCGCTCTATACCAGTCAACCATTGGGCAAAGTGGAGACTAAATTTAGCGTTACTAGTTTTTCCATGACACGACTCGTCTGAGCCGAGGTCCGAGCCTTTAGACGCAACCTCAGGTTTGTCGCTCTGTCATGGCTAGAGCGCCCTGGAGACTGTAAGAGAAAGCGGGACACCTCTCCTGGAAGTGATGCTTGTCGATTAGAAATCCTCCAGAGGCAAATCGCCCCTTATGGCTCGAGGACTTTATAAGGTTCTCGCCTTCTTAAAACTCCGGTAACGCTGTAAAGGCTGTTTGGGACTCCTTAAACATTATGTTTTTAATATTTTTATATAATTTTGACAATGTCGCTTGTTAATATTAAATTTCTATAAATTCCAACCGATTGGGTAAACCCACGGTTTTTATCTCCAGCAAAGGCCATCTGCGGCCAACAGCATTGCTCATACAAAAATAACTCACCAGTTTTACCAATTTAAATACAAAGTAATATATTATGATACTTATTATCTCACTTAAGTGATGATAAGACTGAGAAGCAAGTTATACTCGGATTCCTCAACCACAAAGGAACTGGCTATCTTACTTCGAATTGTCAGAACAAAACAACACTGTTTACATTATTGTATGACGACAGACTTAGGTGAGATGGTGGATAGCTGGCTAGGCCGACTTAGAAAAGTCTTATCACCAACGCCGGAATATGTGAAGTAGGGGGTTTCAACACGTAGACCATAAAGGAAGTTTATAATCTTACTCTATAGTAAATGTTTAAGTATGTGATGTACGTAGCAAATATTCCTTGGATAGTTCTTCGAAAGATGTGTAGTAGTGTGTGTTGTGCGTGTGCAGTGCGCGCTGGTGTCGCTGGGCGCGGTGCACGTGTGCGCGCGGTACGCGCTGCAGGCGGCCGACGCCGACGCGGCCGGACCGCTCGCGTACTACACGCACCTCATCTTTGACGTGAGTATACTTACCGCCGATCTACTCCTCACACTATCACACCTCAATCGTCCTCACTAATATACACAGAGCAGAGCCTGGCCCGGTGTATCACCACGGCTACTGATTAGTAGCCGTGATAAGTGGGAAGCAATGCGCGAGTTTGCGCACTCCTAGCACACCATCAGACGATTATACGAATAGGAGGAATCAGGTAAAACACACAGAGCAGCCCGACGCGAAGTCACATATTGTGTCGTCACGCCCCAGAAGGGGGAGAGTTGGCAACAGAAGGGACGCATAAAGATAATTGTAGGGAGCACAGATCAGCGCCGAAGGGGAAAGAGCCCTATGCAAGTACCCTCGAGCTCTCCCGTGATTAGGTCCGTATGCCGCAAGGTAGGCAGGACCATGGGTTGGTGGAGCGTCCACAGAAATATGTTAACACTTAAATTACCTTACTTTTTTACACTCTTTCGTGTCAAGAGCGATTACAACTTCTGCTGTAAATAATAGCAAGCGTGACACCAATACTGTGGTGTCTACTTATCAGACCCACTGTATCAGGTTTGAATCCTCATGAGTCAAGGTATTTGTATGAAGAGTACGAATACTTGTTTATCATATGATCTTGGCCTGCAAGCCGAATAAATATGTAAAATGGTGTATTCTTACAAACGTAAGTTATTGGAAAATATTAGTAAGATACCAATATTTCTAATATTTTCTAATTTGTAACGATATTGTAACGATTATTTTTTTTAGTTTATAATCTAGCTATTAAAACCCGTAAAAAATTGAATGTATCTGACAAAGTTCATAATCGATCAGATAATATCTCTCATAAAATTGTTACCTTTAGTCCGCATCAATCAATGCATAAGGTACATATCGGATACCAGATTGAAATCAATTTACTGTTTGACAGTGTGCTAAAGTCAAATATTTTGTTTTACTAATCGGACTATATAAATAGTTTCATATAACTATGTTAATATTGGTAGGCTGGCTAGGTGTGTATCAAACATCTTTTTTGGCACCATTTGAACACTTATTTTATAATCTGACTCGAGTTATCACCAACGAAATAGTTTCTCACAATATTTCAGGGTCCATAATAGTGTAATAACCTTAAGACCTTTTTTTTACATATGAATTGCGATAAATATTTGAGTGTGAACATTGTGATTGTACTAAGCAACATTAATCTGACTATGTTGACGACGGTTATACCTCCGCCCACGTGACCTTATATTTATCATTCAATGTAACAACCAACTACGTCAACCACTATCAATTTATGTGGTATTGAGCTGACCGCTTATTCGTAAATGTGTTCAGATGTTATAACAATATATATATAATAAAATTTTACTATGATTACATTTCAGAACTGCACTAAGCTATAACCTTTTTTATTGATTAAATTGTATGGTATTTAATATGTTCAATTCAATTCAATTCTTTATTTTGCGTTCCATAGTTAATATGTTGGTGTTCAATAAATAAATAAAATATGATTAAGGAAGTATTTTTATCATTTGGTTGATAAAAAATGTTTATAAACCTTGGGAAGGAAATAATCTGATATTAGTTTTTTTATTCGAGTTGCCTTTGATCTCATAAGGCCGAAGTCACGTTATTTTCTTATATTTAATCAAACAGTCACATGTAAACAAAGCGACCGCGTCATCTGGTCCATGAAAAAAATAGACTAGTTGTTGAGAATGAACTCTCAGTCTGCTTCGTGAGCGTATATTTTTAAAACTGATAGAAAAACAAAATGTATATTTCAAAAACAAAGAAAAAATATAGAATTATAACAAAACGAGCCAGTCCGCAACACTACGAAATAATTAGCCTAATTATAAGTCTTTAAAGATAGAAAATTGAAAAAATATATATGATATTTCTCACACTCACACAATATGTAGTCCAAATTAAGAATCATTAATATAAATATCAGATATTTCTTAAATCATGGTAGAGAGTGTGTACTTTAGAATGAAGCAAAATTTAGGGAAAAGAGAGTATTTAGACGTTTATTTTATTTCGAATTGATAAGGGTAAATCTCAAAATAGTTTATTTAATATATATATGTACACTTGCTGAACGTCAATTTGATGACAGAGTTTAATTCATGGTATAGTAGTGTTGAAGCGTTATTAACGTAATCGAAATGTAAGAAATATGGATTTCTTACTTAAAGAGCTCCTTTTTATCTCACCGTTAACTCTGTTGCTCTGTTACTCTGTTGATATAAGGGTGAATTTTCTCTATTAACTTTGATGTGCTTCGATTCTGCGTTGACATGAGTTGACTAGTTATACAATTATAAAAATAAACGTGCCACGAATACGTAATTATGCTAATTAATTATGTTTACGACGCAGGCACTTAACGAAAGAGGCGCCACTGCTAATAATATGTGGTCTGCAACTGTGACATGTCAAAGCCTTCAATGAAAACATGTTATTGTCAGTTGTTCTAAATCTTTAAACTAGATAAATTAATTAGGTGTTTATATTGTAATTCAAAAACCTATATAAATATATAATAATAAAACATGATAATATTTTAACTTAATAACACGTCAATTAATGCTCGGTTATAAATCTAAATATAACGTGGATGTGTTAATAAATAGTGGTAATAGTGAAGCAGCGGTAGATTTGTTTATTTCACTATTATTTGTGGCTAATTATGTTTTGCACTGACTAAAATCTAAATACATTTGAGTGCAACTCTTTCATTGTCATCCTTTTAGAAAAGGACAGGCGTTAACATCATTTGACTTTTCTTAAACTAATACAATCCCTGTCCGATTTAAGTAGAATGAAAGAGAAGTAGATAACTTAATTTCAGATTAGAAAATGACCTGGAATTGTGGACCGTGTTTTTTACTTAATGTGAAGCATGTGTATTTAGTCAGTAGAAATGACCTCAAAGACAGAATATCTTTAGGGTTGTATTATTCATATAATTGATATATGCTTGTTAGTTGCCTGTGGCAACTGGTATATAGAATAGAATATATCTTTATTGTACATATTGGTTTTGCTTTGTAAATCGACGTCGTGACATTAATATTAACATAAATAAACGTTCTGATTATTCATTATGATATTCATGAAGCGACATGTGGTATTTCATATTCGAATTTGGAGAAATATATTGCATGCGATCACAGTTTATGAATACCTTCAACTTTAGAAGCCGTGTTCACACTATGAGTAATGTTGCAAAGTACGTATTAAAAAGCAGTCTGAGAGCTTCATTCTCAACAGTTACGGTAATCGCATGATATCTAAATTGTCCTGTTACCTTTACAAGGCTTAGTATATTTGTAATGCTGGGTTTCATTAATATACTAATATATGGTTTACTTAACGATGCGTTCAATTTCGCATGTATCTTACGAGTTAATGAAACGTCTCGTGAGCAACATCGATATAATAGTGGTGACAAGTGCATGTGCCCGGCGGCAGGCGGCGGCGCTGAGCGCGGAGCTGGTGCACGTGGTGCACATGGTGGTGTACAGCAACCTGCGCGTCTCCATGGCCTCGCTGGTGCTGCTGCTGCAGCTGCGGCATCTGCTGCACCGTCTGCAGGCGCGACTGCGCCGGCACCGCCTCTACTCCTCGCTGGCCGTGCACATGAGCCGCAAGTACGACCCGCCATTACGGCTCTACTTATTGCTTGTTCTTAGGTCTGGGGACGACTGCCTATAAAGCGGAACAAGATATTGGAAAATCATTAATTATAACTCTAATCTTAATTTTCTTTTTCGTCCAACAGGACAAAGATTTATGAACGGCACCATTTCAAGGCACACTTACAGCGATGTTTAAACAATTTATGTATATCATGTTTTGGTATTTTACCTATGTGTTAAAATTATTGTGTACAAATTAGTAATGTGAACTCCGACTACGGATCAATATCCGATTACTACTAATATAATATAAGATAACAAATAATTTGGCAACTCTTTAAAAAGTGGAATGCACGATAATGGATTTAGTCTTTCAGATGAGAATCGATTAGAACAATCGCCTTCAGTCTTAAATCCGATTGATTGGTCACTATCAGGCTATGACTGATTTACTTAAATTTGTCTACTCATGAAAGCATTTTAATGATTTTGATTTATTCTTAATTTACACAGTATTTTTTGGTAATTTTATGCAGATTTTTAGTCACTTTCCTGATTCCGTCGTTGAAAATATTATTATTATTTAGAACTACATTGTCTTATGATAATTATGTATAAGTGATTTTATCACTGATATCTATATTATATCATTTACAATCAACAAAGAGATTAACTAACTCTTCTCCTCTTCTTCTTTGACTCTTTGGACTATTTCTAGACAAATGCATCTCCCAATTTTTCTACTACTTTAACTGCTTATCCGTTTTCAAAAATTCTTTCATCACTATTTAGATGGATTTTGGTAGTATGTAGGCCCGATATGATCCGTCTTCCATGAAACTACACGTGAGTTGCGAATCAAATTCCGCATTGTATTTTTAATTTAAAAAATGTATAGGGTTAACTATACATTAACTTCCCCAGTAATTTCCATAGCATCGCAGCAATAATTAGGCTCGCGTAGATTGTATAATAGGATTTCCTTCCTGCGGCATGATGCAGCTGGTCGGCCCTGAGGCCATTCGGAGGATGTAACTCATCGCATCAATAATAACTCTTATACAATCATATTTTTTCATTTTATATATGAATCTAATTATACTATCTATTTATTGAACAAAACACTAAAGCCCTAAAAAAATATAATGAAGTATAATAAATGATGTAAAGATTTTAATTTAGCTCGTAAATTAAGAATGACCACGCATAATTTTTAATTGAGAACCTGGTTGTCGTAGAGATTCGAGCGCTCTTGTTTCGATTACGAAAACAAAGCAATTGTAGCCATGGTTGGTTCATGGAAGGATCAATCAACATCTGCTATCTCAAGCTTTTCCGTGCTTCGAAAGGCACGCTAAGCCGTTGGTCTCACCAAACCACATTGGGACATCATGTTGGTGTAATGACCCAAACTCATGTGATCCTTATGTAGGCAGTCTGCTTGCCTGTCCAGTAGTGGGTCGTTGTAGGCTGTTCCGTCATCATTTTTCATATCTGACAACTGGTTAAACCTATTCCATTGCTAAAGGTTATCTCCATATTTAAAAATAAATAACAGTGTCGATTGGACTGTTGTTTATGCTGTAGGAATGTTTGCTCGACGTGGAACTTTGCTCTTTGTTCCATAATTGGTGACACGCGATTGATTGCTGGAGCCGATGTGTTTGATACAGGTCGTCATGGCCTTCACAGCCTAAAATAAATCAGATTATTTTTTTCATTATGAACAAATTAATCAGTTTTATTTTAAGTTGTCCCTGGCTATGTTTTTTAACAATTAAACAACTGTAGATCTGCTCGTTGGCGTTGAATTATTGTTTGAATGCTGTAGTTCTGATGATGAAAACAAAGCAATTTTCGTCACAATAGGAGTCCTAGATGGGTCAATCAAATGTGCTGTCTCGAGCTCCTTCGTGCTACGCATCGGCCCAATTTAGTAATGTTATGGCCCAAACTCGTCGCATATTGCTCTCATAAAGGAACGCCTGTTCATAGCCGGGGGACGTTTATACTTATGGAAAAGAAAGTGAAATAATAAAAAATTGCCAGCATTGATTACATTAAAGATGGACTGTTAAATATTTAATGTATGTATATGTATTTGTATTGTGTGTATTGCAGCTACCCCATGGCGAGTAAAGAGGAAGTGGAGAAGAACCAAGACAACTGCGCCATCTGCTGGGAGCCCATGAAGGAGGCGCGCAAGCTGCCGTGCTCGCATCTGTTCCACAAGTAAGCTACTCGCGCCATCTACCGAGACCTAGTAATATTTAGTTAATATTATCTAACATCTTCGGTGACATGATTTTCTTTATCATACAAGTTTTTTATTACTTATCATAGAATAAACAATAAGTTACGCTAGGTTGGAAATATAGCCGAGCATGATCCGAATCACTGTAGGGTCGCTCCATCGACACTACCATCCCGTGCTGTCGATGGAAAGCGGCTAAGCTAGGTATGTCACTGAAGAGTTTACGAAGCGAGAGTTCCACACAAACCCCCTCCTCCTCGCGGATGGGGGATAGACTGGTAGAGCCTGTCAGTGTCAAAAAAACTTTTAAGAGCAGAAACAAGGAGCTGATTTGAGTGCTTACTAAGCACCCCGGGCGTGGTAGTGGTAGTACAGCAGCGTGGCATGGTTGCAGCTCGTGCCTGTGTCAGTGGGTGCAGCAGGACGCGTCGTGCCCCACGTGTCGCCGCGCGCTGGCCGCCGGCGGGCCCGCGCCACAGGCCGCCGCCACCGGGGCCGCCGCCCACACAGCCGGGGCCGCCGCCGCAGCCGCCCTCAGGAGCCCCAACCATCTGTTCCACTTCGACGGTAAGTTCCCCAGACCTCACCAAATCGTCATCATATACGTCCCACTGCGGGCCACAAACCTTCCTACATAAGAGAAACACGTGAGGAGTTTGTGCCGTGACACTAACATGCTGGCCCGATGCATGATGTGATAGCGGCTGCCGAACAATCGGGGCCAAAGGCTTAACGTGCCTAATAACGTATTTTTTGTGAGCATATTAATAGTTTCAACCCTAGCAACTAAAGTATTCTTGACTAAAATGCTACGCACGAGGATCCACTCTATGCACGAGGATTGTCAATTGGAAACTGCTCTGGGTTACATTTGAAAATCAGTGATTTTTTGTGTGTGACCCGAGCTAATATGACACTGGACTGTCCCCTAGTTCGTGCTGCTGCGATACACACAGGCACATGTATAAAAAACTTTTGGTTGGGTTTTGCATTTGTACTGTGTAGTATGTAGCCCTGTAAGCAATTAATAAAGTTCGTATATGTTAAATTATTTATTATTATTTTCATTCAATAACATGATTTCTAGTAAAGAATAACAATTCTTTGCTAAGGCGATTTAAAAATGTTTTTAACTTGGCGAACTTGTACCACCTACAAACTACCACTAACGCCATCTATTAAAATTAACCCGAAGTAGTGATGGAAGAAATGACAGCTTTAATGTTAACCATATCAGTTAGACGATTTTCCATACCAAATAACCAATTTTCAGTTAAGTTTTTTAGGATTTTCTCAGTTTTGATCATACCACTGAAGTAAACCGAATAAAACAATAAAAATTATTTCGCGAGACTTGCGAACATGAAATCATATTTATATATAAGAATTATTTTCACTCTTGCTTGACTGATAAACTAAAATCAATAATATATTAAAATAAACAATACAAATTTTTACATTTAAAAAAAAATTCGCCAATTAACTACTTCAATTAATCTCGTTACTAAAAATATCTTGGAACCAATTAAAAAATTATGATTTTCAAACTGTCATGTCAGATACGTCAGTGTCATAATTAATTTATAAAATGTAATAGCCAAATTATTTGTATCCAAAGTCATAAACAATTACAAAACACAAAAATAAGAGCCAAGCAAAAAACTGGATGCTGGCGAAATCGACGAGACCGAAAAATATTCCTGTGTGAATAAATTGAAACCTAGGCATCTAATGTCTTGAATGGGAATTTTACGGCAAAATTACGCGTCTTTTGACAACGCGGTAGAAAACTTTTAGTATCGTAAACATTCTAAGTCAGACTCAGAAGTATGCATCGATGCTGGCCTCACGATACTGGGTCCTCTGTGCTCTCTCAGTGGTAGCAACATTGGAAATATGTAATTGGATTCCGACGGGTACCTTTAATTATATTTTGAATGGTTTCATATTTCTTCGGTCCCCATTTGACTCTTTCTTCATTTGTGGTTAGGCCAGGCGACCCACTCATGATTTACAAACCAGTATCCGATAAACAGAAATATTTAGTGACAGTATATCACTGTTTTGAGTTTTTACCTACCTAGCATGTGCTGTGACTGCGTAAACGCAGCAAACATTTTAGACCATTTCCGTTTTAACGTTATAATTTTTTTGGTTGGTTTATTTCAACCGGCATTTATTGGATGCGGAATGCATGCTGCCTATTCTTCATAAAATTAATATTCGTCTACGACAATAAATAGTAACGGGTCAATCCACATTCTCAATCATATTTTTCTATTTATTTATTTGGACTTTTATAAAAAAGACGTCAGTGCTAGAAGATGTCCTATCGGACTCACCTAATACATTACATATGCAAACATTTAATAAACAGGCTTAAATCGCAATCTGCGCAGAAGATCATAAAGGGCAGTTGTTTCTTCTGAGACTGGTTCGGCCAATATACTTTTTCTTGTCTGTTTATATTCAATTTGGTAAAATGCCCGCATCTAGCTGGCACTGGACACTATCAATAAAGTTAGTTTGATGTTTCTGATGTCACATTTGATACTGTGTGATACACTCCACTGTTATTGTATAGTATACAATATAAGGAAGGATGTATACCAAAGGGTATGTTGCAGCGTCGCGCTACGTGTCGTGGCTGCCGAGCTTCTCCGTGGAGGTGACACGCGTGCGCGAACCACTTCCGGCCGCGCACCTCGACGCGCTCGTGCGGCAGGTACTACACTACACTACACTACACTACACACTAGTTTACCAATGTAAATGTTTTTAGGCGAAGTGCTTTAACTGGCAACAGCTTTCTCTGTCAGTCAATTTGAAACATTCGATTCTTTTGAGGTTAATTTGCTTTGGCAATTCGTTATGAATAGATTTAAATTGTAATTAAATTTAAAAGTAAATTGTTTAAATAGACAAATATTTTGCTATTAATGTCCTGAAATGATTATGACACGGTAACAAACAGTATGACGAAATATAAAGTAGTATATGGTGTCCGTGCAGGTGCAGGCGGTGTTCCCGCAGTTCCCGGCGGACGCGCTGGCTGCCTCGCTGGCCGCCTCCCGCTCTGTGACCGCCACGGTCGACGACATCCTGGCCGGCCGCCTGACGCCGCCAGGTGATGCACAAACACACACATACTCAAACTAACATGTTGGCCTTCATTCACTAGATCAATAACAGAAGCCGACTGGTCACTAAATGTTTTTATATTGATTCCAGAACTGGAATCGGAAGCACGGTCCGAAGTGATGCCAGCGTTAGCCGGGCCTCTGCCTCCCACGTCCGATACCGATGAAGACGATAGGTAAGGCGGATGGGATAGTATAGGACACAGGTTGTCGGTGATGCAGTATAATATTTAATAATAATTATAAATAAAGTACTCACGCACGCATATACTAACATACACACTAATACAATGAAGTGCGAAAAATATGTTATTTTTACGAGTCCCGGTTTAATAGGGAAGAGTGCAAATAACATTTAAGAAAAAATAAATCAATGAATACTATTTAATAAATAATTGACAAGTAATAATTGATATTAAATTTGAAAAGTTGTCGAGTCATAAATAAACGTTTTGTAGGGCCAATTTAAGGTTTGATTCAGCCTATTTTAAATGTAATTTATGTATTAAAGTAAAGTAGTCACTTCTTACGAGAACTTTGTACAAAAATCTTTTTTTATTAAAAACCTGCATTCTGATATTATATGCCTGTGGAAAATAAAAAGTACTAGTGCGGGAAAAAATAATGTTTCCGCACGTCCAATATGCACGGGATATTGAACTTTTAAGCGAAGTTAAAGATAAAAGTGTTGAAATAGCTTGCGAAGTTGGCATAAGTTTCTTGCAGTTTATTCCATGTGGAAGAAGCTGACGTAGTTGTCATTACTACTGGATACATAGTTTTGGCTACAGAAAGACAAATTTTTGCTCTGGCCTTAGCGTCCATCTGCTTGAATATTTGTTCGCCGAGTGCAATACATTTTTCTTCGGGATTTTCGATAAAGCCCCAGAGGTCGCACACTATTAGGAGATTTTTCATGGAGCAGCTCCATGAAGTATAATTATTTGCTCCCTCTAGTTTTTCGATCGGTGTAGGTGTCATAAACATAGATGACGATGGAGTGGAGTTTTTGTTTCCGTTATCCATATCACTGATCGAACAAAATATACACACACTTTATTTAGGATTTAGGAGGCCTAGAACTGTGGGCCCATAAAAAGAAAGCTAAACGTTGTACTGTATGTGTGTGTGTCCGTCCGTGCAGCGGCGTTAGGTTCCCGGCGGCGGCGGCCGACCGCGAGGCGGCGCTCCGGCGGCGCGGGCAGCGCCTGCTGGCCGCCGCCAGGGACAACTACCTGCGGCAGCGGGCCTCCGCCCCCGACACCACCACACCCGCGCACAGCTGATCTCATGCCTCGAGGACAACCATTGTGAAACAGGAACGCTGGCTATGAGATCGGTATTACTTATATATTCATTCATGTTTTGATTGACATCACTACGACCTAGAAATCATTTCAATGGTATTTCATATCGAAACCATCCTTGGAAACGTATTTTTAATTCTTCACCTTTATTGTTGTTTCCTTTGAACGCTTATATCTGAATAAGTAAACAGTGTTGTATTTTTCAGAACCAAAAACTGATTATCTTTTTAAGAAATGTGAGAGAAAATTAATTTTATATTAACATACTTAAATAAAGTTATGTTCTCGATGTAACCCTAGCATAGTTATATTTTTTTTGTAATATTTTTTTTAATTCCTGTATGACAGTTTGAAAGTCTATTAAAAACTTAGCCTCTACAAACAGGAGTGACGCCGAGTGGATGACATGATTTATGTAACAACTCAACCCGCTTGTTATTTAATTTATGGCTCTCAACGTTAGAGCCATAAACTGTTTAGATCGTAACGTTTCACGTTTTGTGATATTTTAATTAGAAATTCGTGTGTAGATTGACTATAATTTAGTGTGAAGACGGGAGCGTTGCAGCTGACGAGCCGAGCTCTGTGGAGTTTGGAGTCGGCCGCGACTAACTTTATTGTCTGTCATTTTTGATAAAACTTCGTCAACGTCGTCGTTAAAGTTTTGGTGACCCACAGTAACACTTAAGTAACACCGAGAGGGTGGAGTGATCTCCGTCGGCTATAAAGTTTGCGTCAGCCGACTGTTAAAACTTCAAAGCCTTAATAGTAATTAATTTTAGCGCCCAATTATTTATTTTTCTACTATACATTGAGAGTGTATTTTTCTATTTGATACATTGTAAATATTTTAGTGCGTCGTCCAGTCATGTTCCTCACTAACATCTTACAAGAGAGACGATTCTTTGTGAGACACTATTATAATCCCGAGTCCCACCAAGGCCGAGCGTTTTAATACATGGGTCATTTATGCTTATTTTTTAATGTAATTAATGGTCTCATCAAATTGTGTGATTTCATTGTATAGTTGTATAGGTTACGCACACTGTTTTATGTATAAAAATTAATATTAAAACAAATAAAGAAATAAACCATTTAATGTCTCTAGTGTACAAACTTGGCACAGTGGCAAAACTAAATGACATTTTGTATTTTAAATGATAAATAGTACACATACCAAGAACAAACCAACGCCAAAAGCCATAACGCCGCCTGCTGTATAGATTTAATTGTCATAGATATTTGGTACATAACTATATAGCCGAGACCTACCCATGTTAACATAGTCATATAAACAGTGCAGGGTTGTAAAAAATTCAAAATCGTAAAATATATTGAAATTAAAAAATAATATTTTTTCAAATATGTAAATAAAAAGTACGGAAAATTTCAAGGATTAATTTTACAATTTTGAACACTTTCGATAAACTAAATATTTCAGTACGACATATTCATAAATGTCATCAGAGGTCTCGGTGAGGCTGTGCAAATTATTTGGCGTGGCTCGAATATGATACACCAAGCCAGTACAAATTATATATATACCAATTTGTATCATTGGATACTAGCGAGTCTTTACAGTAGTGAATACATATGTAACCCAAAGTGATTCTTAGACAACAATTAATTATTTCAAGGACCGATCTTTTAGAATATGAGAATAATTTTGACAAGTTGACAATGTATAAAACATGTTAAATACAAAATCGGTCCTAACTGAACAAGTTTCCTCGCTTTTGTAAATAGTAAATATTATTTGTTACATGCTATTTTTGATATAGAAACGTCTTTTGTCCATGCAATAAGGTTCATCTGGCTGAGTATTGTTAATTAATTTTATTTTAATGTCGGTAAGATAAGACTGTTTTAAGACTGCACATTTCGGAGTGCAGTGAAACAGCCCAATACCTTTCATTGTACCAACTGAACACACATGCAAGAGTACCACTGTTGACAATCAATCACAAAATTGTGTTCCCAATGATAATGTTGAGTCATTTTTTAAATTACATGATATTTCATAGTAGTTTTGGATGCCGTGGTACTAAAATATCCATTTTGAAGTTTAACAATACATGCCCAGAAGCAAATAATATACTTAAAGAAAGTAAATGGGTACATTTTAAATCACACTCATGGACACTCACAGCACTGTGAGCGCTCTAAAAGTACCAAATGTGAGTGCTTACGAGAGTGATTTGCAGTGTACCCAATATTGTCACTACCACAGATTAGTATTAAAAATGTTATTCGTCTGTCTGCCTACCAGTGTCATAGTGGAGACAATTATTGTATTCTATTAATATCATTTGCCTTATGGACTTGTAGCGGTTACCAATTGACCGCTATAAAATCGTTAAATGCGTGCAACTGATCTGGTGTAAATTGTACAGGGCCTCTACTCTTCTACCCCTACTACCTAGACCCTCTACTCTTCCGCTCAGTAACTGATTCAAATGCCTTTGAATTTGAGCTGCATTAGGAATAAAGCGACGATAAAAATTTAACATTCCTAAAAATTCTTTTACCGTATTTGGTGTTTTGAACTCCTGAATGGTCTGAATCTTTGTATCCAACAATCGTGTTCCTTCTCCAGATACTTGGTATTCGAGGAAAGTCACCTGCGGTTTGCCTAGAACACACTTCGACGTTTTGATCAATAGACCATAGTCTTTAAAGCGAGTAAAAAGTTGACCTTGTCTTGGTCTTCTGAATTTTAAAAGACCAAAATGTCATCGACTTAGCCATAGCAAAAATCTAGATCCCTCAACACCTCATCTATGAATCGCTGAAACGTTTGAGCTGCGTTTCTAAGACCAAAGGTCATAAAAGGGAACTCAAATAGGCCAAACGGAGTTGTGATGTCAGTTTTGACTATGTCAGGTGGGTAGACAGCGATTTGGGTGTAGGCCTTAACCAAAACGATTGTAGAAAAGGTAGAACATACAGACAGCTGATGTTAAAAATCTTGGATGTTACGGATAGGGTATCTGTCTGGTTTTATGCGAGCGTTAAGAGCTCTGTAATATCCTCAAGGTCGCCATCCGACATCCTTCTTCTCTACCATCATTCGGGCGTTTGTTTCTGGAATCAACCAGCAAATTATAAAAACTTTTTTTTTGTTCGTCACGGACTGACGGTCCAACCAGGTCCTGCAAACGCTTCCGATTCTCCGGAGTGTCCTTAATAATATCTTTAACTTCCACTGCATACGCGTGATATAATTGTGCAACTACGTAATAGAATTAGAGCATCATTAGTAAAATTAGAAACAATATAGTTACCTCCACATTGGGCTATGCGTAATGCCGGTTCCTCTGGCCAAAAAGGTGGTAATCTTACGGCCACTCTGCACAAATCCCCTGTTTTTCCTTCAAAAGTAGGTACTTCTATAAAGTTCAAAAATTGGTAAAATCGATGACGCACGAAGTTTGACGAGTGCAGCTGACCGCTGCGCCGCCAGCGCTGCGCGTTGGTAACAATTCAAAAACTCGCGGTCAGTTGGCAACCGCTACAGATTGATTGCTCTTATTTTAAAAATTCTTTAAATTACGAAATGGTACTTTGTAAATATTAAATAAAGTGGAATAGACCTTTCATAACAAGTAGCAGTCCTTAGTTAATTTTCATAATATTTTAATGTATTTAAGAATTTTTTTTATAAAGTTATTTGATGTGACTATAAAGGATGTACTTATTGCATCATTGAAACAGGCTTTCAATTACAAATAAAGATTGTAAATTATCATAGGAGTATTGTTGTTAAACTTGATAAAATAATTATTGTTTTAAAATTGATTCATTACTAGTCAAAATAAAGAATAAATGATATACTGTGGATGCTTTTTATTTTTATTCAAAAAGATATTAACTTGATGTGGTGGTAGCAAATGGTCACATTATCCAAGAAAGAGTTATTTAGAAACAATAAAAACAGGCTCTGAAGCACTATAGCCAATTTCAACTTGCTGTTTATTCCCTTGACATTCGAAGCAGTAAAAAATTTGTTTTTTTTTTCTTTATGTCCTACTTACCGGTTTTATATTATTCGTTATATTTGTAATTGACATTGTAGTTTTTTACAAAATTACTGGATTATGAGGTGGTATGGTACTGGGAGTATGGAGTTTTATAATTTCCAAGTTACAATTGACCATGTTACAAAAACAACCACTTCTGTTCCACCTTAATGATTTCCAAACTAAGAAAGTGGTGCTGCTTTTGTAATAGGTAATTAATTTTATACATATATTTTTCCATAAGATACTCTACAATTGACTGCATTAATGTGTGTACAATAACAGAGTATTTGAGAATATTCAAGCCTCGTGTTAATGTGTAAAGGTGAATAAACTCTTACAAATTACCAATATAAAAACGATTTAGGAGTTAAGAATATTTATTTATCATAATAAAAAGGTATTTAACACAAGCAACTTATCCTATAAAATTAATGACCACAATGTGTAATACAAGATGTGCGAATATAAAATCAGCAAAGCCTCTCTCTGGACTTAGTCCTTGGAACTCATTCTTGTTTTCTGGATTTACTTGAAGTCTCAAACATACTGAAAATAAAGAGTATGATTAAAATGTGGTATTTCAGCTGACTAATAACACTGCAGTACCATTTCACACTAACTTAAGTTCACATTAATAGTTATAACCATGTAACAAACGATAAATCTACTGCTGACGCTGAACTAAGTTAAAAGAAATAAATAGGTTAGGAAAAGAACTTGCTTGTTTACTTTAACAATAACTCTTTATTAACATATTGACAATAATTACATACCTCCTAGTACGAAAGAGCTGACTGTAGAAATGAAGCCGCTAAGAAAAGAATTGAAAGGAAAGGTCCCGACTAAGCAACAGTAAACAAACTGTATAACAGCGGTGAGGAACACGTATAGTAAATAGGCGTCGATGATTTTAAGTTTCTTTGGTGTCTTGGTGGTATATTCTTGGTATAATTTCGGAATTACAGATAGTATGGATGTCATTTTCAATATATTTTTATACCAAAACGCAGGTTTTATGAACACGTCATCCAAAAATTGATGACATTTTCATGCCAAATCGTAGTAGTTTTAATCTATCCATTAGGAAAGGCAAAGGTATATCAGGTAACCATACGGCCACTGGGGAAGAAAACATAAACACTATTCTGAATCTGAAGCTGAAGCTGAGCTTTATGACCTTATTCCTCCCTTTGTAACTGTTTTTGACACATTTTACCACATTGGATTTCACATTTACATCGTCAATTAAATTTATTTTTTTAGCAGTTAAGATTTCTCTTATAAAAAGGCTTTTTTGTAGCGAGCAGAGTCGCTGCCACTCCAAAAAATTGACAAATAAATTATGTTAATTTAATTCTCATCTTCATATATTCATAATGTTATGATTTACACTACGTTTTATTCTATCGAAAAAATGGAGGTACTTTTCTAATCTTAATGATTATTGATTTATTATTACATTGGAATAAAGAAGCCATAAATTAAGAAAGAAATATCCCCATTTACCTACGTTATGGCTGTAAGAGCTTATTTTTCAAAGGAGTTTACAAAGTTTGTCTGTGGAATTTTTGACACGTAATGGTTAAGTTCTGTATATTTTATTTCTTATATTGTGCTTAAGTTAAAGTTTTTGTAAATGGTATAGTATAGTATCATGTCAAAATGAAACGATACATCGTGCAATAAATGGAATACATGATTCAGAATGGATTGGTGACTTACGTGAGTTTTTCAGTGTTTCATTTCTATTTATGCATTTGTAGATTTAGTACATTTTTTATAATTATCTTATCATTGAATCATAATCGTTAAAATTGAATTATTTGTATTCTATATTCCAGAATTTTTCTCGTAATTTATTTACAAAAATGCAGTGGATACGTACACTGGTATCTGAGCGTCAATATAGAAGAAATAACTACTTAAGTAATGGCTGTGTGGTCTTTAGTTCCCTTTGTCTTAGTATTAGTAGAAAATTCGTCCAATAGGGACAGGCAATGGCATTGTGTCATACAGCCAAATCTTCAATAATGCAATATCTTTATTTATGGCTCCAGGATACTGGTGAAATGTAGCCCTTTGTCCCATGGAGTTTTTGGCGACTAATAGTAATCACCACTATTTTGTTATGACTTAAGAGAAAAATTTTGAAAATGGAATGCAATGTAAGCGATTATGATACAATGATAGAAATGATAAGTAAATTAGAATGAAATGTTAAATAAATGAATATAGGGTAACTATAAATGAATGAATGGTAATGAAACACTGAAAAATCTCATGTAAGTCACTAATCAACACTGAATGATGTATTCCATATATTGCACAACTTAACGATCCTTTTTGTAATAAAACTACATCAATTTTATGTACATCCCCTGCCATTACGTGCCAAAAAAAAAAGAAAATACAGAGAAAAAAAAATCTGTTGCATGTCAGGACAAATTTGCTTGTCATCTTGTCATTTAACAATAAATCATACAAAAGCTACTGAAAGTCACTTTAAAACATCTCTATATTTTCTAAGGCAAAAATGTTGAATATTAGTGGCAATTTCCCTGAATATGCAGTTCCTGGAGCAAAACAAGTCCGTTTTGAACCATACGCCGACAATGGAGGTAGTGTCGTTGCCATCGCCGGTGACGATTATGCTGTGATTGGAGCTGACACACGCTTGAGTACAGGCTTTTCGATATACACGAGGGAGCAGAAGAAACTGTTCAAGTTATCTGATCGCACCGTTTTAGGAGCTACCGGCTGTTGGTGCGATACACTTACCCTAACTCGCCTGCTTCAAGCCCGTATGCAAATGTACGAGCATGAACACAACAAGTCTATGTCGACGCCTGCTGTCGCCCAGATGCTCTCCACAATGCTATATTATAAAAGATTTTTCCCGTACTATATATCAAACGTGTTGGCAGGCTTGGATAGTGATGGCAAGGGATGTGTTTACAGCTATGACCCCATTGGCCATTGCGAAAGATCAACCTATCGCGCTGGTGGATCTGCAGGTGCTCAACTACAACCGCTGCTAGACAATCAGATAGGTTTGAAGAATATGCAGAATGTAACTCAGGCTTCCCTTCCTAGAGAGAAAGCATTGGCTCTTCTAAAAGATGTGTTTATCAGTGCTGCAGAGAGAGATATCTATACTGGTGATTGTATTTACATTTTGATCATTACTGCTGAAGGTATCCAAGAAGAGAAATTTGAGCTTCGTAAAGATTAATTTTGTAATAAACTTTATGACTATATCATTATTTTTATTTAAAAAAATTATGAAAACACAAGTTTCCAATATATTACTGTTGGCTTTCAGAAGTTAATTTTTGTTGTTTTAGCAGATTACAAAAATTAACCACAGAAACATTTTATCAATAAAATTTAGCCAAATATTATTATTATTATTAGTATTATTGAAATCAATACTGTAAACAGCAAATATTTATTTTCAAGCTGGACAAAATAGTAAATTATTATTATACTTACCTTATAATAATAAATTAAAGATAACAATTAACTGAATTTATTGTTAAAGTAATAATTACAAGATAACACAATATAACTTTTACACTTTTGTTCATAATTATTTACAAACATGAATTCATATAGATGTAACATTTTTACAATTTATTTATTGTACTTAGGCATAACAAATATATTCTGTGGGAATATTTTTTCAAACATTTCTTTCACTACCTCTTGATTAGCTGTATCCCCTATAACTACAGCTTTTAATCTAGGAGGTGTGGTGTTGCCCGTGAGCAGCGGGTGTATGTTATAGCACAACTCCACTTTATCATTAGGCGGCACAGTCACAGAAAACTTCTTATAACCAGAAAACATATAAAAATCAGTTCCTTCAACTGTCAGACTCAGCCTTATTGGCGTATGAGACCTTCCAATTAAAGTACATTTTAAAGGTACTGAGGTCTGAACTTCCACTACCTCAGGATAATCAATTTCAATAGCAATAGGGCACTCATCTATAGGCAGCCCTGTCAAAGCTGTACTGCTCATCACACAGTGGCCATCTGCATTTGCTTTTCTTCTCCACTTAATATTATACAAACCTACTCTAGCAGGAGTATCCTTGGGTTTAAATGTAGCCTGAATGCAAATAGCATCTGATGCTATATTCTTTTCCACAACTTCTAAATTACTGATACAAGATGGAGGTTTATCAGAATCTGAATATTTAAAACAATCTACCATCTCTAGTTCAGTATCTACAATCAGTAAATCCCAAGGACTTAATATTTTTATTTGAGGCATGACTATGAAAGGATCATTAACAAAGCATTTTGAAATAGGTTTAAAATTCATTGCCACAAAATTTGTGGTCACTTCAAATGGTTTTATCACAGCAATTTTTGTGGTAAACTCTTTGACACACTCTAACTTGGATATTTCAGGGAGGTCTATCAAATAAGACACTTTAATTTGAACTGTTGCTGTTGCTGTTCTATTTGTCTTCATGTAAAATGAAACAGAATATTCAGAAGACTTGTTAATAGAACCAGCTAATAAGTTTATTGGCTGACTCTGAGACACTCCTTCATTTAAACTTAATTCTGTAACTGACTCAGGGTTTGGATTATCTGGTGAGCTCAGCAGGTAGAGGGCCAATTTCACATCATACACCTGATTATCTTCATTGTTAGTGATGGTGAATGTAGTGGGAAACCACTCACCTTGTAAAGCTGGACTAGAATTTTTTATACTTATAAACAGTTTACATTCTCTTGATGTTATAGAAGTCACTGTTAAAGGCACAATAGAATCAAATTCAAAATCAGATTTTGGACTCAAAATAAAATGAAGCAGTTCTGGTTGAATGGTTGATTCAGGTGTTTTATTATCTTCTATTTTGAAATTCATAATAATTTTTCTCTTTTTGTCAGACCCTACAATAAATGAAGTATTTTTAATATGTAATTCTGATCCATTATCATGTGGATTGGGTTTGAAATGACATAAAAACCTTTTCACTTTGCCACCTTCTAACGATATTAAACTTTTGTCATCTTGAGTGATTGGAATTTCAATACTTTCAGATTCACTAGATATTGTTATAAAAGCCTTCATAGCTTCTAAGATAGTATCATAAGACAACCTTACATATAACTCAATTTCAACTATTTCATCCATTCTATATCTTGCTTTTTTGAATTTAGGTTTTACTTCTAAAAAACTGGATATATTAGCCATATCAACAGTTAATATAAATGGCTCCTTCTCTATAGCCATCTGCCAAATCTCAAGTGCTTTGTTCTGTGAGTGAGCTGGTATATCAGGCTCAGCTCCAGGAATATTCATATCTAGTACTGATAGTATATTTTTGAAAATCCTATCTTTATTTGGCACTTGAATATGTTTAGATAGTGCTTCAATTGAGAGCTGAACATAGTCTTGTATTTTTGCAGAGAGGTAGGCACACTGGAGTGCTCTGTTCAACACGTGGGACGCTATGAACCACCATTTCTCTCTCCTATAATCCCAAAGCATGTGACTTAACAATGTTAGTGCTTTTCCATAGTCAGTTGAGTAGTAATACTCATTAGCCATCTCGACTACAAGCTGTTTTCTCATTCTAGGAGAATGAAATGTTTTAAATTGGGAAATAGCACAACCTAAAAAACTAATGATCATAGCTGAATGATTAAACATCCTTTCATTATATTGAAGTGCTTGAACTGCAGCCTGCTCCTTTTGGGGATCATGAGGGTCTGCACTGAGACGGCCAGGACGCCAATTTCTTTGACCATAGTATTCAATTATACCTTCCAATAGGTCTGGTGGTCCAGGGTACTTTGTAGCTTCACTACATACTGACCTCATTGCCTGTCTTCTTTTTACTGTGAATTGGGCAGCATGCTGGTAGTAAAGCCCAGGATGCTGAGTCTGTATTCCAGGGAGGCCGGCTCTAATAGCTTCATCAAACAACTCCCCAAAAGAACTATACTGTCTTGCTATCCAGGCATAATGTTCAAACAATAATTCTGTTGAGCCAACTCTGTTCTTATACCTTTCAATGTGAGACTTTAACTGAGCTATGGCATCCCTAGGTAAATTTAGGGCAAATAGTAATTTACACAGTTTATAGTTAATATAACCAGCTACAGTCCTCACCTCATGCATGTTGGTGTCTACAGTTCTAGTTTCCAACAAATTATTGTAGGCATGTGTGTAGTGCTTGTGTGCTGTACTCAGGTCTTGCTTCAGCTCATTTAGGTAGCCAAGTTTAAATTGATGCCGCACAAATAAATACTGATGAGTAGTTTTATTAAGGTGGTCTCTATGCTGCTTGATGTTCTTTGTTTCATGGTGATAGTAATTCTGAGCAATATCATAGAAAGCATTTTCTAAACGAATTATATACCCCATGAGGTGGTCACTGTGAGGAAGAACAAATAATGATTTTGATTGTATCTCGCATGCTGCACATAGAGCCTGGGCTCTCTCGGCACCAAGCATGTACTCCGAGGGTGGCGGTGACTGTCCACTCTGTATAACTACGACAGCAACACGGGTGGCATGCCCCTCTACTGCGGCGCGGATGGATTGAACTTTAGATGCACATTCTATGATCTTTTCATTCCATTGCGGGTCATTCCATTCCATATCATAAAATAACACAACAACTGCTGGTATTAAGGAGATCCTTTTCTGTATCCAATTTTTTTTGATAATACCTTTGGGTATGTACCACTCGTAGGAGTTTCTTTTTGGTTTCACTACAGGGAATTCGAATGTGTTGTTGAGCAATTTGAATCTCACAGAAGCTCGATCTGGCCGTCTATTGTTGGCGAAGGCATCCCATATTTCCTTGTGGATGGCGTTATTGACAGCATCTAATCCTGAGAGTCCGATCAGCGCCAGTGGTTTCAATATTATTTCAGGCGGAAAGTCCGTATAATCAGAGGGCTGTGTCGCCATGCCTATAATGGCTCTTATGATTAATATAACACTAATTCATATCACCACAACTATAGGCAACCAATTATTTTTTATGTTTCTCTGAGAATGATTTAGGTAAAATTTCTAACTAATCCAACACCCCTATTTTTCGCACAGATTACTATCCTTCGTCTTAGCATAACGTCATTATTTTGACAAATAGACGTTCCGTTTACTGTAGTAATAAGTAATTTTTATATAATAAATAAATATTTGGTATTAATGAACTCCTTTTAATGTTGTTATGTTCTTACAAAAAAAAAATCTGGATCAATTCTTATGAGCTAGTTTTATTGCACTTCTAAAAGTACTACAGATGAATTAAAAAAAAGTAAAAAATATGTTAATTTTTAATGAACAAATTTTTTTACCTTTTTTTATTACAAAAAATGAATTTTCTACAATTTTTACTTATTTATTTCAGTCTTATAGATTTTAAAAGGTTAATGCGTGAAATGAAACGTAATTACGCGTTGCGGAATATTTTATGGGGCCTTGGGGTGTTGAGCTGTCCGTCACGAATATACTGCCTTGAAGTGGGCTTATTGCTTAATAGGCAACAAATTATTCATATATATTAGGATTTGTCATTTCACTATAAAAATTTACTTTGGCGCTAACCTCTTAAAAGATCTCATTCCACAGATATACTTATATTGGTTACAATATATTATTATGAATACGAACTTTGTTTTTAGTTTGTTCTTCATTAAATTTTCAGCAAGAATACTTATTCATGTGTATTTTACTGTGGAGATAGTTTCAAGGTTTGAGAAGGGCTGGTTTCTTTTTGATATTGCGTTCAAATATACATTATTATTATGTTTACGTCGCTACTAGGTCTGTGGACAACTTAAAAAAGTTTTTGGCACGTAATGGCGGGTTCGTTTGAATGCTATGATCGTTAGAATACACCTTTCAGCGTTGTTAGTGACTTCCGTAAGATTTTTCAATGTTTCATTTGCATTCATTCACTTGTATGGTAAGTTCATTTATCTAACTTCATCGTATTATTGGTTCATGGAGTTAATTGATAAGTAACATCAGTATCCAGGAGCCATAAATAAAGAAATACCAACATACGTAATGGCTGTATGGGCTTAGTTTCCATAGCTTTCCTTGTAATAGTGAGAATAAAAATAAAATAAAAACAACTTAAAATTAAGCTGTCAATGTCACACAATGTGACGCATTTTCTAATCTGTGTACGTGAGAATAAATGAAGTTTATTCAATTTTTTTTATTAAATATTCATTTTCGCAATATACTTTGAAATTAATATACGCAGTCAACAGTCATCGTTTGATATTTAATAAAACTTATCACAAAAACCTTATTAATATTATTTTGATTCCAATAGTTGCGTTTTGATACAATTAGAACAATGACACTTTTCTACTTGTAGTCGCAAATATTGTTTAACTGCGGTTGTTAATGATCGTATATCCATAAATACTTTATGAAAATGAGTAATGTCATGACTTCCCAAGCCTTAGCATCCCTTACCGCAACGTATACAGATTCGGAAGGAGAGGAGAGTATTGTGGATGACCCGACACCAGAGAAGGAAGAACTGAAAGTGACTCAATCTGCTCCTGGGAGTCCTAAGAAATACGACGACGGTAACAAGTCTGCTTCCGCACCACCCACGCCCAAACGTCGATTAGTATCTTATGTTGACGACACTGTGGTATCAGATGAAGATGCTGTGTCACCTGCTGCTGAGGATCAGGATGATATGCGGAGATTGTCGATGGAGACTGACACAGATGAAGCAGTCCCGCGCTCGGATCCCGATGACTCCCAAGATGGAGTAAACATACCATCAGAGCCATCAGGAAAATGTCCTAAAGAACTTCAAGACACAATAGCCAAATACTATAGCCGAATGTTAAATGAAGGCTTGGATATGAATAGAATAATACAAGATAAAAAAAATTTTAGAAACCCAAGCATCTATGAGAAGCTAATTGAATTTTGTCAAATTAATGAGCTAGATACAAACTACCCTCCTGAAATTTATGATCCATTGAAATGGGGTAAAGAGTCTTACTATGATGAATTATCTCGAGTTCAGAAAGTGGAAATGGATAGGAGAGAAAAGGAAAAGAAAGAGAAATTAGCTAAAATTGATTTTATAACTGGTGTGCCTAAAAAAACTGAGAGTGATGATGAAAAGAAGAGGAAATCAAAATGGGACCAAGCAGCTCCCAATGTGGGTACCAAGCCTGCTATCAAACAGCCTGGCCTTGTCCAGCAGCCACTCACAACAAACATTACTGGTACGAAGGGCACTATCATCTCAGCATTTGGCTCTTTGCCCAAGAAACAAAAATTGTGACTCAAGATCAAGAATATGAATAAAAAACAATCAATGCTGAACTTATTACCTTTCAACAAGCAAAGAGATCATATAGTGTACTGCTTTAATTTATACATCGTACAATATGGGACAAAAATTCTAAATGCTCAATTTTTGAAATGTAAGCAATATAATCCACTTCTACTTGTTTGACTGTACAAAATTTAAAAATAATATAATAAACATTCATGGATTTTATGAACTATGAAGCTCAATACATCATTCAAAGACATGCTTACCAACCTTATTAGTTATTACCTTGTGTTTGTATTAAGGTCTTTTTAAGTAACAATCCTCCAAATCTAAATTTTTGCCTAATCTGTAGTTCCTCAAAACAATATAAAAATCAATTATAACATATTCATAGTGTATTGTATTGTCTTGCAGTATAAATAACATATATTTTATGAAAATAAATGGACTATGATATGAAAGATTTTAATAGGGCTTTAGTTAATGCAGAGTCAAGTACATCGAGATGTTAATCTAAAAGTCTAATATAGCAAGATTACACCCTTATCTCAACAACTTAGTGCTTGTAAAAACGGGTTTTTTTTATCTCAAAATGTCAATTGCTTGCTCTGCATCTTTGTCATAAAAAATAAGTGAGATGAACTGTTATATTAATGCTTGTGATGTGCTGGCCGCATACTCGTGTCACTGTTGCTATTCAATTCTCTCTTTTATAGGGAAGGCAAAGGGTATTAAAGCCTATACAGCCATATATTATGTGATTTTTCTTTCTGGCTTCGAGATACCGGTTTTATATATATGTATGTATTTTTGGCGACTAATGAATAAATAAAATTTATTGTATTTGCCATTGGATATCGCTTAGCTATCAGGCGTCATTGTTAATTCTATACATTTGTGATTATTATCTAAAGACATGTTGTGTAGGCCCTCTAATGCTATAGTGTTATTGGAATTGCTCCCTTGGTTCTTAAAGAAGCTAAGATTAACTATTTTATAAGGAATCAAAAGAGAACGCAATCATTACCAAACAACTAGTAATAGCAGGCACTTAAGCAAATAATATAATAATACACTTAAGCATGATCACCAAAATATACTTAATTTAAATTTAATAAAGACAGGTACATTTCAATATGTTCCTTTTGCCTCCTTAGTTTTGTAAAAGAGATTTATTAAATTGCTTTGTTAAATGCATTCTATTTTCATTTGATAACTGCAATTGAAGAGCTAAATGAAAATTTATGGGATTTGACAATTACGCTTGAACGTAAAGTGAGGAATGTCAAATCCCATACATTTTTGTATTTGGGGATTTGATTGCGATAATCGAAATGTATTATAACTAGGTCCTTAGCATATTAAAACCGGTTATTTTAGTTTAGTGTTTATTCAGTACAACACTAGTTGCGGGAGGGTGGGTGCCTATATAAACACAACAAACCTTTGTTTGTGGATAATTTTGATTTCTATTCTATTTGTTTGTTGTGTGCTCAGCACCAGGTGCTCGCGTCGTAAATATTCGCGTACGTTTATTTTGTGAAAATGGCTGAAGCTCCTGTGAGCGAACCTATTCCTTCTTCTAGCGAGAGCATTATCGCCGACGAAGTTAAAGATGAGGAGCCATTAGCAAAAAAACGCAAGGTAGACAAAGAGGCGCATGAGAAGCTCGAGCACAGGCTCGGGGGCATCCTGTGCTGTGCAGTTTGCCTCGACCTACCGCAGGCGGCCGTGTATCAGGTATTCTAAAACAGCTGATCGCAGAATTCAGCGTATCAGCTGTTTTATAATTTTTTTCTAATTGCGTAATAAACTTGGTTCGAAGCCCGAACTAAGATTTTAAAATGTTCAAGTGTAGTGGCGAAGCCTACACTACCCTCTGTAGTCACCATTTTGAATTATTCATTATTTTGATTTGAGGTGTACATTTGTAAAAACAATCATTGTTAAATTCTGTAGAAAATAATATTGTAAAGTGTGGGTTTAGATTCATGTTTTCATGTCCTTTGTTGTGGCTATATTTAGGTTTCTAAATTTAATTTAATACTTGAAATGTAATGATAAATTTTAGATATGTGGATAATGATTTCTTTAAGTGTACCATTAGTAACTGTATTCATGTTTTTTTGTCAATATTGGTGCCAATAATGTTGTAAGAAGCTTCTGTGATTTTATTGTATAGGATAGTCTTAGTATGTACGACCTGATAGCAAGTAATCATAACCTGTATTCGCTCTTGTAACATTTCACTTTCAATAAAGAAATGTTTCAGAGATGTAGTTCGTTTCTTTATTCATTAACTCCCCATAATTTCCTAATCCCAAAAATAAGAAAATACACAAAATTTAAATAAACTAGATACACAACATACATTTAACCAATTTCAATTGATTTTCACAAATAAGAGAAATTATTTATGTAATTTTTGGCTCTAAAATATATTTTTAATTAATTAGTGTTTTGATATCAAATATCAAAACACTCACTTTTATGTTATTATAATTTTAAATTCTGTAGTCACTTATTGATTGATCATATTGATATTACAATAACTAATAATACATGCACAATACAATATATATATTTCATTAGATGTCATTAAAATTTTATTTGTTTTCTGTTCCAGCTATACCTAATCATTATATATCTAATGTGTTTACAGGAACCACAAGCAATGAGGGCAGAGGTAGACTATGTAACACACACTCACATAATAATATTTATTTATCCAATAGAATAAATCATAATCATAGATCAATGTCCACATAAAAATTAATTAACAGATCACGAATTTTTATTTAATATAGTAATAACATGAAAATAAGTAATATATACAGGTGTCTGGTACATACCCTACTAAGCTGAAACCAATCCATGTTAACATAGTCAAAAAATTCAAAATTTGTTTTGAAATATCCTAAAAATTTTAATTTGAAATATTTGTATGGAGTAATTTGAAATTAATTTTTTCATTTTTGAATTTCTCATATCACCAAGTGTTAAAATGACTATGTTAACATGGGTAAGTGTCAGCTTGATACAATATGTACCAAACATCCTGTATATTTTATGGTGTACCTATAAAACTTGTTTTTGCAATCCAACCCAGATATGACGAGCACACTTATATGTATGAATGTTTAAATATATTTAATGTTTCAGTGTAGTAATGGCCACCTAATGTGTGCCACTTGCTTCACACACCTGCTGGCAGACGCGCGTTTGCGCGACGAGGCGGCCACTTGCCCCAACTGCCGCATAGAGATCTCTAAAACTTCTGCATCAAGAAACTTGGCTGTCGAGAAGACTGTATCTGAGTTACCTGCAGAATGCAAATACTGCACTCAGGTCTTCCCTAGACATTCGTTGCAACACCATGAGCAGAAGACTTGTGAGAACAGGTGAGATAAGTCAGAATCACATTTCTTAATTAAGTACAGTTAAGTAGTTAATTAAGTTTTATAACACATTGAGTTATTCCCAAATAGCTTTGATAGCAATTTGCACAGCCACCCAGGTAAGTAGAATCAAGTCACTGATTTAAAATTTAGTTGTTTGCGAAATTGTAAAAATGTTGGAACGGAAGTAGAGAAACGCGGATTTCCATTACAGTATACAGGATGCGTTTCGAGGTATCCATGGATTTGGACGACTTTTGCTGCCGACTGTAGTGATCAAAATATTGTTTCTCCAGGGAATACAAGTTCGCGCAAGTGGTAGTCGATTCGTCGCGTTCGTCGCCGCGCCGGTACCTGGGTAGTTTGGTTCGCATCGTGACCGGCGTGTACGCGCTGTGCGCGGCGGTGCTGCGCGGCTCCTATACCGACCGGGAGCTGCCCGCCTCCCCCTCCCGCCGCCGCCAGCGCAGGTCTGTTCGGTCTGCTCGGGATACTAACATAGCTTAGCGTAGCGGCTTGCAGTAACACCTGGTGCGATGCGAACCAAACTCATTCAGCTACCGAATGTGTATATCGTATTATTACTCTATTCCCGATCACTTTTATTTCATCGTCACCTTGAATTCGAGGTTCACTGGATTATGTCAGCCGAGTCAGGTACTGTCTCTTATCTATCGGTTTCGGATCGAATTATAAAAATTTGTAGTCAACTTACCCTACAGAATTTTTATCACTCAAATCATAGCTAGATTCTATGTAGTAGTGACTCGCTACTACATTTAAGAAAGATCCCATAGTCAATATCTTCGACGTCATGAACGGTGTTCGCCAGTGGTCCTTAAATGTTGATGGAGGCATGTAGCGGCAGTCCTAGCCCGTTTAGTGAGCGAGTTGAGAGGGCGATAACAGAAGGCCTGTGCAGACTGACCGGGTGCCGCTACGCGTGCATCGGGTGCCGCTGGCGCGGGCCGGCGCACGAGGCCGGCGGGCACGAGGCGGCGTGCGCGCACCCGCGGCGCTCGGCCGGGGACGTGGTGGCCGCGCTGGCCGAGCGCGACGCCGCCTCCTGCGCCCAGCTCGCCTTGCACGACCAGCTGCTGGACTTGCTGTCCTATGAGAAGATCTCCTTCAATGGTGACTCACGCTTTTTAATCATTCAGCCATCTCGAGGGTTACTCTTTGGCAATAGTAAACACGAATGACTACTCTTTGAGTGCTGTGCATTAAAGTGAGTTTGTCTGACAACAGCACTCTATAAAATTTATTTATATCTCTCAATGACATGTTTGTCTTAAAAATGTCAACTGTCAAAATATGTTTATTTAAATAGCCTGATTTACTAAGCTATTTATATAGTAGTCATAACAGGCAATATGTATGAGAAAAATAAATAAATATAACTAAAGGTATAGCTAATAATATTGACAACTTTAAGTGGTTATTAACCGGGTTTTTTAAATAGTACCAGTTTTAAAATTTAAATTGATGGTACGATCTATAATATATTCTTAAGTCACAATGTCTACGCAGACTTGCAGTTGAAGCCGTATCGCACGGAGGAGTATGTTCACAAGCTTTACTACGAGACATCCCGTTTCTCCGCGTTCGGCCACCAGTGGGTCGTGAAGGCGTTCGTTAACAAGAACCAGCGCGACCCCACTCAGAGCTCGCAGAGGGAGATCACCTATCAGGTATACAAACTATGTTATTTATTAAAGCAGGATCTCATGTTATCCCACCTGAAATTTATGACTTTGCTATAATGCATATTCTACTTAGTCACAATTTTTCAACATGACTTTTGGTCCTGCGGAACGTAGGTCATCGAGAAAGCCTATAAGTAAACTATAAGATAATATAGTTTATAAGCGAACAGTGCTCAGCCTAGTCTACTGTGTTGTCAACAATAATACGCTTTCTCTTGAATTTGTGGCCGTTCAATTGTTTGTTACATTTTTGTATATAGTATTTTCGAACCTATAGAATTGTTTACCTATTGGATTACCTTCCATAAATGAAACATGTCGATTCGATCTACATGCGTCAATAGCAAGCGTTACCGGTGGCTAGGATTATGAGAGGCCGGATGTGTAAGAAGGTCGGTACGTGGTTGTAGCTGATCCTCAAGAGCAAGACGGCGTGCCCGGTGCCGCTGCAGTGGTCGTGGCTGCGCGGGCCCTTCGGCGAGGCGGCGCTGCGGCCGCGGCTGCAGCAGCACGCCTTCACGGACGACGCCGCCGACGGGCCGCCGCTGCCGCTGCCGCTGGCGGACCCCGCCGACGTCAACCGCCTGCTCTCCAACAAGGCCATACACTTCAGGTACGACCCCGCCGACGTCAACCGCCTGCTCTCCAACAAGGCCATACACTTCAGGTACGACCCCGCCGACGTCAACCGCCTGCTCTCCAACAAGGCCATACACTTCAGGTACGACCCCGCCGACGTCAACCGCCTGCTCTCCAACAAGGCCATACACTTCAGGTACGACCCCGCCGACGTCAACCGCCTGCTCTCCAACAAGGTCATACACTTCAGGTACGACCCCGCCGACGTCAACCGCCTGCTCTCCAACAAGGTCATACACTTCAGGTACGACCCCGCCGACGTCAACCGCCTGCTCTCCAACAAGGCCATACACTTCAGGTACGACCCCGCCGACGTCAACCGCCTGCTCTCCAACAAGGTCATACACTTCAGGTACGACCCCGCCGACGTCAACCGCCTGCTCTCCAACAAGGCCATACACTTCAGGTACGACCCCGCCGACGTCAACCGCCTGCTCTCCAACAAGGCCATACACTTCAGGTACGACCCCGCCGACGTCAACCGCCTGCTCTCCAACAAGGTCATACACTTCAGGTACGACCCCGCCGACGTCAACCGCCTGCTCTCCAACAAGGTCATACACTTCAGGTACGACCCCGCCGACGTCAACCGCCTGCTCTCCAACAAGGCCATACACTTCAGGTACGACCCCGCCGACGTCAACCGCCTGCTCTCCAACAAGGTCATACACTTCAGGTACGACCCCGCCGACGTCAACCGCCTGCTCTCCAACAAGGCCATACACTTCAGGTACGACCCCGCCGACGTCAACCGCCTGCTCTCCAACAAGGCCGAATAACTATAACATAGTGAATGGCTGACTCCTTCACCGCCCCGTGCTCTTGAGTAGGAAGGGAGAGATAAAAGTCAGAGAGCTCTTTTTATGGTCCAACCGATAGTCGCTATTCGACGCAAGAGATAAAAGGGGGTGCGTGACTTTTGACATCGCCAATTAATCCTTGTTGAACTATAGAACAATATGGACGAAAAAATCTAATTAGTTTATCTGAGATAACAGTCGCAAGTATTTATGTACTAACCTCATTACTGCTCAGTACATATTTACGCTAGCAAATACTATTAATACTTTTCTGCAATATCATTCTCATTACTAGTTTTGTCTAGCTAACTCTAAATAGCTGTCATTTTATCTTAAAAATATATTTCAGGTTATTCTTAGCAACTAAGTGAAATTACACGAGGCTGCTGGACGAGGAGTAGGTAAGCCGCGGTTCAGACACAGCCTAGCACCTGCAATTCACTACAAGACGGGTGGTGGACTCGACAGTTAATATTATATATATATTAGATCTACTCAGCATCTATTCAATGATATTTGCAAGGTTATCATTTAGTGATAGTGACGTCTGCTATTAATAATAACGGGTACGATACCAATTTTTATATGTTGTTGTACACACAACAACATATAATGCTTTTTACATTGTTGCAGTGTAACTTAGGTGCCAAAATGAGACATCTAGTTCACTAAACTAATTAGAATCATTTCGACCCTTCTCTGACGACAAAAAGTAATAGGACATGATTGGTTTTGGTTTAGTGAGTCTAGTGATGTTTTATTAACGTTAATTTAGTGAATAGCTTTAAAGTTATATAATATTTTGGTCTGGACTCATTTATTATACAGGGTGGAAAAGATAAGTGACCACAAGATGTAGTCTTTAAACTAATTGTAAAATTTTTCATGAATACATTAATATCAATAAATCATAATATGTTTTTAATAAATTATAATAAATTGAAGTATAAGAAAAATGAAAGTCCACAGCAGCTACGATTCGTAGGTAAATTACTCTCTTAGTACTTTCAAATTAAGTCTGACGCCAGCAGTGACCTATTGTTTTTATTGCATATTTTATGTTATTATAGTTGCCATTAAAATAACCTCAACAAAGAATAAACTTAAGAATATACATAATTATGAATGATTAAATTATTGCTTTGTAATGACTTTAAGTAGTATGTACTCAATCAAAATGAAAAGTATCGTTTTACTTTGTACCTAGGAATCTTTTGGTTTCTGACTAAAAGTTCTTTATAAACAATTGAGAATATCTTCTTTATCTCTTTATCGCTTTGGTTTACTTTACAAGCCTCATAAAAACCCTTAGCTTGTCCTTTTCAATTTCATAGATTATTGAGTTTAAACACTTACAAATAATACTTTGGTGATCGTTATGGGAACACACCAGCTATAACGTCTAATTAACTTAATTTATAAACTAATCAATTTTTTTATTAGAAAGACTATTTTGTTTATTGGCAAATTCATTATAATATATTTTATATGGTGACATTCCTAGTGAAATTATTATTTAATGTATTATGGTATTATTATTTATTTATTTATTGGTTCATCAAACGGTTTTTATACTAATACATGCAAAAATACTTGTTACCATTGTGTACAGTTTTGATCGTTCCTAATATTATTAGAAGTCCAAGATAGTCGATCACGTTTGAATGTAATATTAGTTTTCAGTCATAAATTTCTTTGGAACACATTTATAATAAGAACTATAAATATCAAAATCTTTTTAATATCTCTTAGTTTTAGCCTCTCTTTTGTAGGCAGTGACGGATTCAAAGCATTATAATTTGTATTTAGATTTATAATTTTAGAATGATCAGAGTATATTAAAAGATATTTTACTATTTATTTTTATTTTTGTGCATTACTTTTTACCTTATAAGAGCTTCGTATACAAGCTAATTGTTAAACAACTTATTAAATATTCTGTATGTATCTTTTTTGCTTACACCAGCAATTTTTAGTCTGGATCTCTTCTACCGTCCACAGGCTATTAAGAGACATTAATTATAATATTTGTAAACATTTTTAGACATAAGCCGAAAACACCGAGAAATGTTATTGCAATTAGAATTTTATAAATTGTTTTAGTAATTTCAGTGATTATTTCTTTAATAATTATGAATTACAAGTCAAATAAAATGATTAAAACTCCCAATCAGTCATAATTGTGAGTGAAATTATTATGCATAAATAAAACTAAAATCTACAGCGACGTAACTGTCATTAAGGGAAATGATAACCAAAGGTCATCAAACATGAGATGGGTCGAATACATATGCAATAAAAAATTGTTTGAAATTGCCTGTTCAATTTTCTTTGTGAACGTAGTGTTTTCGGCATAAATCTTACAAAAAATGTACATTATTCCTAAATTCAGAAGAAATTGTTGGGAGATTATTGTTGAGTACAAATTTTATATTTATTGGTATGATTGTTACTAAGTTAAATACTTGTGACATTAAGAAGTCTACTCTCATAAAAATGATGAAATATGAAACTTTCAGTTTTAAAAAATATATGTTAAAATAAAATTATGGTGATAAATAATTCAATTTCAATATCATGGTTTCTTTTCAAATTGTAATTAAGATATATATATAAGTTTATGTGAGGATATGGGCTCCTATAAATTTATAAGTTTAGCAGAAACTAATACTTTTATAGAAATTTATATCCTTTTGTGTGTGTTTGTTGGAAAATAAGTAACATTTTGAGACTATGTGAGTGTTCGTAATATTATATTACCATAGCATATATCGATTTATTATATTTATCACGCGATAACATTATAGCTCGCGTTCATTATAAATTAGCTATTATTTTGTTCAAAATATTTAATATTTATTTTGGGATTGAAACAGTGATAATTATGAATAAGATAGTATTATTTTGCATCTTTTCATTTCAACTGGTGTTAATTTTAATCGAAAAATTTACAAGAATGATCCCTATGCCTTGTTTTATTTAATCACCTAACAATGATTTTATATTTTTAAACCTTCCACTTGGTTTTAAAAAGAGGCAGTTTAATTTTTTAATGGCAGCAGATAGAGACGAGGTTAGATTTAGACCAACCGGCTTCTAATTACATAACTGTTATGGCAATGGTGAGGAACTTAATCTAAAGCCGCCACTTTTTGAAGCGATATATCTTTATATGCAATTATCTAATAATTATATAACATACTTTATTATTATCATTGAAGTTGCTTAATTTGGCTGGCCTAAATTCAGAGATAATTAGGTAAGCCAAAGGATTTTAGGTAAAGGAAAGATTTAAAATACTTGGATGTCAATATGGTTTATGTCTGTTCGCTTGAAGTCTGTTAGAGGACATATTTTTGGAAGTGTTGTGGTTGTCAAGGCTCGAGCTCCAAACGCTGATGATGCCGCTCTCTCCGGTCATGACCAGAAGGTCTTTCTGCAGTAAAACATTTTAAAATTACGCCACGTTACTAATATAATTAAAATTCAAAAATCGAATAATATCTATGGCACTAAACCAAATTTAAAGTCTTTATAAATAATATAGCTTAAACTATCTTTATAAATAATATAGCTTAAACTATCTTTATAAATAATATATAATATAGCTTACGGGTTAGAGAATAAGTAAAAGAAATTTCGTAATAGTAAATTTCAATTCAAACTTACGTCTTTCTCGTACCAACAGCTCCTGACGATTTGTTTATTTTGGGTGAAATTTGTATTTGGTATCAGTTTCTTTTCTGTTATTGTCACTGACCTGAGTACATCCCTGGAAAAAAATCATAAGTTGTAATCCTTGGGTTCAAATGAAATAAAATTATTTTTTCAACATTTGACAATATATGTACACTTATAAAACGTCAATCTAAGCTTAGTTCGTAAATCTACGTCCTGAAAAATATATATAACTAAAAATATAACAAAGCTTTTTAAAAATACTGACCCATTTCCACTGTGAGAACCTGCTAACAGGATTGGCGAATCATCGGCCGACGTATATGTGTCTACTAAATAACAGTCATCTTCTTTACTCCTCTGAAAACAGAAGAGTATTACATTATTTATAATTTTATTGTTTACGAAATGCAAGCTGTTTGATAATGTTTTGTGAAGAATCTGACATACAGGTGACATGACTTAGTTTGTAGTGTGGACATGACTAGACAAAATACGTGTGAATTATGCACAGCCTGATTTTTCAACCGACCGTTACAAGACATGGATTGTTAACATAGTTGATGTCTTTTGTTGACCATAACTGTTTTTAATAAATGTAGTTGAAATACACGGTTAGGAAATGTGCTCAAACACCCTTTTGCCATAGTAGGGACTTCACAAGAAGAGGATTTGACATTATATTACTTTATAAGACTTGGTGCAAAATTTATTCACAAAAAATGTAACTAATATGTACCTTTACGCTTTTAGAAATTTTTTCTCTGCTATAACTCTTAAATAAGTCTCCAGTGTCAGTGTTCCATATCTGTAAGTCGTTAGATTGTGTCATGCACGCTGCTTTGGTATTACTGATCCAAGAGATTTTTTCAATTGAGTTCTCAATGTTTAAAGAATATGTCAAGGCATCATCTTCTGTTTGTTCTACTACATTATACACATTTAACAAACCGTCTAAGGAGCCAGTTGCTAGAATTTCCGTCTTTTCTTTGTGGAATTTAACCTGAAATATTACAATAAATCCAATCAAATGGTTGCACATTACTAAACAAATCCCAGTAGTACCTCAACACTTTAAATTGTAAAAGTTTTGTTTAAATTTATAACAGTATCAAATTTATTACTATGTAGTAGTCTGGCTGTTTGTGGCTGTTTTGAGGTAATTAATATAGTAGTTGCAAAGAACTAGCAAACAAGTGTGAAAATAAATCAGCCAACTAGTGTATTTTCGTAACGATTAAACTGATAAAGAAAGGTCTAAAAGGTCAACAGTTGGCATGAAATAGATTTTTTGAGGGTGTCTGCTGAGATAGATATTTACACCAAACAGATATAAGACTTTTTTTTATCTTGCTATGCAAAAACAAAGCAAAGAATTAAAACCAACATAATGTGGGATATATTATAATAAAAAGTGAATTATATTACAAAGGCACTCACTTGAGTTATGTCATCTGTATGTGAATTCCAATAACCACCTAGAGGCTTTAGTACTCGCTGGTCCCAAAAGACAAGGTAAGCATCGTCTTGCACTAGCTGGCTGCCAGCACAGATGACTCTGCCATTGCATGATACATCCATACATTCATATGGTTTTAATAACTCCTCATCTTCATCTAGAAAATATTTTAATCCTTAATTTTGCAATGTATAAACCAAACTTAAAAATATTAGATTGTTATAAAAAAAAAACTAGAAACTCCTGGTGACTTTTCTCAGTACAAGTACAATTATTTGTCAAATAAGCAAAAATGTATACAATTGTAATGTAACACAATTTTATTTATATTTTAGTAGAAAATACTAACCTTTATATTCTTGGACACAGCTACCACTAGATCGAAGGTCCCACAACTTTACAAGACCATCAAGACCTGTTGAATATAGTAAATAGTCCTCCTTTGGACTAAATACTACCTCTGTCAAAGATTTCTCATGGCCACTCAGACGACAAACTGAACTTAGGTAACTCTTATTCAAGTCAAATACTTCTATACTATTGTTATTTGAAACACCTACTGCTAGTTTAAGGGATCTGTAAAAATATAGCAATATACATAATAATAACAGCTTTAAAATCATAAGCGTAGATCCAAAAAATAAAATAAATATTAAGCAATTTATTGACCTAACAATTATTCAATATGAATCACGCTAATACTTACTTGGTTCCATGTAATTTATTAACATAGGATGTTTTTTGAGAAACCGCGGTTTCTGTTAGCAGATGATATTTCTTTACAAACAGTTCTTCTAAAGCCTCTGCTTCGACAGTATCTTTATCGACTTCCTCGTAATCTATTATATCACTCATTATCAAATTTATGACTGTTTAATACTGTTAAATCATTTATTATCATTAATTATTTATACCCGAACAGACGCACGTGCATTTGAATTATGACAACTTACGGATGTCAAAATTGATCGAACTTCTTTATTACAAGGAAAACAAAGGGAACTGAAGCCCATACAACCATATCTTATGTAGTTATTTCTTTGTTTATGGCTTCGGGATAACGTTGCCATTTTGTTAATAACTTATGAGAAAAAAAACAATTCATTCTAAAATGTTTAAATTATTTTTTTATTAAGATTATTTTTGGTACGACATTATGCATTATTTAAGAGAAAATAAATTTAGTGAATTGTATTAATGTAGATCAATATATTTTGTGTGATTGTCAATTCATTTGTAGTGAGCGCGACGATATGATCCGCGATACCGTGGCCCCACGCGCTCTATATCTCCAGCGGCCAAACGCGCGGCCAGAGTGCGTAGTGGCAGAGGGCCCAGGCTGTTCAGCTCAGAACTCTGGTCAGAGAATGCCCAGCGTATGTAGCGCTCCATCCTGATGTGGTCTAGAAATTATTACCTCTTTTAAATTTTTTATACGGGAATATTTTAAAAACAATACTTGCTCAGAAGAACCGATTGTTTCGGTTGCTTAAAAAAGCCTAATATTAATGTTCATAGAAGAGTAATGTTAAAGTCAAAATGTAATACTAGTGTATAAAATTTTCCGGTAAGAATATATATTTTAATAAAACAGCAGTAGCCGTGGCATAAACTACTGTTGTTACTAAAATCCACTTTATTTCAGAATATAGAATTTTCAAGTCAAGCAACATAACATATAAAATGAAGCAAAAAATGTGAGAAACTTTTATTACTTGGCCTTAGTAAGTGTATTTTACCAATGGCAGGGTCGACGACGGCGAAGGCCCGCTTGAGATAGTCTACGGGCAGAGGGCGGGTGACACGGCCCAGTTCGGCCAGCACCTCTCTCAGGTACTTGTCCTGGGCGACCTGCCGCTGTCGGTACAGCTCGCGAGCGAACTCCACGCGGTCAAAGCCTTCTTCGTTCTATAATTATGTATAATATCCCTTACACTCACAGACACTACTATTGTTAACTATTTTTTTGTTGAATTCCGCCTATTACAAGGAAGGCAAAGTAAACTGAAGACCATACAGCCCATCACTTATGTGTTTATTTCTTTATTAATGCCTCCGGGACATCGGTGTAACATATCCCTTTACCCAAAGGAATTTTTGACGATTAATGCTAGGCCCCACCATTTTGTTAATGACTTACGAGAATGAAATAAAATGCATACACTTTTATATCAAAATCTCGCCAAATATAACTGAACTGCCTATACACAAATTTAAAGACTATATCAAACAAAATATAACAAAATATAAAAAAGTCTACTAGAGAAATATTTAGGTGACAAGAATGCTTGGAGTATTTTAAATTGAATCAAACTAGAAATGACGGTACATACCTATGTATAAAATATCAAACTGTAAAACAAAATAATATGTTTGTAATACTAATACATAAGGACATATGTAGATTGTAAATTTCATTACAAATACTAAAGGCCGGGAGTTATTTGCGCCACTTCTTCTCTGCAGTTAGTGATAGGGTTAATTGATAATATGCATATTATTGATAGTTTTACGTTTTAATTTAATACTGAATTATATTTACAAATAAAAACTGGTGGTTAGTAACCACTATTGCATATCTAGGGCATACCTTTAATTATATTTATTTATTGATTTGAGTTATGAATACAACTGGTACTTTAATATTTTGAAAGGAATATAATTAATTTATATTCCTTTCAAAAAATTTCAAAAAAACTTGCGTCAGGGCAAAATAGGACAGTATTATACATACTATATATCTACGAATATATATTTATTGTACATCAGCAAATACTACAAATACGGTATGAAAGAAAGAGACAACTAGACAACTCTTGGTGTACGCGTACCTATGCCATAATTTATTTGTCAGGACATATCTAACTATTAAAATCTTTGTTAGAAGCAGGGAATATACTACTCTTGGCAGTCAACCTGCCTCGTTATGTGAACTCATTACCTCCAGAAATAGTTTATCTAAGTTGACTTCGTTGCTGTTGATCTTCAACTTGAGCTGTTTCCGCACCACGTCAGTCAGGTTCTTTATGTCTACTTCACTCTTCAATGGGAATACCGATTTCGATATTTTTTCAAATTCCTCAATTGTCACTGTCTGCGAAATATATTTTGATTTTTCCTTTTTGCATCTAAGTGTAAACTAAGATTGAATTACAATATTTATCTTAAGGTTTTATCATGTCAGATTTACAAAAATAGACGCTTAAATATTAAAATTTTCTTTTTAATTTAGAACCTGACAAACAAACTAAAAATGAGGGAATCTTTATTTATAAACAAATTAAAAAGTATCTACAGCAAATAACACGACCTGAAGTAGCGCATGGTGGTATCTCATGGTTATCCAGGACCACAAGATACTACAAGTCCCAACTACAGTGACAATTATTAGCAGCTTTGTAAACCAACCTCCTTATCCTTGCTTTGTTTATAGAGGTGGTCCCTCAGGGTGAGCCACTGGTGCCGGTGGCTCCAGTAGATGTCCTCGCTGAGGTGACCGTGCAGGACCCCCCAGAACAACTTCACCTGTGGCTCGTCCAGCATCTGTTCCGCGCCCGCGCACAAGTTGTACGCCCATTCAGCACGAACTGATGGTTGTTGGTACCTATAAAGTGGACACATAAAAGGAATATGTTGTATTAAAAATATCAAATACTTATTTCCTAGTAATTGAAACGCATCATAGAAAAAATTTAATATATTTTTTTTCTATGGGTGTCTTCTATCTGGTAGAAGGAATATTACAACGTGAATAGAAATTAAACTATTGAATTCATGCCGAACAATAGTATTTTTGATATATTGTAAAGAAATTCCATTTGTCAAATTTTGAAATGGACATTTTTATAATAAAGCTGACATATTACATCGGCTTAGATGTGACGTCATGGGCACTGTAAACTTATAATAACAACACTCGTTAAGTAGATACTTAAAATAAAAGTGACGTCATAGGTGAAGTGACATAACGACTAGTTTTTACAATGCAGCAAAATATAAAGTTATTAAGTACACATAGATTGAAGATTTCAAACGTTGTAATATAAATTTTACTGTTCTATTAATAAGGTAACCTGTCTTCGAAGTACTTGGTGACGTAGTCCTGCATGGTCAAGTCACGGCCATGCTGCAGCTTGCCTAGCCATATGTCGTTGATGATTACGCTCACCTCGCGACGAGACAGCCGCAAGTTACGAACCTTGCCTTCGTAGCGGAGATATGGTGGAATCACCGGATCTGTTCCCTAGGGAAAGTGGCCTAGTATAAAACTTAATATAATGTGCAACTGTATAAAAGTATTATATTTGCGTTTGTGACGGTAAATTTTATGAAGTTCACCGTGCCAAAGTATTTAACGTATGGCCCTCACAATTTACCCGTATGGGCATACATATATAACAACATGGTTAACATGAAAAATAGTCATCAAATATATTAGGATAAATAAAATCACAAAAATAGTATCTTGTGTGATAAGACCGATAATATTTGACCTTTGACTTTGAATTAAGAAAAAAGAAAGTTAGAAATTAACACAAACAAAATACAATTAGCATACATCTCTTTAATGTATCAGAAAGAAAATCAATGGAGAAATCAAAAGATGCTTAGACAGTAATGTACAATAATTTTATTAATCTACTCAAACATACAAGCATCTATGTCTGTAAATTTTCATTGTACTCATCATACTAAGATATAATTTGGCTGCGTGCGATCTCTAACAGTGGAATGCTTCCCCAGGAAGAAACTTAGGTATTTTTTGTATGTTCCTCAATGTAGTACGTAGCTAACGTCCAATAAATAGTCCGTTCTAAATTTGAATTTAGAATACGACGCCATTAGTTTTCAAAAAGAAAATCAAATAATACAAAAGTTGGAATTCTCTTTAATTTTTGCTTACGAGTCCATCGAAGTGCTCCAGTTGTTCGCTTTCAGCTGCTGGGCCGAGTTCTTTAAGCAGTACTCGAAGGATATCTCGCGATGACAGGTCACTTGCTAATTGCCACCACCTAATAAATACAATGGAGTAGGTTATATATATATATATATATATATATATATATATATATATATATATATATATATATATATATATATATATATATATATATATATATATAAAAGAGAACATGTTGTATCTTAGATTCTAGTTATACCTAGAAGAAAAAAAAATTAGAGCTAATAAAAGTGTTGATATGTATTAAAGTATTAAGGGGAAAAATTATAATGGGGCAACACTGGGACAAATAGGCTCTCTCTCTGAGAGAGAGTAACCTAAGTACCATAAGTAGGTATTTTCGACATTGTGCCGCGGGTAACGACTCGAATTCTAAATAATGCTCACATATTTAGTTAAGAAATAAATTAAATTTAGCTGTGTTTTTTATTGCCACCTGTCCCGGCCTCCTCCAATGAAGTCAGCGCACAGTTCCCACTGCGGCCTCGGCGTCCCCGCACGTTCCAGCTCATGACAACGTTCCTTGGTTTCCAGCAACTCTTCTTCCAAACTTTTCTTCAGTGCTAGCCACAAAGTATAAGATTAGCCCTAAATAAAAACTCTAATTATAATTGGCTCCATAGAAAACTGCTCATTCATTGCTGCGTAGATGTTACAATAACTATTAAATCACAAAGCATCGGATTTGATATAAATTTCGTAACGTATCGACTTTACGAGCCGTACCTACTTATACCTACTTTACGTGTGATATCGATAACATACGTTTACAAAGTTTTAATGTGTCTGTTGCCATTTTAGACAACTTAGGAATAAAACTCTATTAAAAATCTCAATGGATGAGCCCATATTAATGATTTGCACAACTTTAATAAAAAAAGGTTTCCTGAAAATCGGAGATATGAGAGAGGAGTAGGGTGAGGGAAACATCAAGATTGGAATACGTTATCATGTCTGATTATTGCTGGTCCCCGATATTCCATTTTCCAAAGACCACAAATAAGAGAAGAGCTTTAAAACGAAGTGTCATTTAGAATTAAACGTTTAATCTAATTATTATATATTTAAAATATACGTAATTATACATAGATACGCTGTTAACTAGTGTAATGAAAAATTTTTTGAGGGTTGATAATAGCTATAATAATATATCATGAGATAATTCTTTATAATAATATAAATAAATGGACCTAGTTTAACATAGCATAGTCATATAAGTATTTTTTCTTGTGTTATTTCTCAATTCAGTTAGTTATTTGACGGGGTATATCCCGTAAGAACTATTTGTTAGTTCGTTAATGTAATTTGTTGAGCAGATCCAGTCCATCTGATTGTAAGGGTTACCATTACCCATTGACACCAGCTTTATCAAAGACAATCACTCGTTATTACTGGTGTGTTAAACCGCGAAAGTTGTTTATAAGTGAAATCTCTTGTTTTTCTCATTTACTAAAAATTTGAGATAATTATGAATGAACTTTGAAAATATATTATTTACGTAACTATTGTTCGAAATCCATGTGATGTGGAAATATAATAAAAAATAGCGGAATAAATATTAAATGTTTCATTTGAATCATTTCTACTTATTATTTCTATTTCACACGTATTCTTATTTTATTAAAAGTTAGCATTTTAATCGTGTTTTTTTGGCCGACCTGTAACGGTTCAAATACATTGTAATATCTCAAAAATGTTGATTGCATATATACGAATATGAAATAAAAGACCCTATACTTTACTTCACGGACTTTACAGGAAAGTTGGTGGAAACTACCTACGCAGCCCTGGAAAGGACTCTACCCCCTAAAAGTAGCGCTTTAGTAAAATTACTTTGAATACGCTTGTTATTATCCTTTAGCGCAGCAATATCTTCGTTTAAAGTGTTAATGAGCTTGTTTGCGACGTCGTGCTTGGCTAACAGAGTGTCATACTCCCGCCTGGGCACCGCTTCCGAATATTCATCCGTCATCTTGTTCAGCTGGCTTTGGGTTGCTGATAACTGCTCCCTGCAAGACACATATTAAAAAAAATTAGTTTTTCACGTTCGAGATTTCAGTTCGTCATTCGAGTTAGTGTGTTAGGGGTAATTTGTTAGGATTTATATTTTTTATACGCTTTAGGTACATATACCTACCTGCATCGGTCAAGTGCTATCCTCAATACAACAGGGTCCCCGTATGTGTCGTCAAACGCCGGAGAACTGCCATCTAATTGCTTAAGCTTCATCTGCAGTCCCAAGTTCTCAAAATAGAGTGTGTATCTTGCATCCCGTTCACGCATTAAAGAGAGATAGTCGGCGAATTGTTCATCTTTTAGCTAGGAGATGATAGAAGGGAATGAAATAGGTAACATAATAAAATATTAAATAACTGTTACGACAAAATATTAGGCAATCGCAACAAGTACAGTCAAATGGATATAGCATTCGATGCCTGTGTCATATTTGCCTATGTTTAATTGTTCCAGTTGTATATTTTTATGGGTTAACTTCTTAAATATTCATTGAGTGTTTGTTATCTTAATAATTTCGCTTTGTGCAATGGTAGTCTAGATAATAGATAATTAGTAAAATTTTATCGTAGACTCCCATCACCACAGAATCCTATCATCATACTTGGGGGAAGTAGCACACATTGGAGGTTGTGGCAGTTTAAAGCATTGATATTTTACCAATCTTTTTGAGTCCACAAATTACACTGGATGTGTGTGGAGAATATAATATATGCAGTAGATTGGTTTTTAGTTCCGATACAATTGCTGTAAGCATGCAGTATTTATGTATGAAGTATTTTCTATTGACAATGACGACAATAAAACAACATGGGTTCCTTTAAAAGTGGCGAGAAAAATCTCTTTTTGCGCCGACAAGGTGGAGGTGGCTAGGCAGTATGTCGCATGGTGCTCTGTCTAAGAGTCCATATGTGAAGATTCACATATGCGACTCCTTTACTGCTTATCATCAGGTTGCGTCGAGTCATTTGTTGAGCTTTTTATAAAAAAAAACAACAGACAATATAGTACACAGATAATATAAATAAGATATACCGACAATATAAGTAAGTCTGGTCTGGTAAGTACTTCAACAGTTAATACTGCATGTATGTATGCTTATAGCACTTTGCTTCCACCAACTTACTTTGGTACACAAATGAATTCATAAAATGTAGGTATATCTTAAAACATGGGTTAAAAAATTGATATATGTAAATAATAAACAATCTGCATGAGAAATATCACTATTGATTTCATCATCATTGCATAACACTAACAAATAAGATAATTTATAGATAATGGAAATTCATAATTTATAAACAGTAATGTTATCAATACCCACATAAAAATATTATGACACACAGCAATAATAATAAAGATAAATTTGCAGAAAAACTCATATTACACAATAGAAACACAATGTTGTAATACCACATAACATTTATTTTAAAACAAGTAACATGTAAAAAAATCCTAATAAACAATATAATGCAGTGATCTTAGATCATTATAAGAATAGATCATTAATCTCATAAGTTACCTTGTTAATATAAAAAGATTCTCTTAAACTTAAGTATAACCAATTCACTATTATAGACTTGTCTAATGCTGAATTTCAATAATTTATATACAGATTGTTTTGCTTATGAGGCATTGGATTTTTACATATTTCACATGTATAATATATCAAAATTTAAGACCCTTACACATCTGCAGATAGATTATTGAAACTCATCATAATAGGAGTAAGAAGAAGTCAATAAATATTACAATTATTACACACCTTTCCTAAATCTTTCTTTAATTTAGAAATATCAAATTTTAATTTCAAAGTCAGTTCCTTTAAGTCTTCCTTCTCTTTGAGCAAATTTTTTAATTTAACATCTCTTTGTTCCTTTTTCATAGTCAAACCAAATGTTTTCTGAAACCACACCATACCAAGCTATAATAGCTTTGAAGATATACATATTAACAATTTCAGAACTTTAATTTTATCTCAGTTCTGGCTATTATAAAAAATTATTTGTAAGTTATTTTGCAGTATAAACTTTTGAAGTACTTTGAATTACTATAACAAGATAGAGTATTAGATTTAATGAACAAAAAAATTTTAAAAATTATTTTTCCTCAAATTTTTTCTTATATAACCATTTGTATGCCTGACTCCTTATCCGTGAAATATCAGTTGCATAGGTCCTACAGCAGCCACCAATGTATCTGACTCCAAGATCCAGCCATTCCTGAACAAATGTTTCAATCCCTTCACATGTATTTTCATCAATCCAACCAATCTGTGGATTGTATTTCTCACCTGAGTTTGGATAAGTGATCAGAGGTATCGGTGCATTATTCCTGTCTTTATTGAAGTTAAGGAATAGTTGTGATACAACCATGGGCGAGCAACAGTTGACACCAACTGCTATTATTTGCCCATTACCCAAATCCCAACATTTCTTAGCTGTTTCTTGAAAATTTTCACCATTAGCCAATGAAGAACTGTCCTTACAACTAAATGTAAGCCAAGCTTTAGTTTTAGGGTATTCTTTTAGCATTTGCACTAAAACTTCAGCTTCTTTTTGACAAGGGATTGTTTCAAATGCAAGAAAGTCTACACCTGATTGAATTAGTGCTCTTATTCTTGGTGCATGCCAGTCTCGCATAGTTTCAGCAGATGTTTTATCAGCATAGTGACCGTCATATTCTGATCCATCATTCAGACATGCCCCATAAGGACCTATTGATCCCACAATTATAGGAGGTGTTACTAAAATATTGTTATTACGACATTCCTCAACGTAGGTGTCGCGTGCTCGCTTCGCGAGCTCAAAAGCGCGGTAAATCAGGGCTAGAGCCTCCTCGGGAGTGACGTTGAGGTGTTTCACGAAGCCCTCTATCGAAGCTTGGTACGTATTCGTCATTATAGCGTCGGCACCGGCTCGTAGGAAATCCAAGTGAGTGTTCACTACCTCTTTTGGATTAGTTTGAAGGAATCTAGCACTCCATAAGGGATCACCGTCCATAGTTGTACGGACATGACACGACAGTTGTGTCGAGAATCCTCCGTCGAGGATTACAATTTTTGGAAGATCATCGCCAGTATTTTCTGTCATAGCTGCTTTTACGTTTTTATACGTAATACAAATAGCCGGCTCTAATTCTTTTAGGGAATTTACTTCTCAACAAGGAGGTTAGTATAAATTAAATATAGCCAGGGTAGGTTTTACTCCAAGAAACTTGTGATTACTGAACAATACTACTCGTGCAATTAAGGTTATTTCATATATAAAAATAAAGAAATATATAAATCTATATATACACAGATTATTGTTTACATAGATAAGTAGTTCTTGTTCAATATGAAAATTGACAATTTTGACACTGTCACAATCAGTCAGTTGTCATTTTTAGACGCCATCCGCCACTTATTGGCGTCAATCATAGGAGGCAATTCTGCTGACAAAATAAAGTTTGTTAACCAACTTTTTTAGATTATCCATAAAATTTTGACTTATCCTAATCGACAAGTTTTATGAGGCGCTTTAAAAGTAGGAAAAGTTAATTTTATGTTTCATCCAGATATTCTCGTAGTACAATTACTCCGTTAAGTACCGCTCTGCGAAAGACTATATTCGGCGCCAACTCTCTGATACCTACGTTTTGTAAAACAGTAAATGAATATTGGGACATAATTGATGTTCATTTTGACTCGCTGAACATGATCCGCAAATCTATTGTAACTCCGCTTACTGAAAGATACCGTTAACGCAAGTAGAATTATATTTTATACGTACATTGTTGTTAAATTTTATTCATAAATATTTCTAAATAATTATAATAATTAAATATTTCTGTCAGTATAGACTGTGTACTTAAGTTGTTTTGTGAAGGAATGTAGAAAATATGAGGGAAAGTCAGACCTCTTGTTTTCCCTCATATTAATAATTGCAACAAAATGGCGCCTGCCATTTATAATAAAAATTCCACATAGCAAAGGAATACGTTACACCGGCATCAAGAAGCCATTTTAAAGGAAGTAACTATATATATGGTAGTTTTGCCTATTATAGGAAAATCAAATTAAGGAAAATTAAATAGGTAAAAAGGCACAGAGTCAGAAAGATTGTCATCCAAATATTAGTAATATATTTTGATGCAAGTGTGATACATATCCAAGAGTACTGAGGGCTTATGCAAGATGCATTTAAATAACCGCAATCGAATTGATAAATGGTAAATAAGATTTGATAAATTTAGTTATTCATTTTTAATTATCGAAATGCATCTTGTCTACGACTTTTGTCTCCCTAGACAAAATGCATTCCAACTATCGCAATCGAATCGCTATATTAAAAATGTATTGGATTTGTCAATTACGATTGATAGCTAAAAAAGAGCTTATGTCAAATCCCATACATTTTTAGATATAGCAATTTGTTTGCAATTTTGAAAATGCATCTTGTCTAGGCCTTCTGATATAAAACCCAAAAATTTTCTGTCTTACACTAATAGCATTGGGAGTGCCAGGAGAAATCTTGCTTGTCTAGGCCATCTATAATAAAATAATCTAAAAATATCATACTCACATCTAGTGTGATAAATTGTGCAATTCGTAAATCTCTTACTTTTAATGCATTTTCATACGCTTCTTTTATTTCTCTTAATATATTTGCATAGGTTATTGAATTTATAATTAAGCTATGAAAAGCTTCTTGGTATACCTAAAAATAATTAATCTTGTTATTTATCTGTGCAATATATGCAAAACAAAAATTATTATTAAAACTAAACTGCTTACCTTCAATACCTTATCGTAGTAAATTTGTTGGGAATCTATCAATTCGCTTGAAGTTTTTTTGATACATTTTAACTTTGAAGTAACAGCACATGTAATTTCCTTTAAATATTTCGGATAAATATCTAAGGACATGCTTACAGAACACTGTTAGCTCATAGAAAAACTTATCTTTCAAGTAGCTTGTTTACGTAGTGATTATCTAATTTTGTATTATGTTTGAAGCTGAAATTTTATTATTGATTCTAAGGAAAAACTCATATGTTTCAACATAAATTACATAAGTAGGAAAGAAAATAATTTAACAGTACACAAAACTTTTAAGAACTTTCAACGAGAGGGTTTTAATAGGCACGACAAATAAAAGTAAAAAAAGCTTGGAGACTGTGCTGCCACCTGTGAACGAAGTTATAAGTCGTGGATATGACGTCACTGACAGACATGAAATACGGAAATTAGAAATGGCTGCGATGGGTAGTGGACGGGGAATGATGGATTCCCAAAATCAAGTGCAAAGTGATACTGTAGATCGTTTAAAATTGCTTTATCCTAATGTGAATGAAGAAGAGACACCTTTACCTAGGGCGTGGAGTACTAAAGACAAATTCAGCTACATTGGTTTATCGCAAAATAATCTACGAGTCCATTACAAAGGTGAGAACTTTCAAGGTTTGTTTATGGATAAGTAACTCGTAAAACTCTTTATCAGTTAGTTACGAAACGTTTTAGAAGTTATGAAAAGGCTATCTCAATGGTCTAATTGATTGGGAATGCATCTGACGTGTCATAACTTTTAAGTCGTTGCATGGTGCTACAAAACTAGCAAACAAAGAAATCAGCTGATCGTATATTTTGTAACAACAAGCTAAAATAAATGATGACTAGGCGTATATGATTTGGAATATGTTTATACCCTGTTGTATTACAAACTTGATTTTGTATAGAATACAATTTATGAATCTTGTCATATTGTACAAGGTCTCTTCTTCTATAAAATGGCAGACAAAAAGATTTTAAATAATCAGTATAAATTACAGTAATTCGCGTCCTTGACGTCGTGATCTCCGTTATTATCCAGGGACTAAGTGGTCATCTATGCTCATTTAGTGTTTGTTGTTCAGTTAGTAGATAAAGTTCTTTATAAACACCACCTGCAGTATTTCTTTCTATAAATACTGTTATATAACTGTTAATTAATGTGTTGTGTAGATACATAGATAGTTAGTGTAATATTATGTGGCAATTTCACCAAATACATGTTAAAATTATTCAGAATTCAGATTATCATGTGTACCCTACATTTATACCATTATGTTATTATTTAGTTTTTTTTTGAAAAAAATAATATTATATTCAAAGAATTAATAAATAGAAAGATTATTAATAAAAATATTACACACCACAATATAAAACAATTTTCATCATTTTATTAACAATTTAAATTTACAGAGATTTTATTTGTATGCTACAGTAAAAATAATGTGCTTAGAAAAAATAAATGTATGAAAATGTACTGTATAAAAATAATGTTTTAATTCGCAAGTTCAATTAAAATGTTATTAAAAGTACGCTGTAAAAAGGGAACAGTTGCTTTGACAAAATTTAAAGTGAGAGTAATTCATGTCATAAAACATATCCTGCAAAAACTGGATGTTGCAAAAATAACTGCAAAATTGTCCTATGAAATCAGTACCACATTGTGATGCTTTCTTTAAAAATATTCCACACTCATAATATTCTGTCTGATTAATACTCTTTCAAGGTTGAGAAAAACAATTGTTTTCGAACTATTTTATATAATATCTGCTGATATTCTCAAACTGTTATATGTAATATCAATTTAAACTACTTTAACTCGAACTTCTGATAAGTTAATGATATTTTTGTTTAGGGCTGAACTGTCCAGAAGGTAGGTAACTAACATAATATCTTAAGTAAACTAATTAATAATTAAGCAGTCCAAAATATAAATAAATGCAGCATATCCCATGCTGCACTATCTATCTTGACATATAGACTCTTTGTTGCTTTCCAACAGAAACTGCTGTCATTTTCTGTGCTTTTAAAAAACAATAATGATATTATATGGGCCTATTATTTTTGTTCCATTATTCTAAAAATATATGATGATATTAATTTTTTTTAATAAGTTTTTGTTGTCCACATAACTGCAAATTAAATACTTTTATCACACCATTAAATCTTGATTGAATATCTAATTCACACAAATTGTATCTATTTTATTTAATGGACAGTTTTGTTTTAATATAAAATTGTGTTATCTGTTTTTATGTAAGATTACTCTATATATAAACATTGATTTTATTTCTAATAAGTAATGTTGACATGGCAGCAAATTGACAATTATTTACAGTCAATGAGATTAATTGTTTCGTAGCTAATAATCCACTTCATGAGTTGTAAATGTTCAAGTATTCCACTCTGTATATTTTTTCTAAAAAAGTTCCTATGGCTAAACAGTTTAAAAAAAAAACAACAAGTATGTAGACTATATTACTTGACGACACTTTTAGTTTCTATTTCAGATTAGTAAAAATGCAGAAAATATAAATACGTTGGAACCATTAAATAAATGAACCCTTATCCTCTGAATAGAACTGTAAATTCTATGGAATTTATACAGTTCCTATTTATTAGTTATTGTAAAAAACATGTCATTAATAGGTTTCACTAACATAGCTTTGCTCAGTTACATTTATAACATAATATTGATGGCAAAACCAATAATTTAATTATCGGGCTATCCACGTTAGTGTTGTCAATTTAAGAATTGTGGGTGCATCATATTTTATTTGCACGGAGTCTATAGCTGCACTTACAACTATTCTAAAATGTATCCAATTTCGTAAATTTTACATGTCCATACATACAAACTTATAAAGAAATAATATTAAATAAAATAATTATGAACTGCATGCGTAGCACAAGGTACTTGAGAAACATCTTGACTACACCATCATGTCATTTTCTCGGCTTAAAACTACAACTTCCATACAAAGATCTGAGAATAGTGACTTTTCCATGTAGACACAATATTCTCAGTTTCGTTGTGTTACGCTTACTGGAGAAATAAAGCCAGTAAAGACTATAACAATAAAACAGTTCAGGAGACTTAATACAATAGATTTCATTGATATTTATTAATGTAGAACCATGCCATACCATAATATCATGGTACACAAATCTTGATAAAACGGAAAATGGAAATTTACTTGCAAAGGACTAAATTTTCTAATATTAATATCTCTTAATTATTGTATTTTGTGTTTTAATATTGACTTGTTCTTAATGAGATAGATATTCATAAATATCACACTCTCAATAGTTTTTTTACATGTTGATCGTGATTGCCAAATGTAATTAATACCTAAATAAAATTAGTCCCACGAACGAACGAAGTACTGTGTCGATATATAAGATAATACGATTTAGAATCGTTATTTGCAATCGTGTGATATGAATTCATTTTTTAAACAGGGCTTGTTTGCTGTCCATCATCATGTTAATGGGGAACTGAACTAGAGACATAGTCGTAGTGATTGAACTTTTGTGACTTTAATGGAGTTATTTTATTCACAATATTGATCTACGGATACTGCAATCTCAAATAATCTATCTCCGCATCAAACGAGTGCAGTAAGCATAAAATTTTTCAGCTCACGCTAATGTGAATGTTTTTATCAATTGGGGGATTACATTATTTAGTATAGTACAGTGCAATTCTTCCGAGGATACATTAATTCCCAGTTTGATGAAACCCTTTCCAATAGTTCACGAGAACGGTCCCGTAGGGATGAAGAATATTTCAATTTTCTGCTCCATAGTGAATGATGTTTTTTCACATTTTGATATAGCAGCAGAAACAGCTTTTACCGGCCGTTCGCAACTTTATCGAAGCTTCTCTCTAAATTTCTAAATGATTATTGCCTAATATATCTATTTCTAAGTTAAAGCTTGATAATGAAGGTAACAAGTACTTTATAAGAACTTTATCTTTAATCCTGTCCATCTTAAGGTTACCTGGAAGAGATCGCTTTTAGCGATAAGGTCGCCCTTTGTACAAAATTAGTTCAAAGTTTTTTGTGTATTTCTCTTCTTGAATTGGATGATGTACAATAAAGATATATTCTATTCTACTCTATTCTATAACATTACAAATAACTCACTTGTAAAAGTCAGAAACAAATGTTTACTTCGTCTCGAGTTGATTGGTTTGGGTGTAAGATCATCGAGTGAAAGAATATAAAAGCTTAGTAAATACTATTTTGAGTTTATCTGGTTTCCGTATAATCGTAATTTTTTTTGTATTTTTACAGTGTATTAAAATCATATAACGCTACAGAAATCCTGGATTAATTTATGAGGCTCATTTCTCGTCCATTTAACTACGTGGTTATTTTACTATAGAGCAGTTAAATGATTTACTTACAATAATGTTAAAACATCTTATTAAAAAAAATTACACAAAGGGATTTCGAAATTGAATATCCATAGTCTGGATGTGTTGGTTGCTATCGACCCGTCGCGACGGTTGTTGACCGACAGGTCTGCTGCTCCTTGCCTGGAGTATCTAATTCTTCGTCTAGACTGCATGGGACAAGGACCCCGTACCGACGCGAATGTTATCCGCTTCAGCCTTTTATCATCTTTAGCAGTGTTAGCAACGTGTCTAGGAAATTTGTAATAATAATTAACTGAACTTGGATTAAAATATAAAAACTTACAAGGCTAATATCAGGAATGTGCGCTTCATTTAAATTCACTAGAATAGGTAGCTAGCATGAGCTAAGGGAATATAATTTTTTATTTATGTATAAGCCAACGATTTTGTCAGATTACTTTATCTGTATGAAATATACCATTAATATAGTATATCACATCTTGATGTATATCCGTAACAATGGCCAGAGGCTAACGACCGAAACCTGTTGATGAACTACCCTCTCTAGCATGGATGTTGCGGATTGCTTTTTATATTTGAAGGGCCCGTCTCTTTGTGACGTTCATAAGGCCTGGTCAAGAGGACTAGGAAAGAGGATTTTACTGGAAGAACTAAACAGTTTAAATTAATATACACGCCTTACAACAAATAAAAGTAGGGACTTACATTTGATTCATACGTTAAAGAAGCATAGGTCTGCTCTCTATAGTGATTGGATGAGGGCGTAAATCCAGGTAGTATCGCTTCACACACTGTCTCTAGTATCTTCTTATTGCTGGCTTGCAGCTTCACTCTGCAAATTTGCTCAACGCTGGTTGTACCCAGATCACAGGCAAGAGTACAACTAACTGATATTGACGAAAGTTAAACGACACTCCAATCTACACAATTGCAATAGAAACATATCTAACTAAATCAAATATGGCAAATGCGAAGGTCTATTTTCTAAATATCCATCATAAGACAATATTATTAATTCAGCATTATATATTGGTTTCCCCATACTCATTAAACTGTAGAGCTTTTTGTGTATCACAACGTATGTGCAAAAATGTTTTGGTTTAAATTTATCATTTTTGAAGATTTTCAATAATTATTTCTCTTTCGCTGGCTAACACTAAAATGTATGACCGATATTTATTATGGTTCCTTGATAACGCCTAAACAATTGGACGGTGAAATCTAAATGATGATATGTGACGATTTTACGTTGTCATATACAGCCAATAGATCAAATTATATGAAAAGGTTAATTTCATTAGAGGAGGTCTTTATAACAAACCATGATTCAAGTCTGATCTAAACCTTAAATGACGTATATGTACAAATTGATGTTCATACATAGTACACATTTTGTTAATGCAATTCTACAAGCGCGTCGATAAATGACGCCCGTGTGGCACAGTAAAAATAATATATGAAAGCATATAACCGTACACAGAGAGCACGCTAGAGAAAACAACGATAGTATAAATCGAACAGTGTAGTATAAGTTCTGTCACATTGATGACATAATACCAGTTCCAAAATAACTGCTAAATTCGTAGTTAATAGAAATTCTTATCAAAATAAATGTTTCAAACGAAGCGTAACGTTGGGGATCGTTCCTTATGTGTGCAGGGCATTGACTGTTAATACTCGGAGGGTCATAGTTTATGAATGAAGGGACAGCCCCAACCATTCATGAACTCGCCTTTCAACTTGACCACGCATTAATTTAATGTGTGGGAATGGGAAGTCCAGCCTTTTCTGACAATATACGATTGACTAGACATTATCTACCCATCTAATATATTTATATACTTAGCAGAGAGCATAGCATACTTGCTTGAATGTATATCAATATGTATATGTCAATTTGGTAATTTGTGTAGTATACAGGGTTCTTCTAGACATTTTCTTTGTTGTGCTGAGTAAAAATATAATATTTTTGTGTTGAAACATAATGCCACCCCAGGGACTGAAAGGGAGCTCGTATACCTAATGAGGTCACCCAGCTTGAGGCTGGAAGGGTGAACGTACAGCGATCATTTCTTTGTCTTCGACTTCATATATTCGCCCCGGTGCACTATACCGCATATCACAAGTAATATAAAACATGTACATATTTTATTTTACAGTGACTGAAATTATTGCTTTTACGTCAGAAAACGCCATTAGCTTCGTATAAATCAGTTCTTTTGTTATAGTGAACGTTTATATGTTGCCGTCCCTAATCAATTGTATAGGCCTGATGATCCAATGAATCATTTTCATCTACTCTTTGATATCGTCAAGTAGTGCTTCTGGGTCCATTGTTCTCTTATCTCGTTTTACTTTAGCTATGACGGCTGTTGTGACAGTTTATTTAATTAATTATTTATGGCCTTTATGGTCTATAAACTAAGGCTTATTACCCATAAGATTTCATATAACAATAACGATTTAACTCTCAATGCTCACTTGCTGGAAACTGTTTATAACCGTTAGATTATTTATAACTTAGTAATCGCGATAACACACTCGACTTAGTCGATAATAGTAAATTTGGTAATATTTTCGGTAATATTAATAATATTTAACAAAATATTTACATTATAGACATTCCAATAGTTATTATATTGAAATTTGGATTAGACTGAATGACATAGCACTGCTGTTGATACGGCACGGTGCCAAATATTGCATTTGTAGATCTAACGTTTAATCTATAGCTTGTCTGTTTCTAGTCTTCTCTTGGTGATTTTTCATGGCTACACGTATCGGCGTAGAATTTCCTGTATAAATCTTTGCCCACCTAAATTTTAACTAATGTTTTGCTTCGTAAGGGACAATGGTAATATTGTTCGCCCTTACTTTAGAAATGGGACCGAATTGGTGCATCTACTAACTAGGTCAAGCTCGCTTGTGTCGGGTCGCCACGTGCTCCTCCCCGCTTCACTCCCCCGCTTTACGAAGCTTCGCAACAGCAAACACCGTCGTGATTCGATGCAGCAAGGCTTAATTTACATCGTAGGGTGTGTACACAATCGACCTTGTCAAAGAGTCGGTATACGAATCTCGTTTTGCTTTGCTAGGTTTTGTTAGTAAGTTGTAGACCCTGTGCCTTCCTATTAGAGTAAGTAATGGCTCGGTACGATGTGCACTTGTCATTAACAATTGCTCGTTCACTCTAAGGATGTTGGGCTTCGTTGTTTTCTGTGTTGGACTGCTTTAGAAATTTTATAGTTCCTCAGATTTGCACAGCAAACGTTGAGAATTTAAGCCAAGATAATCAATATCTAATTAATTAGGATAAAACCGATAAATTCTCGATTACAAGCCAATAGTTTAATATTATTTTTATTTGTAGACAATCTCGGCTTTATGTTAAATAGGGAAAAATTCCATGCCCGTCCCTCACTCATATATACATTGATGACTTGTTTCCTCTCAGAAAGGGTCGCCATGCTCAATAAAATCTAATGGATCATTGCCTAAATTGTAATATACTACATCTAAAGTGTAAACTTTGACTTATATAGAGTGTCTTTATAGAAGTTTACAATGTTAGTATCTATAGTAGTGTATTTTATTAATTTCAATAGTCTATTTCTGTATACGCTATTAAATATACATAAACCTATAAATGAAACGTTGATACAATTTAGACTAGAAAATACCTATATCAGAATGAAAAAATGCTTCGCTTACTTCAACGGGATTCAGAAATGAACGTCTTGCACCAGTATAAATCCCAAGATCTACTTAGTCTCCTTTTAACGTAATTTTTTCTCTATGTCTATAGCGAGTACTTTTTTCGTTAGTATGCAGCGATCATCGCTTCGATGTTTTTTCGGTTTTAAAGCCTCTCGTCTACTCTACTACTTTAAGGTTCGAAATTATCGCTTATGGTTAAATTTGGCTAGCAATTATAACGTAAGACATCGTTTGATAGATATATAGATTTCTGATTTTGATGTTGCTGTAGGCTTGCACGTAACAATTTCAAATACTTATTGTCTAATATGTCTGACTTATATAAAGGAGTGGGAATCGGTTAAAATTATCTGTTGTTGTGTCAGATTATGTATTATATACAGCGGAACGTAAATGTCTTTTCGATTAAAGCCGCGTATACCGTTTATATATTTAATTAGGTAACTCTGTTAACTTTAAACTGTATTCACACCTTCTTGGAACAAACTATACGTTTTTCCGGTCGGGGCTTTTGCCACAGAGTGCGCTATAGATTTATTTTTCATTTTAGTGATACACAATATTTTAAAAGCCATTTTCAAAGAAATTGAAGTACCTACCGTATCACATGATTTTTTTGGGTAATTATAATTTATATTAGGCTTACAAAACTGGATACAAGCCATATAACTAAACTAATCAGAAATAAACATAAAAATATAATTAGATTGCCTCTCCTAGATGCAAGTACAGAATGCAGTTACATAATATCATAGTCCAACTTTATACCATAAAGCTTAAATTTTACTTAGGGAAATATTAAAAATTGCGGAACAACAGCTACCGAATGCTGTGCAGAAATAGCCAAACCAACACAATTTTGTGCCGATGCCAGTTATTGGACCGTTGAAAACAACTCAAACCTCATTGAGTTGTAAATAAATGTTCTATATTATTTAGGTAGCACCGGGCGGTCTGGTAAGGGTACTTTAAACTTGCCAGTTGAAATGTCTCACATTGTGGAAACGAGCGATGGACGACGATGTGATCAACAGAGAATGACACTGATCTATAGGTGCTTATCAGGTTGAAGATAATTTAATTTTGATTCTTTACAGGGTAGATTTTATGTCGATTTAAGACTTAAGACAGTGAATGATGTTTTCTTGTAGATTGTATAATGAACATAAATATATTAATTGCTATTTTTATACATTATTTAGTTCATAATGTAGACTGGGCTTAGTTGGCTGGCCTAAGGCCATTGAGTAGTGACATTGTTTGAATATTAATATCATTTATTTGCAAATGAAGAAATACATTGCACTCCGTGTTAATTATAATTATGTTTAGCATTGTTTCTACACACGCGGGATAATCTGCAAGATGCGGTTTAAAGTTAACATCTAAACATATCGCTTTCCAAAAAATCCGGGGTTGGAGAACGTCGTTGTGACTTTGTAATTCATTCGGAAGTTCGTTTAGGTAATACTTTATTGAAATATAATTGTTCTGCTCACAACATACTTGTGTGTTAAACAACAGATAAGTTTTTTTTACTGTAGAATTTAGTTTCGTGTTTCGTTCTATTAAGTAAAACGATTCTTCACACAGTTGCTTTAACCTTTTGATCATCATTATTAAGGTCTATAACCGTCAACTAACAGTCTTCATACATGTGAGAAACACCTGGAGAGTGGGTCATCTCATTACCAAGCTGGACGGGTGACGGCGACCAAAGGATAATAACTTTTTGATTGAACCAATCAGGTTGCCATGCTTAGTTAACAGCTTAAGCAATTACTAGCAGTAATTTTCACGTTTTTGAATTTGATCATGAAACTGAAACTGCACTTGAGAACTGTTGTGTTTGTATCTTTTTAGTGAAAACATATTTATGTAGACTCATCCAAAGAGAATAAAGCCTATTAATCTAATACGTTATGCCTTTAAACGATTTCAATTAGTTTTTCGAGCAAAAAATAAATATTGGCTGTGCTCAATAACTTGCAAATATTGAATGAATTGAATAGTATTTCCATGAATATTCTATATTCAGACAATATTTTATATTGCCGGTTGATTCTGTAAATGCAAATGGAAAATGCTATGTCGATGTTATTTGAACTAAACAAAGCGTTCCGGGCCATTGTGTATCGATCCATTGACGGTTATTTATAGTACATTTGAAATATAATGTCAATTGTTGTGACCCATTAGAAAAGCGATAGGGAAGAGTGGTTTTTCAAAAACGGTTAAGCAACGCTTAATCCGAGCCAAGTCATAGTTATTATAATGCTAATCTTGATAATGCTATTTTTACTATTGCTAATCTATAAATACTGAAATTGACTTGATTTTTTTTGCTATAAGTACATGTTGGTATTTGCGTCCATAAGCGTTAGAAGTAGTTATGTGTCAGACAGCCACAACCTTATTTACTACTATTTTTACATATGATAATCAGATTAATTTTAAATCTAATGATGTGTGTTCGTGGCGTTCATAGAAGAAGAGACCTGCGTTAGAATTACAGTTTAAATTTAAGATGTTATCAAAATTATTTAATAGCTTTTACTATTCTACATTTTATTTAAGTGTAATATTTTTAATTAGAAATACTTAGTTTAGATTAAGATAGCCATTAGCATAGTACTTTTGCGGCTCCATAGCACCACTATGCTCTAAATGCTCGCGCGCCGGTAGTCAGGGCTTGCATGCCGTGTTCAAAGCATTCACTCGCCGTGGCTTTCAACGAAAGTTTCTTGGCAGGATTTCGCCGTAACTGCAGAATCGATTGCACAAGCTGCATGATTTTCCCGAAGCCATAACGAGATCTTATCGAAGACCGTATCTCCGAGCAGCCAGACGCGTAAGTGGTGTATGGGGCCGACTGTGGATCTGTTTAATGGATGGATGTTTTCTCTATTTGTTGTAAGGTGGGACGCAGGGCCCGGGCCGCCGACCCCACCTGCCCTACCTCCACTTACGCCTCTGGATGTATCGTACGTCAACACTCGACTACCCTTGCTAACAATAACAAGACCATGCTAATAAACAGGGCTCTTGTCTATTCGTTGTCTTGTCTATCAACAAGCTGCTAGCTGCTTGTCGGTAAAAACTCGACGGCTGCGACTTGCGTTACCAACACAATGAACCGGCTTATCAACATTATTTTCTTCATCACTACTTCAGCAGCTCTGTTTATTAGCATCTGAAGTACATCAGTGTTAAGATACATATTTTATATTATGTTTCCGACTATTGTCTTTGACTCTTCCTCTGTTTGATTGTATTTCGTGTGAGAAGTCGATGTGTGCGATGTGGCACTTGCGGATCTCTTGGGGGCATCGACATCCGTATTCATCTTAATCTTGTTCCACGCATTACTTACGACTTCAGGTGTAAACTGTATACCGTCTCGAAACACATTCAAATTTGTTATAAGTCTAGATGCACGATCTTCAATTACACTATTCTATTTACTCCTTATTGCGTGTTATATATGTAATCGTTTATTAACACTTTCCTTTAGAATATTGAATGATTAGATACTTCACATTAACGCTTATTATGTTAATTTATATTACCTTTCGCTTTGATGACACAAACTGTATTTGCTTACTCTATAATATGTTGTTAAGAATGAGTTACTATAAGAAGACCAAAACCTCTATTGATTGAATCGCTGTCACATTGTCGAACTGTCGGATAAATTTTATCTTGCGGGCCGTTGCTTGGAGTTGGCAAGTCGATGACTCAATGGTGCGGTGATACGTTACCGCGATGGTTTACACGAGTAACCAGGGTTGCACATCCATTCCTTTATAGAAATGATTAATATGACACTTGTTTATTTATGAGGGTTTTAAGTTGCTTTAAGAATAGTGAAAGTTTGATTGATAATGGTAGGGAATTTTAACGGGGAGTTGGTTCGGTATGCAAATGTAAATGTTAAAGTTTGCTTAATGCGATTGGTATAATACTGTTGGTTGTACCCAGCCCTAGTATGCGGCGGTGCAGGTGCAGAGGGCAATGTTCTGGTAACGATTGTAGCTAATTTTGTCTATATGCTGCGAATGTGCGCCATTTACCGCCGCGTGTGCATTGTTTGAGCATTCGTTATTTGGGTATTATTAACTCTTGAAACTTTAACCTTTAATCATTCGAATCGTCTGGGAATTTACTTCGTTTCCTGATTGGTAGTTGATAGTAATAAAGGTGAACGTAAACATAACGACAATTTTAGAACGGCGGATATTAGATCGGGTGAGAGAGACCCTTAGTCGTATCCTGTCCATCAAAACGTGCAGAATGACCCTCTTTGCTTATCACTATTAATTACCATCAATAGCTTCATTGACGATTTTGAGATCTAATTTAATAATGCTTAAAAGGAGTTTTAAGTGCAGGGGGTCAGTTTAGATTGTTACAAACAATGGGCACGTCATTCCGATCAGAGGACGGTGAGCCATCAGGGTCTTTGTGAAAAACACGCAGACCTAGAGCATTTGTCGCAACTTCACCCGTGTTCATATCTGATAGACCGCCAATACGTTTTATTTTTTTGACTCGTTTGTCTACTTTATTTTTTACCAATGTAAATATGTATTGTATATGTATCATTGTTTTATATTTAGTATACAATCTGTCATAAATTTATATTAAGAAGATTTTATGTTAGACATTTTTTTTATTTTTGGATTAGAGAAACGTGTCCCCTTCTAAAACATAAGTTACTAAAACATTAAAAGCAGTCACAGAACGCTCCGTTAGTATTAAGCTCTGTCTCGAGCCAGATTGTTATTTTAATGAGGACAATGTAAATTATGTGTTACTTTGAACTTTATATTGTGACGTCACGTTAAGTTATATGAAAAGTCGTAGTCATGATCAGCCATTAATGATAATGACTCAACCTTTTCTGCAATATCTAAGGTCAAGATGCTCAGGAGAGGGCCGGTGAACTGTCCTTTCTTGTTTGTTTTATATGTTTTATGATTTTGCGTCACTATCAGGGTAATTATTATCTTATTGCTCCACATTCGCATTTAACATTCAATTATATGATGAATCAATTTGTTTCTTGAGTAATTGTAATGTTTTAAGATGATTTTCTTCCGAACTGTGATATTAGATTAGTTCATAAATACATTGCAGTTATACTGCATCATTGAGGCGAGCGTTAGCTAATGAACTTTGGGGGTTATTATTATTATTATTCAGTTTCTTTTGGGCCTCATAAGCCACTTCGATCAGTGTTGATCTATTGCGGCAGCCCTTTAGATTTCACTGCCTAGCCTCGCTGATTCCAGTATATAACTTTTGGGTGTTACCGGGCACAAGAATAATTTCATTAGATCTTTGGTTGTTGTTCTTAAGGAATATTTATAGTCCATTATTAATATAGTCAACTATACATAGTAGCTATTTACCTTCCTTAACAATTCAAATAAAATAAATAATAATTACACACGGGCAGCAGTATGATCTTGTTTGCTAAGAATATTATTTGTCACGGTATAATGTCAGTATTTTCACACCTTTTGAAATGGTCATCAGTTACGCCACGAGGTGATCCGCCCGCGTGCGTTCATCTTGTTGTTTTGTACATATTCAAGTCGTTAACCTGTGTTGCGGTGTGCGTATAAACACAGCCGTGGGTGAACGCTGACGCGTAATGTTCAAATTAAATATTTATATTGTAAGTGATAAGTTCATTGATTGTTCCATCTTGGTCCGAAAATCTGAACGTCATTTTGTAAAATTTGGATCCTGGTTGAGAAGATTTTCGTCGATCACAAATAATATGTTGTTATAATATCTTTGGTTTTTATAATTATGTTATAGTTTTATTGTTATTGAACAACTTGTATATCGTAAACATAGCGTAGTTTTAGAAAGGCTGTCCTTAATATAGTTTAATCATATTGCGCACAATAACGCTGTTTCAGTACTTTACTTGAGCATAAACCTAATCCCTTCAATTTCAATTCAAAAAATGGCGTGGAGATTGATGCTCGTTTAAAATAGACATATTCCGATGAATTTAATCAGTTATTGTAAACCTTACTTCAGTAAGAGTTTCAGCGAACGCTGTAAGGTCGTCAACACGCTCGACCTTGCTTGAAAATTAGCCGCGATGCGTATTCGTCGTAGTAATTTGGCTCGAATTCAGAACTTCAGCGGGATAATCTGATCCCTAATATGTCAACTTTGATGGAAAACCAAGCCAACGATTTTTATGATTTGCAGGTGTTTGTATGGTTTACGAACCCGAGTTACCCAAGGGAGACGTAGGTCCCGTGGTCGAGCAAGATATCTAACAACTGTAACAAAAGTAGTCTCTTTGTTGTATGGTTCTTCAAAAACTTTACACTTTTTGTTGTGTTTGTTTTTGCAAAACTTGTTTTAGTTAGTTTCCTGTATATTCTTATTGTTACGTCTCTATGCTAAAAATTGCAGTGAACATTTTGAGTCAAATTAACGCAACGTCATGCATGATCATTACGTTGAATTCACAATTTATTCTCGGAGTATGATTGTGCTTAATTTTTAAAGTAAACAGAATCGCGATCAGGTTTTCTATTGTTTGAATCCCAGAGTGCATGCGCCGCTGGTGGCGTTAGATTGACCAGCCTTTGGCGACAGAGGACGCGCAATTAGTCCTACTGTTCTTATTAAGGTCAAAGACGTATCAACGGCATGTAGCTTGTCAATTGTATGCGAGATTTGTTTAAAGAAGTAATCCAACGTTCAAGGACTTGTTATTTGAAGTGTTCAAAGGTTTTAATTACGGAAGTTGCAAGGGAAGCTCCACGAGCCTCATCTGAAGTTTACTATCTAAAAATTCCATTGCTAGTCTACTGTAAGGTCTTGTGATATTTCGTCTTTTAACGGAGCAATTGGTGTGTCAATCAGGGAGGTACTACCGCTTTCTATTGCATGGGAGCCGTTAACATCTGTCACCAGAATGTCAAAGCATTAATAATGTCAAATAATGTTGATGGTGACGGAAAGCGATGGTAACATCTCACCATCAGGTGTATTTTCTGTTAATTAATATTCTTTAAAGTGTAATATTAGAATGGGGTTTGTAATAAGGCACATATCTGCTTATCTCCTATAGATATTGCTTGCATGGAACTAATGCATCTTATTAGATGTAGTGTAGTTTCTCTCTACACCATTTTCTTAGCTGGTGTCTAATGGTTTTGTGTTGGGGTTTTCAGGCCATGGCAAGACACACAAGGACGCGGCGAGCGTGCGGGCGACGCACCCCATTCCGGCGTCGTGCGGGCTCTACTACTTCGAGGTCCGCATCGTGTCCAAGGGCAGAGACGGCTACATGGGCATCGGGCTATCGGCACACGGCGTTAACATGAACCGCTTACCTGGTAAGAATAATTCAGGCTTCATGTCAGCCGTCTGGTCCAGTGGCCAGGGGTAAATCTCGGGAGGGGCAGATATTTGCATGATGACTACGAAGATTTATGTTTGAATGATGTATGTTTAGTATATTAGTTAAGTATGTTGCCACTCTTAAAAAACTAAGCTTACTAGTTTTGGCAATAATAGATTATACTAATCACATTGATAGGCCAGTTAACTCTATCGTTTTTTTATACAAAAATTAGAGTTTACCCAATTTTGATTTAAATTGGTTTATAAAACCGTTTTAAGTGCTGCCATTAAAAATACAATTTCCTTTCAATACCAGTACATTTCGAGAATGTTGTATTTAGTTTATTTACAAAAAACTAATCGAGCTTAGAATAATTATTAATTTTAATTTTATGAAAACCAGATATTAATATGGTGATTAATATGGTCCACGACAGCTTTCTGTGGCTATATTTAGATGGCTATAATTTATGGGCGCCTTAAATGAGCCGCGCAGATTATTTTATATTTTATGAGAAAAGTAGGCCATTGAGGGATTTGCTGCTTAAATGGGACGAAAATGATTCCCATTTATTGAGGAAGACGTGCTCCTTCTCTGTGCGATATATATAGAGTCATTATCTAAAGTCATCATTAATAGATAAAGTTTTAATTGAAATTTAAGAAAATTTATATACATTTTTAACTTTATTTATTAATTATGACAAATCTTCAGTCCCGTTACTAAGTGACATGTTAGTTCTCTGCCCTGATTTCTTCAGCTTGGAGCATATGGACTTGGCGTTCCACCAAACTGTTACAAGATTATATTTTAAGGAATATTACAAGAAAAATATAGCTTATTCAATTTTGATAAATAAAATTCTCCTTAAACATTTGTAAATCATTTTATACGTTCTATACTTATATTACAGTGATTGAACATTACCTTCACCACATTTAAGTCACACATGCATATTTTAACAACTCTACCCATCATGAACTCTCTTTAAAACTGTCAGAAAACAATTGATTGACATAATATCTATATGTGTCACTAATGATACTGGATGTAACTCGCCGAATTGAATCTGGCATTTGACTTTGAATAAGGGTGAAACCTTTGAATGCGTTCCCTGATCACAATCCGAGGGTACGACAAGGGCAGAGCGCATTGATACGTCAGGATCAAAATCTGTTTTATAGTATATTGTCCTATTTTACGTGTCATTCTAACTACCAAATATCAAATTTGTGAATCTCTTAGGAAAGTTATATTTTGAATTGTTACGTAAATGTTAATTTTATAAAATCACTCTGTTTGTCTAATAAAGTGAATGGATTAGCTATGTACAGTCACGAATGAGTAACTTTTATGGTCTTCTAATCTACTGCAACATTATACTGAATACGGATCATAATTCCGAATGAGGTACGTCAAGCCGTTAGTCACGGTTGATGCGGCAACCGCATACACCTATCCGGTTTGGGACAGCGGACTTTATGTCCTAAACTTGTTATTAATATTCTCCCGTGTTGGAAGCCTGTGCCCAGCAATGGGTAGTTTATAAGCTGTTTAAATAAATCCTAAGCTCGGATATTGTGCCACGACTTGTAATGCATGCTACTTACTGGGCGTGGGAGGCTCACATCCACGAGAGTACATTATTATTGCGGGAATTTTACACAATATATCACACGTGTTGTTAATGTATATAAAGTTTTATAGTACCATTGTACCATTGGGGTAATGATATCGCTATGAAATGAGCAGATCATATCAGTCTATTTAAGCGGTTCTTCTACCGAAAGTAGCTCGCGGTAGATTTAATTTAATATTTTCGATTGATGTATAAATATTTTAATTATACTTACGTAGATTTTTTTAGAGAAACAGTATAAGGTTTTTAGAAGTCATTCTTATTTTCTTCTGCATTCATTGCTAGTAGATAGTTAGTTAAATAGTCAAAAGCGGCTACTTTAAGCATTATGCTATCTATTTCTTATCAGATGTTATAATACATATTTTCGAAAATTTTTAAGTATATGTCCACGTTAAGTATAATTTATGTAAAACTTAAAGTAATAAGTTACTTTAAATTTTACATAAATAGAAAATATTAAATATTAAATGACATGCACAGCTCCGTTAGTTTCTCTCATGTAGTAAATTTTAAATTGTATATTCTATAAATTGCCTTCTCATGTAGTAAATAATATTAGTATTAGTGAGATAGAGTTTATTAGTTCTTGGAGTAATCTACGGAACAAACTTGACTAAACTCTTTGGCTATGTAATATATCAAAGATAATAACTTTGATTGTGGTGGTGGTGCTTTTATCTTCTGCAAAAAACAGCGTTTTTTTCCTCTTCCACTGATATACACCGAAATCCAAAACTTAATATAATCAATTTTGTGTTTAGGCTGGGACAAACATTCGTACGGCTACCACGGCGACGACGGGCACTCATTCTGTTCATCTGGCACTGGCCAGCCGTACGGACCTACCTTCACCACTGGCGACGTGATCGGCTGCGGAGTAAACCTCGTTGACAACACCTGCTTCTACACAAAGAACGGACATCACCTCGGTATAGCGTTCAGAGGATTACCGGTGAGTGGAGCCGTTGTACCAATACTAATTATTCACATGGTGGGAAGTGGTAGTTAACGTTTGCGTCATCACCAACTTCAAGAAATCACTAATGAGTGATAAGTAAAGTAAGTGTGAAGTGAGTAATATACTACCGGAGCATTGTCATTCTAGAAACAAGAGATTTTGAATGGCTTGCCCTGTATCAACACAATACTATCTCTTCTCTTCTTCATACCGAGCAACAGTAAACTTCTTCACGGCCTATAAAAGTAAGGCTGTATGTACCAAGATGTCCCTGCAAGAACCTACCTTGTTTAATTTTTAGATGATTGACTCATGGTTGATTTGTACTACCTAATTTTTGAGATATTGCAAACACACGTCATATTCTCTCTTCGCCATACTGATTCTTCTGCAATACTTTTGATCATTCAAAACATTTCCCCATATTAAGCGTGATAGTTCAGATAGTTCACCACCTCACTCTTGGGTTCCAGCCAAACCTATACCCGACAGTGGGTCTTCAGACGCCCGGCGAGGTGGTGGATGCCAACTTTGGCCAGCAGCCATTCGTGTTCGATATTGAGGACATGCTGCGCGAGCTGCGCGCCAGGACGCGGCGCGCCATCGACGAGGTCCCGCTGCCCGACGAGGGCCAGTGGCAGCAGGTGCTGCACAGGTAAGACGGGGCACCTCGGCGGTCACATCCTCTGTAGGACTACGAACACAATAGGCTGTCATATATCAGTTTTCCTACTCTCAAAATGGGTAGGAAAAGGAGCTTTTGGGTCAAATTGTATCTCAATATTGACTCCTTTAGCACCTGATCTTATTCTATCCATATAACCAGAGGTAGATGTAACATACTCAAATTCTTATTACGGTTGTTTGGTTTGTTCCTCAGGATGGTGTCAATGTACCTAGTTCACCACGGCTACTGTGGCACGGCTCAGGCGTTCGCTCGGGCCACAGCTCAGCCTATACACGAAGATATTGCTTCTATCAAAAATAGGCAACGTGAGTATACTCTGTAATGCTGCAAATGATTCATCGCTTGATGGTAACGAGTAGGAGTCCAAATGTTCATATAGCAGGTGCAGCAAGCGACATGCTGCCCTAGCCACCTCTATCTTGTCGCCTCTAAAGGTGTTATTAACGTAAAATTTGAGAGACTGGATAAAAAATTTGAAAAGAAGAAAGCCTTGGGTCGTTCATTCCCACCATGAACATATTTTTTATTGTTTAGATATTTCTAGAAATTTGAACTTTTTAAAAATAAAGTAAAATTATCGTTCAAAGATTTGAAGGTGTATCAAATCCAAGGTTTTCTCCTTCTCCAGGGATGACAGATTGCTTGTATGTATTGCAGGGGTGTCAAAGTTGGTTTTGGCCGGCCGCATCGGCGAGGCGATCGAGGCAACGCGGCGGCTGTACCCCGGCCTGCTGGAGCGAGACCTGGACCTCCTGTTCCTGCTCAAGTGCCGGCAGTTCGTCGAGATGGTCAACGGCTCCGACAGCGAGGTGACGCACATTGGAATACTTGTGTTACAGCTATCTGGTCTTTATCAACTCTCAAAGTATTTAAAAAAAATAAGCAGACCCTTCCGTTCTATTAAAACGGTTCAAATCGAAACTACCTCGCAGGAGATTTAGTTTAATTATTCTATTCGTGTAAAATATTTTTAATTATTCTTGACGTGCAATTTGTAACACGTATTACCGGAATGATAATGATTTTAAGTAAAAGTCATTATTAATTTCCACTGTGACCGTTCCTAGAAGTTGATAGTCAAATTGTCAAAAGCGGCCACTGTAAGCACTATGCTATTTACTTTTTATCATACCTAATAATATTTTCAAAAACCGTAATGTATTGTGTTTTATAAATTCCAACAGCTGTCGTATATTTTTGAATGATTTCTTATTTAGATATAAATGAAAAAGTATCTCGTTTTTATGGTAAGGCTTTACGGGACAGTGAAACAATCTGACCAAAAATTTGTCTGTGTCCCGGTGCAGGTGCAGGAGTGCGGTCGCGCGGACAAGCGCGGGCTGTGCGCCAACGGCGGCGGTGTCGGCGTCGGTGTCGGTGTCGGTGTCGGTGTCGGTGTCGGTGTCGGTGTCGGTGTCGGTGTCGGCGGCGGCGGCGTGCACGCGTCCGTGATCTCGCACACGAGCCGCGCGCCCGCGCCCGCACACCTCACCAACGGTCAGTACCACACTTTAACTTCTAACTCCCTACCTAGACTCGATGTACCAAGTACACTCGACCATGGTATAGTATCTTTTCACGAAGTTTCGAACACTGGATTGGAGTCTTAAAAAGAGCTCGAGTCTTCAGACTCAGAGTCTGTAAAGATGTGACTAAAATCTCGTTTTGAGAAGTTATTACAGTTAATCGCAAAGAGTTTTATTCAGAATAAAAAAGAACGGGCAACTCTAGCGCCCTCACAGATAATTCATTTACTTTCCGAACATCTGGTGTAACCAAATTATTGTAAACGAATTATTATTATTAATGGGAATATTATTCAGGAATCGTAAAGTTGGTTCTGTTTATTCATACAAAATTGTAACACTGATACTATTTGTTTATGGCAGCATATTTTTAATCTTTACATTAAAAATATTTAATTTTGGCGGTTTCTAATAAATTTGTACAAATATAAAAATTTAAAAGAAAATATACAAGTTGTAACGAGCTGAACAATAAAAGATTTTGTATCAGCAAACCTTGAAACATGCTTCATTAAGCCTATTTATACAAAATAGAACACTATTATATTAGTTTTTATATTATTATTTCTCAGGCGCCCACTCGGGTGAGATGACAGAAGCAAGCAAACCGTGCCCTGACACTGACAGTACTGACGTGGACATGGCGCCGCCGCCCGCCCCTGCTTCCGCCCCCGCCCCCGCGCCTGCCCCACCTTCTGATTCAGGCGACGCATCCGCTACCGCTCCAGCCGCCAACGGCGCACACGCAGGTATGGATAATTAAAACAAATTAAGACAAGGCCTAAAGAAATTGCATCCTGGCCAGTAAAGCATCTAAAAAATGAGAATTAAAACAGATTCTGATCGAGCGACATTGCATTCTTGTGTAGTGAGAGTTATGGATAGTAATAAGTATATAAATATACTTAATAATCATACAAGCATCCATGGCTCTTGAGCGAATATTAATCCGCATCGTACAATGTGTCCTAATCGGAATTCGAACTCGCAACCTCTGGTTAAGTAAGGTCAAGGTCAGGGGTCAAAGAAACAAAAGTAAACTTTGAAAACATTATGCATAAATCTGCTATTTCCAAGATAAATTTTAAATATACACTAATTTATTCATAAACTTTTGTATGAAAAGTTTAACGCTAAAAGTCATAAGTATGGAAAGAGTGTTATTCCTCTTTCTTCTCTATTTTCTTCTATTGCACTGGCACAAGATCAAAGTTTTTATCTAATACACTGGGCGGCAATGTGCTCATTTAGGCAAAGTTCGCATTTATAAATAAATATACAATAGATGGTTGTTTAAATTTGTATATTTAAGAAACTGCAATTACATTTAAATGTCGTTCAATCTGAATTAGAATTCAGATCAAGAGTAAGCTATTATCTTTTATGAAATAAAATAATATAAATATTTTATAAGAAATTTCCTTTAAAGGAACAGCCAATCTAACGACTTATTGAAAAAATTAAGTCTGAAGACTTTTTAGCAATATTTCTACATCAGTGTATTATGGAAATAGATCAACTTATATTGGTCCTGAATGAAGGGGATGAAATCTACGTATACTTAAGTTTAAAAAAGACTACGACTATAGTGAACAATCATGGATTATAGTTAAAAATGACCAAGTTCATAAGCATAGCTGGGTTCGATTCCCGAGAAAAAAGTAAAATAATATTATTTCATGCAAACGTAAATTATTATTATATGATTCTTTATACAATATCTTATTATAAATATAGTTATATGTACAGTGTTAATTTATATTAATTATTTTTATGTAATATTTAGTTGAAATGTTTATTTATTATTTGCACACCATATCAGTCATAAGTATTATTATTAACAAAATCAATTTTATTTTAGATGCATTACTTTATTTACCATTATTATATATTATTTGCTCGTTGCTTTTTAGTTTGCATGTGTTTGTAAATATTTTATAGTTGTACCAAGTTAGAACTTATTAACTGTAGGTGAAAGAATGTTTTAACATAGGGAGAAGAGTGTATGTATGTGTTTATATATATTTATCAGGTGTGTTCATTGCAATCAAATATTTTGTTTGCTGTGTGATCATCATGTAAGATGATAAATAAATTAACTATACAAAAATAACTGTACGTTAAATACGGCCCTGATCAATTTGCAGTGATCGGAGGTAATTGACCTTTCAACGTTAACACACATTTTTTTTTATTTTAATGAGTTTTGTGCTTATTTTAGAAACATCTTCAGATTGCGTATTTAGTACTATGTCAATATATTAGTTGCCCAAGTTCCCATTCAAACGAGGCACTGCATTAACACATTACTGACTTTCAATAAGTTGGTAACCTGTGTTTTTTTGTGTTGGTTAACATTTATTTGTAATAGATGATTCTGATTAAAAATCGCAGAAAAAAAAGTTATATTGACACATATATGCACACTGCTTCATAAGAATTTTTATATTGAGAGAACAGAACTGAGAGGACGGTAGTGAAGACCTATAGGGCATCTCAAACAATGTTTCCAACAAACTAAAATACATACTCATAACCAATTAAGTATTTACTGCCTATATAAAATGAGCAGCTTATCGCTGAATATTATGATGACATTATAAAAAGTAACCTCCAAACTTTAAGGGTGCATGTTGTTGTTAACTATTTAATTGTGCTTCTTTATACACCGCTCATGTGACGGTTAGTCTCGTATCACTCGCAGGCACTTTAGGCATTATTATAATTTTATTTTAGACCGCGTCATCGCTTGCGCATGACGGAACAAGTCGACGTGGAGAAACTTCCTTATCAACTTGAAAATTAATATTTACACCAATTAGTATTTATCTTGATATTTAAGTTTATAAGGTTGAGTTTCTGTACGAGCTTAGATACTTGTAAAATGCGGTTACAAGGGCTGTCACAGCGACTACGGTATTAAAGTTGATGCTGCCTATCACATAATACGTAACATAGTTATTTGTAAGTAACCATACGCTTGGCTTTTGTTGATGGACTATGTAGCACAACAAATATTTTTTTTTCTATTAATTAGAGTAATTATTTACTATTTATCTAATATTTCTTAACCATATTTTGATATTTAAAAGGTAACATTCTGATTGAAACATAGTCCGTTTTAATGAAGGTTGCTGCTTACGTTTCAATAGAGACGATATGTAATATATACCAGCTTCCAACTAAATGCGATGACTCAAATGATGTATTCATATTGGCGAGTGTGGCGCCTACCTAGCTAGGTAATATCTTTCTAATAAAAGTCTTAATTCTTTGATGAAATAAATCACCAATGACTGTTTTCAACATGCTATCTACTCATAGGTATTGGTCTACCACAGTTTAGTTACCTAGTTAAGTATGTCATAGCTATACACCAAAATTCTATTTGTAGATAGAATGTTGGAACCAAACTTGAGATTAAGAAGTAAATTAAAAATCTGTAAATTATGTTGAAGTTATGCTTTATCGTAAATATATACGATAAAGTTCTGTGACAAGTCAATACACTAAAGAAATTTGAAACTATATCTTCGAAGTATTAGTATTGCCATAAATTCGCGAGTAATTTTATTACATTTGCATTAAATATTTTTTTACAAATTGAAATAAATTTCGACATAACAATATAATGTTAGTGGAAACTGAAAAATTGTGAATGACTATGAATCAACTTAATATCATCTTTAAAATCGATTGCCATAAAAATACTTGGCCAAAATGGATATTGATAATCGTGTCATCGTAATCGCTGTGAGAGCTGGGGTTGTGTATAGCTAGCGAGGTGGGAGGTGGGGGGTGTGGGGGGTGCGAGGGTCGGGCTAGGCTCGCAGCAGGCTGAGTGCGGCGTGTTGTAGGTGAGGAGCTGCCGCTGGTGAAGGGCATGCCCGGCGTCACCGCCTGCGTGGCCGCGCTCTTGCCCGCCAGACACGGTGCGTACACTACTACCATCCAGACATTCATTTAAGCCATCCATCCAACTCATTGGGACTTACAACCTATTCATACAAGCTCATCATGTCAGCTCACTTATACGTTTATTAAAAATCTTTACTTGTTTTCCTGAAATTTTATTGTGTGTATATTAATTATTAAATTAATATTTGCATTCTCGGAGAATATGAATCCGTCAGTATAAGTAAATATTGAGGTTTTTCGCATTTGTTTCAGAATATATTCTAAATTTAATAAGCTTTGCAAAATATATTTATTTCGTATAATTCCGAAATTATATAGTATAGAATTTTTTTAAAAATTGTGAAATAAATATTAAAAGAGTTTCCATTTTCCATGCGTTTATATCAATGTTGTACAATATTCTATTCGCCAAAATACTTGACAACAGACTGTTATCCTTGGATAACCAGAGACAGAGTCGAGAGAAAGGCGAAATCTAATGACGATCGCCGGCTTGCTCAGTAGTGAATACTCTTGACAGTAGGTTAACATAACGTTGCATCGGCAGGTAGGGCTAACCATTTTTTATAAAAATAAAATAAAAAAAGGAAAAAAAAAGCTACGGAGATTTTGAAAAACATACCAATTATTTAGTGAAACTAAATATGACACTAACTAAATCAACTCTAACGCTGCTATTGTTTTTTAAAACTATATTTTTTGTAGGATTTTGAATATGTACTATATTCAGTAAAAATCTGATAAAAAATTAAAGGTTTCATAAAAAGCATCGAGTTCTATTTGAAAATAGTGTTAGCATTTTATGAGTATAATTTTAAATTTTTATTTCTCTCATAGCTATAAAGTGAATCTTCTTTTAAATTAACTTACCTTATCTAGGATTTTCGAGTATACGGTTTTCATTGAACGCTTTATTTTAATACTAAAAATGTAGTGTGTGTAAAGAAAGGAAGAAAGAAAAATTATTTATTGGTTCATTGTTTTACAATCATTAAAAAAATAAAATTCAAAATAAAATAAAAACTATAAAGCTGTGAGTTAGAGAATAATTCGACACTTACAGTTTCTTATGAACTGCTCAACGTTATAAATGATGAAACACATTTTTCAAGATAAAATTTATACTATTAAGCAAAAGTTTATAGGAGCTTACGTCGTTCATTCCTGTCCTAATTTTCGTTTGTCAATCATTTTTAAACCATAATCAAAAACTCCTTCAAGATAACTTCTGTCTCATCATCATACTTCATTCGTAACATTTATACATTAAGTTACTTCAAGCAACGAAGTGTAAGTATTATATTTATTTATTGTCAACCCGTGTTTTGGTGAGTTCGGTTGTTGAAAATCTCGCTTAGCCTTGTTTTAATTGAAACACACGGTTGATTTGAAGCGATTAGTAATAAAATTCCCTGAACAAAAGACAACGAAAAAGGAGTACGACAAGTTTCAATACTAGTTAATTCTGGACGTGTTCTTTGCTATGAATAATGTTGCTACTATACAGTTTTCATTTTGGAGATTACTATTTAACCTACGAAGGAAATGTTAAAAATTATCGGTTGATTTTTGATCGCCTGTTTTATTGTTAAACAGCAGCCATTACAAAATCGGTTGGACGGACGTATGGTAGAAACGGCAAAAGCTGACAGTTGACATTTTATCGTCTGTTTTAGTGTTTAGACGGTGTCTACTAGACACCACCTTAAAAGTCAATATTAGATTTCGTTTTATATATTTAGTTGCTTAAAAAGTTCTTAATCTGAATGAAATCTCAGAACATCAATAAATATTATACAAAATGTTATGTAACGCGCTCTATGCTACATGTGGCTTGACAATCAAATAACGAGAAATACCATCGAACCTAAATAAGTAGTATAGAAACAGATACAACATAAATAAACAACTCACAAACGAATTATAATTTGTTATTGATCCGAATTATAATCAAATTACTAAGGTTAAATTACTTAGGTTCGTTTACGTTTTTATATTTACAATGAAAATTCGAAACATTCTATATCACGTTTGTGTTGATAGATTTTGAATTAAATAATTTTATTATAATAACGAAGGTTTCTGATGAAAGTATTATCTTGTATGTTATTGGGAAACAATCTAATATTAATTTTCTCAATGAAATATTTTTCAATTCCTCCTAATGATATCTCGTTTTCATTTTATTGTATCGCAACAAATCACACGTCAGTAAAGATATAGCACGTAAGTTTGTAAAATTGTGACCAATTACGTGCCTAAAGATAGATTTTTTATAATAGAAATATATATATATGGCCAGGTCCATATATCCGATTTTTGTCAAAACTATACTTTATTTCCATTACGTGCTTCAAGTAAGTCTTGATATAGTTTTTCAATTTCAACAAGGCTTAATCTTAACATTTCTCAGTTCATATGGGCTTTATAATTTAAAAACAATATACGATAATTAAAAATTTATAAATTTCTGAATGAACTAATTGGACTAAGAAATGGAATGCATGTAGCGATTGTGCAAAGATTTACATTAAATGCTAACTAAAGATTATTGAAAGGGATGTGCATGGTTTTTTAAAGGTTGAGGATTATTAAATACAAGACTATGGAATATACAAAAAATATTGTAATATCTTTTACTTAAATATTGTCATATTGTAAAAGAGGGATTTGTTATTTAGTTCCAAGTGACGCATGGAAAGGTGAGGGCGTTTATTAGCATGTCACGCGATGTGTACGTTTATAAACTGTAGTGCTTCTTATATATCATTGCGTAATTTATTATATTATTTGATATATGTATTAAATTTATTTATCGTGTCGTTTTGGGGAGGGACTAACTGCATGGAAGGGTCGACGAGACGTGATGTTGCTCTGTTCGTGATGAAATGGCACAAATTGTAAAAATACAGCCAAAATTGTAGGATGCAACTGCAAATTTTAGATATTTGGTTCAAAGTGCTATTACTTAAAATTATTCTATTCATTTCTTATTATAATAAATATATAATACAAGGTTTTTTAATAGAATAAAAATTAAATTAAACTTTATATCCAAATGCTTAAAAGCCATATCAATTTGTTAAAAAAATAGCCTTGAATTAGCCACTGTCAAGCTCAAAGGTCAATTCATATTAAATATTTTGGGAAATAGTAATAACTTGAAAAAAATCCTGTAAGTAATTTATAAAACATTACGTACGGTTGCAATTTATCGATTGTTATACACTGTACAACGAGTTAGCGTCAATTTACTTCTTTTGCAAAATATAGTTATTACATAAAAATTAGGATTGAGTTGTACACTTTGCGTCGTTACGTACCGACAGACAACACACCAGTTTGGTCACTGCACCGATGTTTGTTCTCACCGACGGCCTCTGGTCGCGTCACACTCGTTTTTAACTGGCCTGGCCTATTTCATCTTTTAGTACATCAAGAACGTTAATTGAAGAACTCCATTTACTCTGTCCTAACAACAAGGTAAATGGTTGAACTTAAACTGGTTTATTAAGAATTTTAGTTATCGGCAAAGAGAATTCGTTTTATGTTCTTCCTCAATGAACGTTCGCTTCAGTGTGCCGCGTGCCTGTCACAAGTGACACCGTAACGTAACACGTCATGTAGCAGATGCGGACGGCGGCTGCGGCGCCCGGGCCTCCGTGGAGCGAATGTTGTCGTTCGGCCGCGAGCTCTACGCCATGAGTCAGAAACTCCAGCAGGACCTCTACCACAAATCTATGTTAGAGGTGAGTTTATAGACTAAGACTATATAATAAGGCAGTCCAATGGAAAATTAATCAAACTTCAATGTTGTTGATGCGACAATCCTGTTCTGTGTACTTTTATTTCCTTATATATGAATTATAAGTAGCTATAGACGCGCGGCTGTGAGAGCTTATAGATTTGGGAAATTAATCTGTGTGTCAACAGTCGGCTTGTGTTGCAGGCGTTCCTTGTGTTCTTATATCATACAATTACTAACTGAGATAAAACAAATGCATGACTACAAATGTGGAGGTGGCTGTGTGTATTGAGCCTCAATACACTTCTACATTGGTTAAAAACCGGTTTAGTTTCTGTGTTAAGCTAATATGTACTGTATCCTACTATTAATAGAGTTCAGTTTAATGTAATGAGTCATGTTGAGTTTAAAATTAGATATATATTTTACCCTTGGTACTATGGGAAGTACTACTATTAAGTCCATTTCTATTACTACAAAGGGACGACAGGTCATTTGTATTTAGTACTCACAGCTGTTTGCTTATTTGTCGTAATATAATGATTGGTAGTAACACTAATAAAAAAAAACTACATTGCGAGTGCGGGTAAGGTGTGTCATGCTTAAACATATTAGCCACTACCAGTCGAATGTTTCGAACTTTTCGGCCAATTCGTACAATATATTTTTTAATATTAACCAAATATTGTTTCCAGAATGCATTCAGCTTATTAGCGTATAGTAATCCGTGGGATAGTCCGGTGGGCTGGCAGCTGGAGCCTGTCCGCCGGGAGTACGTCTCCGAAGCACTCAATTCAGCCATATTAGGTAAGGAACATGGAACCATAAAGTCCCTTCTTGTCGGAGAGGATTGCGTTTACCGACATAGGTGTTGCTGGATAGGGTGTGTGTGGGTTTCGTCCAGCCCCTGATCATGTTGGCACTAAGAATACGCACTAAAACTCCCCGGTAACTAATGTGCCCTTGGTAGGGACAATCTGGGGTTGCCGTAGAAATTCGACTAGAATATTTTCGATCCTTTTTGGATTTGAATTCGCGTCCACTCTTTCTAGTCGTTATTATTCTAAGGTAAGTACTGCATTGTCGGAAGATGTTAAAAACCATTTTATATAACTGAGTGAAGGTTTTAACTTTTTCAAACTATTATTAATGACGTATTGAGAGTGGAACATGCAGAATTTCTTGCGCGTGCTTCTCGAGGCAAGACCTGCGGTAGATTTGTGGCATTAATTATATTGACTTTGACTTAAAATGTTTGATATTATTTGATAACTAAATAAGAAACATACACGATTTTAAACATTTTATACATTTAAATATCCTTGTATCCCTAAAATCGTGTTCATGAAGATGTTTGACATATCAAACTAAAACATCTGGTTTTATCAATTGCAGAAGCGCAAGGTATGCAGTGGCGGTCACCGGTAGAAGAATGTGTGGCTCATTCTCGGTCGTTGCTAGCGCGCATGGCGGGCGCGGGGCTCGGCGCATGCGCCTTCGCCGACCTGCCCGCGCTCCTGCGCCGCTGACGCCGCCACCGCCGCCACCGCCGACACCGACGACACCGCCGACACTAGCCGACACTAGTCGACACTAGCCGACGCTAGCCCCAGCCGACGCCGACATCGACACCAGCACCGGATACTGACTGACGGCACTCTGCGGCATTGAAACCGGAATACGCAATCATTGTTTGAAGCTGCAATACCGCTAAACGATGACAGTTTGAAAATGGAATAGCGCCAAAAATGAAAGTCTTTAAAAATGGAATACAATAAATAAATAGATGAAAAATAGATCAGCGCATAAATATGACAGTTTGAAAATGGAATACTCAGAAATAACAATATGAAAAATAACACAGGCACGTCATATACTTTTCTTTGTTGGTTATTAGAATGCTGCCATAGAATGGAGTCATCTGGAGGAGTACGATGGATCTGTCGCAGTGTGAATTAATAAACACATTGATGTGTTTAGTGAGAATCTAATATGTTTTAGATTATCTTTTCAGATTAAATATTCAATATTGTAGAAAACTCAAACCGAATTCATATTGAATTAGTCACTGGTTTTAAAAGTGCAACTGTATGATTATGATATAGGAAGAAGGACACACATCGAAGTATGTTACAGTGCATATTAAAAATAACATTAAATGCCTCTTAAATCGATTTGTAAATAGCATATTCTTACATTAAAAATTAAATCGATTTTGCTTATATTCTTGATTCAGCCGAAGTGTTCATGATGCTTAAGTTGTATGTGCAGACAGACAACTGTTAGTGATTACTAATTGCAATTCATATAAGAACATATAAGAAAGAAAAGTAATATTACAATTTTTTACACTTAGTATAAAATATAACAGAAACGTGACACGAATGTAATATAGGAACTGGGTCCGGGGAGTATCTGTTATTATAAAGATGTCTGGAACATTTATAAATAATGATCAATTCGAAGCTATAATGTAACGCACATGAATGCCTTATAACATTCAACGGTGCGCTCCGCGGAGTGTTATGCTTCTGTGAAAGCGCTTTCCGGCGAGCGAAGTGACGTGCTTCGCTCAAACTTTCGACCGAAGCGGCTGCGTGACGTTCTTTCGTACAAGTACGAGCGAAGTGTCCGCGAGGCGTTGCGCTTCGCTTAGCTTCGAAAAAACTGGTTTAGGCCAGTGTTTCTGTTAACTTGTGATTTCCTTGCTGTTTTTACTTGTGAAATTATTACTCATATTATATTTTAATTAATGTTGTTCTTATACTAAATTTTGTAAACGATGATAAGTACATCATCGTTTACAAAATTTAGTATTGTAAGTTTAGTTCAGTCAGTTATCCTATTTATTTAAATATTTTTGTATCCTAACATGTATTTTGTACTAATAATTATTAGTCATTAACCAGAACAGTGTTTTCGATATTTCCTTATATTTAAATCAAGTAAAAGTTGTTTTTTGCATTTCAAGTAGAAACAGCAAGGAGTATTAATTTATAGTAAACAGCGTTGTAATGTCTAATTAGTGTGAGCATGCATTGTTCCAAAGTTTTCTACTGAGTAGTGTGTGTAAGGTTTATATATAGGTCTTGTGTCAGAGATGTCGCGACAATCGAGCAGCAAGTGCGAGTGTTGTGTATACAAGTGTCAAGTGTTAAGTGTCATGTGTCAGGTGTCATATGTCATTGTGCGGACGGACGGACAGACACTAAGCCAGCAGTGCAGCAGAACCACCACTTTGTATATTGTCTGCGTATATACTATAGATATATTATAGATTTATAAATAATATCGTAACGAATGGGGCACTGTACGCCGATGTGATATAACATTGATCTGTCAAATTGTTAGTTTTAAATAGCATTACAGTTTATTTTTCCTTACACCGTTTTGTATCTTATTGTTTTATAGAAATCAATTGAAATTATAGTTTAATACATATTTATTGTTCGTTTTTCTTACAGATATGAATTGTCTTTATATAAATGTATGTATAATTCAGACTTTTTAATGCTATCTAAAACTATAAATCATTACTCCCGAGTAATTGTGTTGTCAAATACTTAGCTGTGATTGGTTGATGATATATTTGACCAATCAGATTAGTTGACGAGGGAATGCGGACAAAAAATTATTGGTCATGTTAATAAAAGGTTAGAATGGGGTAATTTTTAACGATTTAATTGGCAAAGCAGTTTGTCAAAGACTACGGAGTAACAGTGCCGCCGCAGAGTATAATATAGAGTTGTATCATATGATGTGAAGCAGTGTAGGACGCGACGCCCTTGCATTTGTATTGTACAGCGCGATGCTTACGTTGCATTTAGTAAAAATAAGTCACGTAATTGATTCTCTTATTTTTATTCCGGTTATTTACAAGTAAAAGTTGCTATTAGTTAAATACTGTCTAACTTTTCTCCCTATGCAAATGTAGACGTAAAATGATGACAAGTGTTGTGTTGAAACTTATAACAAAACTTATAAAATGTTTAATGGTAAAAGTTTGAAATATATAAGATCCTAAAAGTCAATTAAAATCTATTTTAACAGTAAAATCATAAAAAATATGTTAATATTGAGGTTTAATTCAAAGTCCAGCCCTGCGCTTTGCTTAGCTCAATGACGTTCAAGCAATGGTCTGAACGCTTATTGGCTGGCTATTACAGATGTCAGAACAGATACTCATTAAGGGTCGACAGAAATAATGTATTCGAAAATAATAGAATTTTCTAGACTATATGATTATGTTAGTAATTCAATATGGCTTATAGTTGTGATGTAAGTGGATACGAATGCAGCGGCGCCGCCGAGGCGTGCAATGTGCGAATATTATCAGTCATTTCTGATGGTGATTTTTTTACAAACAAGGTAAGATTGTCATTGAAAAAATTGTCTAAAATGCATGTAAGGTATATTTTAGACGACGTGTTTGCTTGTCTTTGTGAAGTTCTACAGATAATCTAAAAGATTCATTACTCTAAACTATAAAGTAATAAATGCTATTATTGCTAGTTCCAATCGTCTTTGGTCTGTCTTTGTTTCTTTCTGCGCTGATATAACTTATATTTAGAATGTTATAATATGTAACGTAGAATCATTCTAATCTCACATGTAAGAGTGTGTGAGAAAAAGTGTTATTTATTTGAATGATCAATATTTTTTATACTAATTTAAGGTCTTGGCTTATTCCTAACCTCATGTATTTACTTAAGTAAGTTAAAGTAATTACTTAGATTTTATATAAATTGTCTTTTAATCGATGACGTTAACTTAAAGCTAATAATGATGTTTATTTCAGTTTTTCTCACACACTGCATGTGTGAAAGAAATGGCAAAATCTTACGTAAGCAACGTCTTAAGGTACTGTCGTCTAAAATATATTCGAAATCGTTCAGCGGTGTGACGCTACGAGCTCGTAGATTGCTCGTAGATAGTACTGCATTATCGACTCTGCCCTTCATCGATTCCTATAATCGATACTCTTTAATCGAATAGCAGCGTAGTCGAGTCGAGTGCGCGTACTGCAGTGAAGTACTCTTGTAAAGATGATGATTCTACAATATTGTTCTATTGTATTGTTTTCTTTTTTAATAATATATTGTGTTTAAACTGCTATTTTGAGTTTTAATACATTCTTTACAGGTATCGAAAAAAACCTTAATACAATGAGCATTTCAAAATCAACCTTATTACTTTTTTGTTAGAGGTAAAATTGCGCAATCAGAGCGGCCTTAAAGCCATTGATGTTTGAATGCAATGAAATAAGGTTGAATTTACGTTTCTTTTAAATTAAACGTTATAGTAGATATTGCTAAGAATCAATGCAGACGAGCGCTATCATATAGCTTAGAATGAGAGTACCAACTTCGCTTTGTTTAAAGGGATATTTAATGAATAAATTACGAGTGAACTGTAATGGACATCTTATTTGATATGAAATTTCCTAATTATCAAATCAGCCGAGAGACGTCCATTGCTGGACATAGGTAAGGAACTCCAAACCTATCGATCCTGCTTATCGGTAATCTTAACCAGATCTTCGGTTTACCTTGTGGGAAGCCTGCCAACGCTGCGTCTCCCAGTACGGAGCCGCCTCTCGAGGACCATTCTAACCTAAACATCGTCAGGACTCCTTGCAATATGCCCTGCCCACTGTCATTTCAGAAAGTTATCATATTATTCAAGACATTGAATAAAACGCCTTAACCAAGGGTGACTACTATAATAAATGTATGAATCTAATAGAATCTATTGAAATTTATTTTTTCATCGTTGGTAAATAAGGGTGCGACTTGCCTTTTAAATTCTGGTGTGGCTCCTCAATCCATACGCACATCGCCTTGGTGGCTCAAAAGAGGACTATGCTATATGTAGGTGGTATAATGTATGCGTGGCGGCCGGTATTGACTGTCATGCTCTGGCTGTGCGACAAAGAATCGAATCCCGAAATCTTTGATACGGGTCACTTTACAGCGAATTGCTTCACCGTCGAAACAGGATAGACATTGGTACCAGTCAGATGACGCGGCAAACGGTAACTTTACAACTAAAATTTTATAGTTTAGTATAGTAAAAATATTTCACCAATAAATTCACTATGAATTTATGGGTGAAAGTTTTTACTGAATATCTTAAGCAGAAAATTTGAAAAAATTCTGAATGAAAAAAATTATAAACTTAAGTTAGTTTTTGATCACAAGTAAGTATCCAAATCAGCAATTTGGATACTTAGTTGTCTTTTTACATCATATCAGGTCATTAAATAAGTGCAGTTCCATATAACCAACATAAGACAGATTACCGGTGAATTCATTTGACGTTTCTAAAATGGACACAAGCTTTTTTTTTATTTTAAAGCGCATCATTATTTCAGTGTATGGATCGTCTAAGAGTGTTAGTTGAGACTCAGAAGATCCGTAGACTTTTGACTTATTGACGTTCCTAGAATGCCTTCATAATTAATTAGAAAGAAAGAGAGTTGCAAATAACTTTAATTTAGTTCATCCACAAAGGAATTGAGGCCAATAGGTGAGTTTCGTCTTAATTCAAATTATTACTAATAAATCAAATGAAAAAAAAATTAATTACTTGTGTTGTGTTGCATAAAACCGACAATTAAGGTAAGGGAACTTATACTTGCTAAGATACTTTTACAATCTTCCCATACCAAAAACACTTAAAAACCGTGTTCTAGTTGGAGGTATGATAGCTAGTTCCATTGTGGTTGAGTAATACGGGTGAAGCACATTTTCGACCTTACTATCTCGCGGGATGAAATCTAAAGCTAACGACCCCGTAAAGTTACCAAAAAGACCAACCCAGATTTTATCAAAGATATTTGACATCCACATTAGATTTTTTTATTTTGGCAGAGTCGTAAGCAACGAAAGGTTAATTAAACACGGCGTTTACAGGTTACCTGGTATAATATTATGGTTTACAACTATAGTTATCTCAGATCATAGAAAAATAGAATTTCTGTCGTCTGCGATGATATCCTGTTGAAAATTGACTTTCCGATTCTATAAAATACAAGTTACATATTGAACAAGCGGTGCTCTGTACTTCGTGCAGTTCTTATAAAATCTTATTCCACGTTGTGAAAATAAGTTTTAAAAAGGCAACGTTTCTTACTGTCTTCGAGATTGCCGCGGGCCAAGACTCGGCAAGAGTTGGGTAACTTGACGGGGGTACATTTTACAACTCAATGAAATTTGCAGTGACTGTTTCTATCGTAGAAATATTTAAGAAAACCTCAGCAGTATTCAAGCGTGGTTTTCTTAAAATCAAGGAAAAAACACCGCAAAAAGATAGATGCTGAAGATAATGTCCGGTTAAGGTTCTCTTTGTACCCTAGTGCGAGTTTCAATCGTATCGAGATGTTTCGATCATAGTTGCGTTTTTTCCATAATCTACATCAAATATATCTTTCAATTCCCAAGCTAGAGTAATTTATATTTTCTGTAGAATATTCATGTAGATATTAAGTTAAATTCTCATTACTTTAATTGGCAGGATTCATTAAACTTATTGTTCGGTGTTTACGCGCTGTTGTTGCAGCTTATTAAACATTCTTACAAGGTTAAAACTTTGCAACAAAGAAATAAATATAGTTATTGTATTATTTGACATCAGTAAGATAAGTTTTATATTAAATATCTGCAGCTATAGGGTACGTTAGTAAAAAAATTAAGGAAATGATTGAAAATTGCAATAACAGATCTGAAATGGGTTATTGAATACTCCGGATCATCAACCAATAATTACCATAATCGGAACTCGTTCCTGCTGGAACATAAAACGACAATAAGACAACGTTACATTGAATAATTATGATAATTCTAAATGAATTATCGGCGCGCGGAACCGATAATTCGACGGAGGGTTGATTTGCCTCGCCGAAACCTGATGATTATTGATAATTTACGACACGTTTTTTTGATAAAAACCTGTAAATTCGCTCATTTGGAAGTATTATGTTTGACATTTTTATGCTCATGATGTCGGATTCATATCGCCGCAGACATTTTATTGCAGGCGTGTGTGCAATCATTTGAATATTTATGCTATAGGACTTTATTTATGGACGAAGGTCGGCTAGGGTGCGTTTGATGATAAAAAAGTAGTATGGATGTCACGTAAGGGCTCGCCATTACAATTTGCTTCGCTACCTGTGTGATATTCAAACGTTACACAAGATGTACTCATATAATAGTTAGGTACAGTCGCAAGAATATTTTCAAAGCCACGAACTTCGAAAATAGGCTAAATACGAGTAAGTAGCTACATCTTTTCGGATTAGGTAGATATATTTTTATTTATTTGACGTTACCGAAATATATAAAATATTTACAATAACATATGTGATTTGGCTACTCAAGTCAGGTCACTATCATTTTACTTAATTAAAATCTCAAATACTCATATTTTTTGACATGCTTCAGAACAAAGAATGATTCTTTATATGCTATGGCATATTTTAACGGATAATGTATTAGATAGTGTCCTTTAACAGATAATGCGAAAAGATTCCTTCCGCAGCTGAAAACACGCGATGGCATCCTTTAGCACATAAATACGTAAACTTCGACTTCCGATGCGTATAGTGCGTCTGAAATTATCTAGGTAAATGCGATTCGATGCTGACAGATGTGATTCCACCATTATGGGATGGCTAAAGAATATTTGGTAACGATTCATGGTTTCTGTAAACATATATGTGTAGGGTTGTTATTTCCATATAAAAATGTGTAAGTTTAATATTGTTAATTTTTTTACCTGGGTATAGAAAACAAGCTTATTTTGTGCAAGATATTAGGTGAGAGTTAGAAAGAATATTGTAATAATAAATATTTTATAACGAAGCTGCGTATTATATATATAACTCATACTACGATATATATATACGAGTATTTCGTGGTCAGATCTTAACATTGATAATTTGGCAATAGCCGTTTGACATTTTAAGTTAATCCACGTTTGGCCATACATTTACTCCTTGGGTGTTTGGCGTTGCGCTTGCTGGTTGAGTGACTTTCATAAAAATCACGCAGGTGTTGTAACGATGTTATACTGACACTATTATTTTTCATTAGGTCGCCGTCTGAGCCTTCGCTGTCGTTGCTCAGTCACGGCTGGTGTCTGATGCTTTGGTCACAGTTCTAACCTGACTAACCGTTCTGCCCAACATGCTCGCACTTACTCCAGTTACGGCACCTTTCATTTGAACATCCATTTTTGCTTCTGATACACAATATTTTTTCTCACGAAGATGACTATTGATATTGATTTTACGATATGATTTTTTTACACTCACACTCATTATCTAAACCAAATTAAGCATCATTAACAGCCTGTGTTATGGATACTATCATAACTATAACTGTTAGTCCACATCGCATGCCGTGGCTGTCTGTAATTAAAAACTATACTTAATTTAATGTCTACGCTACAGTTTAATATTTTTGTTAGTATGTGTTTTAGTTGACTGCCCTTAAAATAAATAAATAAATAAATACTAGATGACGGAGAAATATAGATTATCTCTATCTGTGGTCGCTCGCTATAGTCGCTTCGTTTTCAGTACAAAATAGCCTCTAAATAATAGTTATCTGTTTTGTTTAATACATTTACGAAATATAAATACAGTTGATGCATAATAGAATTAAACTGTAACAAGTATTATCTGATTTGTTTTGTTGAGTCGTATAGTAAGTATAACGTGATTTAAAAGATTTATCATACAATAGTTACAAACACACAAATAACTTATGATATATTGAAAATATTGATATATTTGTACGATATATCGCGAACTATGGATAGAACACTACGGTTTATGATATAGATATAAATATCCATAATTTATTACATGAACATGTACCACAGTGTATTAGAATATAAAAATATCAGAAAAATAATGAAATATCCAAACTTCGATGGCTCGTGAACAAATATTTATAAAGTAATAATCTTACAAATATCTGCCCCTACCGGGATTCGAACCTAGACAGGGGTACGGATACGGGGTACGGAGCGGTACACTCAACCAGACAACCGTCCAATGAACATGATAATTATTGTCGGGCGTTAAACGCTGAGCATTCATTGATATAGCTAATTATATAATTTATTATAGTTTCATATCATATCATGAAATATCCAACTCATTACGAAGTGATCAAGGACACACCATATATGTATAGTATAGTATATTGTTTAATTTTTCTGCAAAATTGCATGGTCCTAAGTACGCACCTATAAAAATTATTAGATTGTAACATGATTTAGTTTCCAATAAAAAATAAAAAAATGCTTAAATAATAACAGTAACAAGGTAATGTTATGTTATTCTTTCAACGATTGGGTCAAACTTTATCAAACATTACGAGATATGAAACATTTTTATTTCATTATGTATCGACATTTTCCCAATCATTGGGTAGTTATTTCGACTGTTTATTCAAGTGACTGGCATGTCTCCCGACTCCCGACGTAATCAATGTTGGTCCTCGGGCTGTGTCCCAGAAGTCCCGGCTCCGTCCGGATGGTATCTTTGTTTCGCCAGCAGCGGCCGCAGACCGCGAGAAATTGAATGAAAACATTGAATATTTATTCCGAAACGATGCCACTACGAGGCTCCCGGTTCATGCATAGACTATAGAGATGTAGAGTTCCAATTGGTTACATTTATTGTACTTAAATACCTTACAAATATAAAATAATTAGATTATTTACATGAAATTAGTATTTAACTAGTTATTATATTTAATTGACATTTTATAATATGTTTTATTTATTAAATTCATCTTGACATGTATCTAATTGAAGCTTGTTGGATATTTTATCTGTAAGTCTGCTGGTATTGTGCTTTAGTAAATAAATTTATAATCTATCAAAACAGGTAGTGATATCTTCAGTGAGGAAGCAGTTTGACTGACTAAGAAAAGCTAAGTATTTTTATATATAAGAAGAAGAAAGATTACGTAGGGTTATAATTATATTAAGGCCATGATTATCTTGTATTCAAATAGATTGTACTTGTTATGGAGGCTGGGAGGGAATCTCATATGTTATGGGCAAGTTCATAATATGTAAGCAATAATAGTACTGTACTACTATTTTTCATTGTAAAGTAATTGCAAGGTGGAAGGCTCGTTTACGCCATAAGACGTTTTAAAAATGGCGGCTTTTAAATATATTTAGAAATATATATAGAAGTCTCAGATAAGTCAACCGTTTCAAAATTATAGTAGCACGAAATAAAAATAAATTTTAGCAAGTAGTATAAATGAAACAAAGTTCTCAGAAGAAAACTCGATATTGGCGGAATCCATAAGAACAGCACCGATAAACGACAACGACGACGACGAGAAGAAGAATTGTAGTTGTAGCAAACGCCAGCATTATCTCCAGTAATGTCTTGTCTACGTTATCTATTCTATGCTCTCTACTGGATCATCTTGCGCTGTTCTTTTAATATTTGATCTGCATATTTATAAATCGGGCGTCCGTTTGAGCCCATGTTTGCAGATTTATAGTGGGTATCATGCCAGCCGGGAGTTGGTTGGTCTGTGCTTGAAGATTCTAGTCTCTCAGAGAATTCACATTTTTGTTTTCAAAGCATTTTGAATAAATTCTAGAATTTTTCTGTTAGTTCAAGTACTGCTTTGACAAAGAGATGGAGTGAAGCTTTGTTTGTAGGTATGCGTGTACGTGAATTCAACAGAACTACTGTTTGAAATGAGTTTTGAATGTTTATGTAACGCTCAATTCATTCGAACGTAAAAAACACTGTGTGCATGTAAGACTCAAACAATTTTATAAGTAAAGCCTTAGGTTTTCATTTGTTTTAAGTTACTGTGGAGCTCTTTTCTAGAATGTAATAAGATAGGCAAAGACAATGAAAAGAAATATATTATTATGAACATTTATTTGAACAACAACATTAAATATAAAAGCAATTGTGACTAATACAATGTTCTTTTATGTAGATCGTCGCATCCTTATTCCATGATCTGACAGCCCACTCGACACAATTTTAATTAATTAGACCCTTTTCCAACTGAAATCTATAATTATGTCTTTTTAGAACATGTTTTTGACAAAAAAACTTCTGCCAAAGACTTGTGTTAATACGTAGTTTACTTTTGTTTTTAATTAATTTATTTGTATCCTTCATTGTATAATTGAAACACAAGAGTAAATTAAGCAAGAAAGAGACATACAAGGGTGGGCTTATCTCCAACAAGACATAAATATTAAAAAATTAGAACGAAATCTATAATTTTACCTTAATTTTTACATCATGGCAATCTTAGCTTTCCTAAAATTATTTTTATGGGTTTTATTGAATATTGATTATAGTGCATTTTTAAGAACAAAGATGTTTTGATAATTTAAAGAACCTCTTCTCAAAGAGCTGTTCATATTTGTTAAATAAATTACGAAGCTCGAAATCTTACTTTATATAGGTATATTGTCAAATATGCGTGTATTAAAAATATTATATTATTGTGTATATAAAGAGGATTTTTAATAAACCTAAAAACAATAAAATATTAATGAACAATATTTACGGCATAAAACCGTCGATTTCAAGATTTCCGGCGTAAACGTTTTTAAGTTAGAAATACTGGCCAGATAAATGAAACGAAGAAGTGAGCCGAGTTAGACATATGGCGAGTTTTGTGTTGTCTATGGAACTCAGCAATCAACACAGTACAATACAATCCAAGTATTCTATATTGCACACACTTAATAAAAATACAACAATAATACAAGAAAACGTATACATTCCATAGGCGGCCATATTCTGTCCATTTAATCTTAAAGTAATATTGTTTGACCCAACTAACAAAATATGGCAATTACCCTTATTTGCGGTCTAGCAGAAGTCGCGTTTGGTGGAAAATGACACAGATTGTAGTGTTTGTGGTATACAAATTGAGTCTGCCACAATATCGGTGGTGGCCAGTCTTGTTTAAGTAAGTACCTAGAGCATTACTTTGACGTGCTATATGGCGGCACATTATTACATTACTTATTACATCATCGCAATCGCAACACGTTAATTTGAAAACGAGAATTATTAAATCCATGGATGAAGATCAACACGGATTTGCATTCGTATATTCTATAAATGACACTATGTTGATAGTTACTATAGTCCTACTTTACACTTCTGCGCACTGTGACACGGAACATACCCCTGATGACCATACGTGCACAACAAGTCTCTGTAGAAAAGCTGGTGAGGCGTAGGTGTCGGTTTGACTACTGACAGCTGCGCGTCCAGCCTCATGACTAACGAGGAGTTGGAGACAGCAGGCCAAAGAACAGGTAGTAGCTTGCTTGTGTGCGGAGTTGGGTTTCTGAAAGCATATGTTTATTATTATAAAAATAAACAATAAGCTACAAGAAAAATATATCATTCTCAACCTTGCGATTAAGATGATTGAATAAATCAACGCTGAATGCTACGTAAGTACAAACATGAAATTATTAAAGTTTCTATTAAATCTACAGCACTCTAAGAAAGTTGGTCTTTAGTTATCTATACTTGGATCTGTAGTAAAGTAAAATACAAATTTGCTAGACGTATTATCCACTGAAACGAAATTAAAGCTCTTGCCTTGAGGCTGGGAAGATCCTAAAATTTATCGAAAGTGCTCACAAGGATCTTAGTACTATTAATGTATTGGTGGCGCATATGATTACTAGGTTCTAGGACGATTCAAATGGCAGTAAGAATAGTTTATTACAAAACTGCATGACCCCATAAAATTAGTATTTACCTAGTAACACATAAATGCACCATAGGCGTAAGCTTTTTAAATCAACCAAGGGTAAAGGGAATTTATCAATTCAGTTTTTGTGACGTATTCCTGATAGTAATACGAAAACTTCTGAATGGTCTACTAAAAATTTCATTTCATTAGGATATAGCCTAAATATCATGTGTAGATTTTATCTTAGTTTTGAATTATACATTATCTTATGATTTCAATAAGTAATTTCATACTGAAATTCAGTTCAATTTTTAATTCAATATAATAATTCAAGATCTTGTTTTACAATAAACTTACCCAAACTTCATGAAGTTAGTGAACATTGTAGTGATCCGGTCTATAAACAGCTTGTCTCTGCTCGATAAAAGCAAAGATATCCCAGCAGGCTTAAACACGTAAAATATGTCGTCTGAATGCGAAGCTCCCAAACTGGCTGCATCACCACCAAACAAAGCTTTGGCGAAGTTACGTTCACCATTGTAAGCGAATACGTAGCTGTACAATGGCTTCTCAGAGTTCTTCACCATCAAGTCGACGAAACCATCCATCGTGCCATTGACCAACCAGTCTGAATAAAAATTCGTGATATTCCGTACCAGATTTTTCGTAATCGACTCAGATCCAAAATAGTATGAACGCATCTGCTTGGCAATCTTCTTCCGATCAGATTTGGAACACCAGGAGAAAACTGACGGTAATCTTTCCGAAAATTCATCGTCCAATTGTCTCAGAGTGTTTTCACTGTTGAGTCCATAGAACAGCATCCCTTCAGCGCTTGTGATTCCAGTCAGGATAGGTACTTTGTTAAATTTACCAGACGTAATTATATTGTATGGCGTATCTCTAAAAAATGGCTCCGTGAAATTGCTGTCTACACACGGTGTGTATTTAAAATATCTTGGATTAAGCGAAGTGTCTTTAGATATTGTCAATAAATCGTTAATTCCAGCATTTGCTAAATAATCATAAACGTCATTATCTGTGGCAACTTTTTTTACTTTCCTGACATCATCGTAAATGACATGGGGTTCTAA